>JAFIDM010001028.1:28625995-28637925 GCA_023159025.1 Thereuonema tuberculata | reverse complement strand
TGACTTATCTGTCAAAACTGAACTGACTTTGACTGAAAAGTAACAATTGTAATTAAAAAGAAAGTCAAAAAAGAAAGACGCAGTACGTCATTAGGTAGAATACTGAGAAATCAGTATTTGTAACTTAAAAACCACTGAAAAGTATCAATTGGAATTGGATAAACGAGATGAACGAGAGTGTCGATAATATCAATCGAATGATAAGTATAAGAATACAAGGAGAGACTACAGAGCATACAATACAAGTGCGAATAAAATTGACACTTCTGATAATCCATCACACGAACATCTCTATATGCCCAAGTGTCTGAACGCATTGAATCTCAGCAGAATTCCTCAACATCGTTTGTCATTGAAGATTGGATCTTCAATAATATTGTTGCGAAACATCAATCCCAAGTTTGCATACTGCAATGGAACTCAACTTAAATGCTGTTCATTCGATAATGATCTCATAGAAACCGAAATTATAACAGAACTCACAAAGGAGATTTTGTTTTCATCCATAGGATGTCTATGGAACCATGCGGTAATCTACTTCCATTCACTTTCACAAGAAAACAATTTCCGATCAGACCTTCTTATGCGATATTTATCAATAAAGCTCAAGGACAAACTCTAAATAAAGTTGCCATATAATTGGAAAACGTTGTCTTAACTCACATACAACTTTAGGTCTTTGAGTCACAATTCAACAGAATTTGGTTATCTTCACTCTAAAGAATACTCACAATCAATTTGTTGCGAAGAATTTCGTATACAAGCTATGATCTTCATTTATCATCTATATCAACTAACGTCCATCTGAAATCTCTTCATCAAATATCTATATCGAACAATCTGATGGCCTAGCTAATAGATATAGATAATTTTCACTATTTGTGACTCAAAAACCACTGAAAAGTATCAATTGGAATTGGATAAAAAAGAACAGAAAAAAAATAATCACTATTTCTATTAGGTAGAATACTGAAAAATCGCTATTAATTACTCAAAAACAATCACTATTTCAAAAACCACTGTAAAGTATCAATGGAAATAAAAAAAAGAAACTCAAGAAAGAAAGAAGCACTATTTCTATTAAGTAGAATACTGAAAGCTCACTATTTGTAGCTCAAAAGCGACTGAAAATTGTATCTATATTACGAAAATCTTTTATTTCTCTTTCGGTCTGGTGCAATTATTGTAATTTACAAAAATAGAAATAATTTCTACAAGTTATCTACTGGAATCCAACATGCAACCTTCTGCTCCGAAGTTAGACGTCTTAGGCATTACACCACAAGGATTAAATTCTAATCTCTATAAAAAATAAAAATATATCACAGATATATGATTCACACGCTGATTCTAAAAGCAGTCGTGAATTGAGAGAATATATACATCAAAAATTAAAATAAAAAAAACTTTAAAAAAATTTTAGTTTTATTTTACTTGATGTAATTTGTGTGTGTGTGTTTTTTTAATAAATAACAAATTGTTTTCCGTTACATACGCGAGGCTTCCGGAGCGAAGCTTCGGGTAGCCGACTAGTAATATATTAAAATAAAATATTAAAATAAAATAAAAAATATATATTTTTTTATATATATTTTCTTCACAATCTACTTTAACTTCCTTAAATTTCTTGTTTTGTCGATTTGTTTATATCTAAAATTACCATGTAAACAAAAGCTTAAAATAAAAGTAATATAGATTTAATGTGTTTGGAAGACTTTAGTAACGGTTGCCACGTTAAGGTAAGAAGGGTCATTCAATTTCTGGAGGTTACAGGTGGCTACGTTGGTTTCTTTTGTGGCTTCATCATTGCCTGTTTTAGAATGCTTCTAATGGCTCGTAACTTTCTCGCAGGTAAAAATTACCTTGCAAATGGGACAAAACGCCAGGTGAAGGCGAAAACGGTGTTCTAGCTTTTGTTCCACTGAATGTCGCCTAAAAGTGTGGGAATATTTTAAAGTTAGACGTAAATGTGTAAAAACAGTGAATGTGGAATTGGGGTAACAAGTTCTCTCCAACCGTCCAATCCTGCAAAAATACAGGTTTATGTGAAACCTAAAACTAAAATCATCTGTTAAAGGAACACTGAAATTAGCCGAAGCAGTAGTAAATAAATGTAGAGTTTATTAGCAGTCAAACTCAGAAAATTACTAAGTGTAAAAGCAAATGAATTGCAAATGAGGCAAATTAAATATAAAATAAATAAATATACATAAATAAAACATTATGGCTAAAGCTGTGTAAAAAAAAAAAGAAAAGAAAAAATTTAAAGTAACTAGAATGAAAGCCGACAAAAATTAGTCCACAGAAAAAAAGAAGTGCCGAAAAAATAGGATTTTACAATTATTTATAAAATTATTACATATCTTATATAAAACTTTAGATTTGCTTAATAACTAAACGAACTCTTCTTAAAACATCTTAATAACTTCTTTAAAAACTCCCACATTACAACAACAGATAAAAAAGGCTTGATAAAGTGGGCTGGTGAGACCTACGAAATATCGTCAGTTGTTGTAATGTTGGAGTTTTTAAAGAAGTTATTAAAGAAATTATTTATGATGTAGATTCGCTTGTTAAAATCTTAATATCTATTGAAACAGTCTCTAGTTTTAAAGGAACTACAAGGCCAAAGGACAAACATTCTCTATATAGAAGCCATGGAGCCCTTACCGTCCACCATCACAACGTCAGCTTTGATGTAAGTAGGACAGCAGACAGTGATATTTGTAAATTAATTAACAACTCTTCCAATACTCAACATAATTAGGTTGTTTACAAACACGAAGTAAAATCTTGTTTTAAAATCATGTTCTATGTAGACATGAATTTTAGAATCGTCATTTGCCAACTGAAAGAAGGACGTTTTAAGGAGTCATGAAAATTGAAAACGACATCAATTTCCAATAAATGAATCTGGATATTTCACTAAGGATTTGATTACAAAAGGGTGTTTTGTTAATTTGAAATGCTGAAGTTACATTTCAACTACGAGTATTTGCCATTATTTTGTCCTACAGGTCTTCAAAGTAGGGAAAAGACAGAGATTAATAGTTTGTATAGCCTATTTTCCTAAGGAAAGTGAAGCTTATAAATTCCATACTGTAATTTTGTGGTTTCTCTCTTACAAACTTTTCAACCATTATCTGTATCTTGTTGCTTCTGAAGTAAGCCACGAGACAATGCAATTGAAAAAAATCTTTTCTATGAATGTGTGTAGAGAAACTTGCTCATAAAACTGACAGAAAACCCAACAACATAGAAATGCATTAAAAGCGAAACAATGAAGCTTTATTTCTATCTAACAATGCATATTAATCCGTTTATTGATTAAGCAACTTCAATAAGCATTTGGGGATTTAATTCATTGTGGAAAAACGTTGAAGTTACTGTTTATATTCCTACAGATATTATAATTTCTCCAGGACATTGTCCGCATCTTAAAGTTGTTTCCAAGACTTTAAAAAAAGAAAATTAAAAAAAACCAAAAAAAAACCATACAACTTAATAAGCAAAGTAGACCTTAAGTTCTTTGAGGCACTTCCTGTTTAGACATTAAATCTTATTTTTTTTAAGACTATTTTTCTAAAGAAAACTGCGGCTGATGTAAGCAGTACATTTAGTAGTGTGTGAGTCCGTCTCTCCGTGAGTGTAGGTGAATCCTTACAGTATCTTTTGAACCGATGAAGGAATCTCACTGAAACTTGAAATACAAATTAAGAAAACGAGGCTGTCTAATTTGTTTATCGGAACATTCTTTCGGTGAGGGTTTCTGTCGAGAAAGAAAGTGACAAAAATTCCCATATAAAAGCAAAACAAGTGAACGAATAGTTTTCTGTTGCTATATAATAATGCCTTATAATCCATTTGTTATTGCACTCTTATCTACGTATACTTTAACATAATTAAAACTAACGCTGTCTAAATCCAATGCAGATTTAATTATCAGGACATTCCTAATATCCGGCAAGAATTTCAATTTTTAAATACACGAAGCTGCTTCCTTTATTTTTTTTTTTCACGACTCAATAAATATAACAAAATAAAAATAAAAATAAAGCCACTTCATTTTAAGGAAAGTAGTCTACAAGTTCATTAACTCGTAACTTAACTGTAACAAACCAAAGAATGCAATCAAGGTCTCTTGTTTCTCTAACAAATAAAACGGTGGAAAAATCACAAGTCATTAAAATTTAGACTGTATTAGACTGTATCGAATACTTTGCATCCTAGACAAAGGTTGAAAATTCGTCCAGTGCCTTTCAATTTCGTTAAATAAAAATGAGGTATTGGGTATTTATGTCTGAGATTTGATATATCACAGAATACATATGAGACGGAGGGAGAAACTGTCTGCTATTAAAAACACAGATATAACAGTTATTCCTTGGGTTTCTGTGTAGTGTATATCCTGCGAGGCTGTCCCTCTTGCCTTATTTCTGTCCAAGGTTTTGCATCTCAATTAATTGTGGAGTTTTAAATATTGTTTCATATATTCTATGCTATTATTGCATTACTTTACGAACTTTGTCTTCATAAGAGATGAATGCAATATGCCAAACATTAACTGCCCCTAATCTAAAATAGACAAATGGCTTCTATATTCTCCTGTGAAACAAGGACAAAAGGTGATTACTAGAGCAACTGTAGTAGTTGGCAGTTTGCTGAAGCTCAGTGTTGTTTCCGAATGTATCTTTGTCTTCAATGCCTCTTTAGCCGAGGACTTTGACTGTAGGCAAATACGGCTAAGGTTAAGGAATCCTGTGTGCGATATTTTTTTGTGGGAGTCTCTTCGCAGTCGCTCCACTCTGCTCCCACTATCGCGTGACATGGGTCGCCTCCACTAAAAGAAAAGCAAACGGTGAATCTAGGTTACTTCCAACTCCCTCTCCTCCTCTTGTCGACTCCTCCGATTTTTGGAGAAACTCACCAAACAGCTACAGAACAAACTGGAACTAATAAAAAGACAATTTAACGATAGCAGCGCCACCTGACGACGAAAAATTGAAATGTGTTGATGGCGATGAGGAGAATGAAGCAGCTTCTATTGTTGAACGAACAGGTTTTAAAGCCAGAGACAGCTCTTCATATCATTTTTTTTTTTCATTCATTTGAAAGGTGAAAGTTAAGCATGGGATTAAAATACAAGTTTCTGAGGCTCTCTTAGAAAGCCTTAGTGGGTCTTTCTATTGCAAGTAGTTGAAAAATTAGCAGCCATATTGGAAACTTAACACCGTTATTATTAATTCTGTTTAAGTATTTATCATCAAGCCTTATTTGAAAAGAAAATACCTGTACACCAATAACTAAGAAAAGCCATATACATCAAAACTATATACTTATTCCGTTTCTACAGATTTATATTTAACTTTTCGTATCATTTATTTGATAGGATTTTTGTAATAAAGTCAGAATAAAACAATATTTCTCAACTTGATCTGCAACATTGTTATGAAATATATTCCCAAAGATGTTAACAAAACTGATTCTTCTCTTAAATCACGTCAAATCGTTCTAAAATAGTGAGTAGAGAGAAAGGGAGAGCTCTATTGAGGCTTTTACTCTGCCTACCTTTTTGCTTGGATATACTTTATTAATGAAATAAATTTATTTTCACTCGTGGTGAACCAATTCTTTACCAGCTTAAAGTTATATCTTAGCAAAAAGTCACTAGTCAGAATGATATACAAAAGTTTCAATTAAAATTAATAAGTACAGTACTGTTGCTGATATCATTATAATGTTTCATTATTCATGTTACTCTCGTTTTAGTTTATTCAAAACGTTTATCATCAAATAGAATATATTTTTAATTAAACACAGAGATAATACACCTTTACACATATACTATATTAACAATTAAAATTAAAACAGGGCGACCTAAAGAATATATTTTTTTTTTAATATATTATAAATTTATTATATATTATAAATTTTTCGACTGTCTTTTGATTGATTATTGTAAGTATAATGAAGAAAAGTTACTTAATTACTAAGTATGATGTTTAAAAAAATATGCTGTATATAACCAATATAATTACTACTTGTTTCTAAATAATAACTAAAAGAAACAAAGTTTCTTGCTTTTGCAAAAGAGGCCCTAGAATAAATACAGGCACACCTCTACATTTACGACGTGTCAGGTTCCAGACCGTAAGCGAAAATTGTGAATCACTGCCTTGTTTTTTTTTTTTTGTTGTCCCATCTACTGATGCTTGTGCTGAACTGCAATCATCATTTATGTGCAAAACAGACGTCTCTTTTCACTTTTATCTGCCGTTATAAGTTATTTTATATTTTAATCAAAAGAAAAAAAATTATAAAACAATTTAATGTTCACTTAATCACAGAGAACAACAAACTGACGCCATTGGGAGCCCAAATGGTAGCGCAAGAGTCCTATCGGTGAATCAGCCATCACAAAATCGGAGAATTAAAAACCGTCGTATGAACGAAACGTCGGAGGGGAATTGTCCCAAAGCAGGATATGACTCCATGACTTCACAGAATTTCCAGTACGGGATAAAATATATTGACAGTTTTAAAAAAGCCCTAAAAATTGTACTTAATATTATTAAATAATATAAAATAAATTTACCAACAGTACTAAAATTTGCCACTTTTTCTTTCTTTTAATCTTCTGGTTAGAAAAAAAATATCCCTTATATTATATTGAAATTGAAAATTCCAAGATGGGGCAAATGTTTAATAGGGCTCTCTTGCCTGTACTTGCGGACGCCCATAACTGCAAATATAAAACTTTTAAACTGCGATTTTATGTGGTCTCGTGACTATTTTTGTCCTCAATTAGGTTACAATGAAAAACCAGCCCCTCTCTCGCTCTTAATTCGCTCTTCAGCAAGTATTCTCTGTTTTTGTCTTTCAGTATTCTGTATTTTAAGTCCATACTTCTTTCTAATTGCCTTTCTACTTATTTGCATCTTAGTAAATAAACATCATCTTCACCAAAAATATAGGTCTATTATAAAATATATTTATTCAACAAATTTTCGGAAAGTCTTTACTTCTTTCCTTTTTCAAGTTTTTCTAAACAATATGATAAATAACATATCACATACACTCTCCTGGACATAGTTAAAACAATTCCTTACTCATTATTAACATTATTATTTCTGACAATCAATTATTCGTGAATTCTTTGTCTGATTTTTTTTCTTTATTCTTGTCTTTATATATTATTTTCTTGCATGAATAATTAAATTCTAATGTGCTAATATAGTTAAGTCTTAATCTTAATAAATATAAATTACTCTGTATTAAAAAATTCAATAATCTATTTAAATTTAAATTACCTCAGCTGAACAGACATGAGGAGGGATTTAAAATTTGACAATTCATTACAACACTACTTAATTCATCGACTACTTAATGTATAATTTTTCTTTTAACCTAATGTTCATTAAACAGGGTGGCGCACATAAAACCGGCCCAAATGGGCATTTCTTTTTGCATTGTATTATTATTTTGGGGCCGGTTTTATGTGCGTCACACTACATATATATAATTTTTTTTTGAGGTGTAGAAAATCAACTTACGCAGAAAATTTTTTCTGAAATTTTTTCAAAAATTCTATTGTAAATGTCACTGTATAATAGGATGCCGGTCAGTGATAAAATGTAAACATATCAATGAGATCTCAAAACACTTCAGAAAAATTATCATTTCACACCAACGTCTGTATTTCCACCATTAGGAAGAAAAAGCAAAAAACATGGAGGATATATGTTGTAGAGTTATATTGAATCAAGGCAGTTAGGAAGAGTAATTTGATAAATATGTTTTACAATAATTTACACATTTGTGTATATGATGTTTTATAGTGAATTAGTCCAATAATATATTAAATAACTAAATAGCAATATCTATCTATCTATCTATCTATCTATCTATCTATCTATCTATCTATCTATCTATCTATCGATGTTATTATCAAAATAAGCCTAATCAACATCAATTTGATATACCTGACCTTATTAGAAATTAACTGACTAATCTCAATTATGGTGGACGATCCGCGCTGGGCAGGTTTTCTCGGGGTTCTCCCATTTTCCCTGCGAGTCCCCCACCATACTTTCTCAGTCTTTTTCTCCGTCTGTCCTCCTTTCCGTGGGTTGGCACAATAAATCTTTCAGGTCTCAGTGCTTGGCTTTCCAGCCACCCACATTTACATCAAGTAATAATAATAATCTCAATTGTACCGGATTTCTAACTTTGAAATAAAAAAAAGATCAGTTCAATAGTATGTAAGAAATACGTTATTAATAAATTAAGGAGATTAAAAAGTTTTTGAAGAATTTATAAAAAATTCCAAACTGTGATGGACTATCTCTTAACTACCGGTAACAATTGAGGGGCTCAGTGGAAAAGAGGCACATGCCACCAAATGAAAATTTTGCAGGAAACCAAGTTTTAGAAAAAGTAATTGCTTGTGGAGAGTTGGTATCTACTTGTAAATTTTTAAACTTATAGTGAAAGTAGATGGCGATTGAAGATGATGGTTAATAGAATAGATACTAGACGGCAGGATCTTCTCAACAATAGCAAAAAATCAAAATCTCTATAGAGGTGGCATGTGCCCCTTTTTCACTGGGTCCCTCAATTTCGAACACAGTTTTCATATCCTTTTCGTGATCTCCTAAGTAATTGAAATAAAATTACAAAGTAATCTTTACATAATTTATATATTTTATTGTTAAAGTTGTATAAAGTCTATCAGTGACCACTTTTGCTCTGCTCCGTCTTGAATCTAACCAACTGTTAAACTTTACACAACACCTTCAATGAAGCTTTCGTAATTTTTGTCAATTAAAGAGTCCATGTTTCTTATGTTATTTTTCTATTATTTATGCATTTAATGATGTCGTCACAGCAGGAAGTCAGTGAAGTACTTGCTTCAAAATCTGATGGAAAAATACAGTGAAACATGATGGTAAGGGATGGCTTCCAATAACCAAAGATGTCATTGCGAAACACCAAATAAGTTAGTTATGATTGGCGGATCACAAATGAATAACAGTGTGGGAAAGTTAAGTAAGACTCAACGGAAATCAAAAGCACGAAGTTGTTTTACTATTAATAAACTTCAGAGAAAGGAAAAAAAATAATAATATCAGACTTAGAAATTGTGAATGTATTAATAAGCGCTTACAGAAAATCTTTGTTTCAAAAGAATAGCAACAGTCATTAATAATTGAATTGAAGTGATTGCTAGACTGTTTTATTCAAGTAAAGCAGATGATAAAAACCACAAAGAAAAATCCAATCCTTTATCTTTTCGTTTTGTTCAGGACATACATCGTGTACTGCTCAATGACGAGTCCTTGAAAACGATTTAACCAAAGGAGATGATATTTAAGGACACGAGATGGATAAGATGAATGTTTGTAATAAAATATAAAACTACTTTCATTCTATATTTTTGTAACTACAGCTGAGAAATTTTTACTAACAGTTTTATTATTTTAGTCCAAGAAGAAATATTGTAATTAGAAAGTAAACAGAGTCACAGTTAGATTGAACCTATGCACGTTTTTCCTCCCACGTACAAAAGTTGAATATGGCAATATTGTCTTGTTGACTCCCAGCACCTCTCCCTCTCCTGTCCCGCTTTTTTTTTTTTGTCCATCTTCTGTCTCCACCTGCATATTTCCTGGTGTCGTCAGTCGATGGGCGAGTACTTCCGGAGTCACCCAAATGGCATTTACAGGAACACTGTGAATCCTTTTCTCGAAATCTCGACACATTTCTCAATAACAATAGATTTCCGTTGTGTCAACGAGGAGTTACCAGCAGAGCTGAGAGAAAGATAAAAACTTATGGGTCGAAGTGAATGCACCAGCAATTCAGAAACACAAATGATGTCATTTACTTATTGTTATCGTAAACATTAAAGTCAGCGATTTTTATGTTAAGGTGCCAGGTTCGTTTCAAGAAGATAAACCATCAAAAATACTAAAAACAGACGAGAAAATACAAATGTTTTCTTTAATTCAGCCCCTGTACTAATGAATGTTCAAAATATTTTTACCACTGTTGAACATAAACATACCACACGTAATTAAAAAAAAAATGTGTTTTTTTTTTTTTTTAATTTTATTATTTTCTAAGCAAAATAAGGCTAATAAAAATCAGAATTTCTGTCTGTCTCTCTTTGCTTGTGTGTGTGTATGTTGTCCTAACAGCAACCCTCCCAAAAGAAAAACAAAAAACAACTTTAAAACCAATGACTTTAAAACCTTGAATTTTTGTACTGCACTTTTAAAGAGTTTTTGTATTTTTGGTGTAGGAAATTTCTGTAAAATGGCAAAAAAAATGAAACAATTATTTTTATCGATGCAATTAATATTAATCCGTTGACATTTGCAAGCGCTTTGCTGTGATTAAAATTAACTAGATTTAGATAACTTAAATAAATGATGGAGGATTTACTTAATTTTCAAAAAATTGAAAATTTGAAGATACTATTTATATTCGATAGATATTATAATTTAAAACTACAAGCAGAATTTTTGCTTTCACGACTTTAATGAGTAAGAAAAAAGAAAAACATCCCCAACGTTTAATGAAGTAAGCTTCAAATTCTTTAAGTAAATTTTTGGCCTTTCTTTTATGTAACCTTACCCGTTTTGGTAACTTTAAATTAAATGGTTAATCCTTTTTCTATATCATTCAATGTTTACAATATGTCTTAAATAATATATAGGTCTTTGGTGAATGCTATATATTTGTAATAACATATCCTATCCACTTCAGAGATTTTTGACATAGGAGATGGTAGAATATATTTGGAGAACCAAAGGCGTGGGAGGGCACCAAGAACGGTTAATAACCACGGGTCTAACTGAAATGGTGCTAGAAATCACTCAACATTTAATTGGCACGTGTTTCAATTAGACAAGTCGTGACGTTATTTGTTACGCCGCTTTGAGGTAAGAATTAGTTGAAAATTGTGGCAGAACTTATTAAAGATGAATGACAAGAAGTTTTCATTGGTTGACCGAAGGAAAGTTACCTAACAACTGTGGTGAAAGAAAAAAAGCATTTATTTAGTTGTTGGTATTGTTTTAAAGGGAATCAGTTCGTTTTCTGTTTACGCAAAAGTGGCACGAATCCTGTCTTTACAAATTGCTCTATTTCGTTTATTTATCTGACGTAGAAATAGAAAACAATGGTTCAAACTTTACTCCACCGTTACGCTTCTTATCTGTTATACAAACCAGGGTTAAATCTCACACTAAATTACCTAAATTCGGAAAGCAACTTACAAAGCACCTATTAGCTCCATCATGTTAGTCTATATATTGCAGTCTGAATTTTATGGATTTTTATATTTCAGTGTTTCACACATTTACACACTATCCCAGTTTGCTAACGAGGTATTTACTTTCATAATTTCCAATGTTTGCACAACCTTCACATTGGAAAACATTCAAGGAATTCTGATGGATTGATGGATCAAAATAAATGAAAAATGCTTATATTTATTTTTTTATAAGAAATTATAATTTTCTCCAAGATTTGTAGAAAGTGTTTTCAATAACTCTAGATGGAAATTTCGAGTTGTATCACAAATATAGCGACAATATTTAAAAGTTCTATATTTCCCAATTTTATAAAAATTCTGGACAGTAATCAATTGTTTATATGTTTTGAAATTGATTGATTGTTTTGAAATGTAAAAAATGTTATCATACAACAGATAAAAACTTAGAATTAAAAATGCAACTCTTCCGTGAAAAACATCAGTCCTTTACCACTAATCTTCATACTTATTATATCGTAATAATTAACGTTTTTCTAGGGTATTCAAAAAAATGATGTATGATAGATAAATTCTAATTTTTACACACATCCAAACATCCAAATACACACACACACACACACACACACACACACACACACACACACACACA
>JAFIDM010001028.1:28592146-28625985 GCA_023159025.1 Thereuonema tuberculata | reverse complement strand
CACACACACACACACACACACACACACACACACACACACACACACACCTTTAAGGAAAAAAAAAACGACAAGAAAAATAAAACAATATATTTTAAGTGACAAAATGTCTGTCTAAAAATGTAATCTTAAATGAAAACTATATTGAAGTACTGTGTGAAGCTTTAATTTTAGTACATTCAAGATTTTTGGTTCAAATTTTCTTCAAAGATAAATCTTCAAATTTAAAGAGAATTCAAAAAAAAAAAGTGTTTTGGACTTTATTAAAAAAAAAGTGATTTGGACCTTATTCAACGATTATTAAAAGTGATTTGGACTTTATTCAAAAAAAGGACTTTTCGATTCAGAAATTTATTCAAAGACAATGATAAAATTTAAATATGAAAAGATAAATATTCAAATTAAATTTGGACATTTCATAATAAAGGACGTTTTATTAGTGATTTGGGTTTTTTATAAAAAGACATTTTGGTCCGAGATTTGAACATTATTTTGTAAGAATGCTTTGAGCATTACAATGCATCTCACGTTTTGTTTGTTTAAAATTCCAAAATTCTTGACTGTAACTTATTTTATTTTTATTTTGGATTTGGGAAGAAGGAGGATGTTTTTTCCTTTTCCCGTGTAAGATGTAGTTTGAAAAAGAATAGGCCGATTAGGCTATTCGAAATATTGCGATGTAAGATGATGTAGAGAAAAAAGTTTGTGGAATTAAATAATATTACGTTAATTATGAAGAAAACTATATTCGCTTTAAATCTATTCATTTTGTATAGTTATCAATTTCTTATTCTAAAATTAAGTCAGCATTTATTTTGTTTTCATGAATAATAATTTGGAATTTCAAATTTACATTTATCTCAAAACTTGTATTTTTTTTAAATTTTAACTCTTTTTTTTTTTTTTTCATGACAATAGTGAATATTATGTAAGCATCAATCCAATTAGTAGTTTTGAAAAACATTGTCAATTTCATTTTTTTATCAATAGCTAAAAACATATTAATATTTTATCTTCATTAATATTACATTTTGACTTTTTTGTTGTTCTCAATATATTTAGTATCTATGGCTGACTGATTCTGAAGACTTCTATTTCTAGGGGACTTTTAAGATTATCTAATATTTGATTAACTTATTTAAGTTCACACGTTTCCATTGCAACATAATACAATTCCATTACTTCTCTTCATTCGTTGTAATATCGAATCCATCTGTAGTCGGTAGAAGACACGTTAGATCAGATCCGTACATTTGTGAGTACAACTCTATAACCACATTGTGTAAGGAAGTGAAGTGGTTTCGCGGAAACGACCATTTGTCCGACCAAAATTCACTATGATTTTCAATGGCAGTGGTTTTAAAGCTCATTGAAATTGGAGGCCAATAACATCTGAAGAGGAAAGGCCTTGCAAAGAAAAAAAAGAACGCAACCAAGTCAGGAAGTCGAATGGCAGGATAGAGTTGCCAATCATACATTGAATGTGAAGGACATTGGAAAAAAACCTCAACTGGAAAGTGCGTTCAGCCGCAAGCTTAGCCTACAACTGACCGACTAAGCAACTGGTCCACGTTGGAGAAAGTAAAGAAAGCGTACATGTTGTAATTTGAACACTGACACTGCCTTTGCTAGAAAAACAAAAAACTGAATGACGGCAACCATTATTCCTTTGACGTTCAGACAAAAAAAGGAATAGAAAAGAATTTCACGCGGTTCTAATTCAAGAACAGTCAGCAATTTACATTTCGTCTGTTGCCATCGTGTTTAGATTAATTGAAAATTGGCATTGGGATGATTTTAAAAAACATAGTACTAATTGAAAAGAGAAAAATTAAGGGATATTTCTTTTATACCAAAGAGCAAATACATGTCTAAGATTAAAACTTTAAATTTGTCAGAATATGCTAAATTACCTATTGAATAAAAGAAAAAAAACCAATAAAATAAAATAATAATAATTGATAATGTGGATATCGTGCCTATTAGCATTGCAAATAAAATCATATTTATTTTTTACCCAAGGTATAGAACTTTCAAAAAAAATCTCACTCAACTTCTTAAAACTAGAAAAATTATAAATATGTAATTCGTGGCATAATGACTTCTTACGACAATTTATTACACATATACGAAACTATACATAATAGGTTGATAGAGTAATATATTTAAAAATAAGCTTAACATGCTGTGAAACAAGTAATGAAGGAAAAGAAAACAGCCCTGAATCAGAGAATAAGAAGAGATTGCCTTTCTGATTTTAGATTAAGGGGAGGAGTTGGGAACGGCCGTTTCGTCCTTCAACGGACTCATCAGCCCAACCCAGCCTCACCCCAACCAAATCAGAAAGGCAAGCTCTTCTTGGTGAAAACCACTGTCAGCCTGGCAGTGGTCCCACTCACAATAAAGAACAAGAAAACAAATTGCTGCGTCGTCCGACGCCAGCAACACCTTTTCCTACAAACTGAGTAGGCAAAAAGGATTTAATAATAGAATAGAAGATTCAAAACAAGACATAATAATATTAAAAATAAGCTTAACGTGCTGTGAAACAAGTAATAAAGGAAAAGAAAATCTCTTCTTATTCTCTGATTCAGATGCTGTTTTCTTTTCCTTTATTACTTGTTTCACAGCACATTAAGCTTATTTTTAATATTATTATGTCTTGTTTTGAATCTTCTATTCTATTATTAAATCCTTTTTGCCTACTCAGTTTGTAGGAAAAGGTGTTGCTGGCGTCGGACGACGCAGCAATTTATTTTCTTGTTTTTTATTGTGAGTGGGACCACTGCCAGGCTGACAGTGGTTTTCACCAGGAAGAGTTTGCCTTTCTGATTTGGTTGGGGTGAGGCTGGGTTGGGCTGATGAGTCCATTGAAGGACGAAACGGCCGTTCCCAACTCCTCCCCATAATCTAAAATCAGAAAGGCAATCTCTTCTTATTCTCTGATTCAGGTGCTGTTTTCTTTTCCTTTATTAGTAATATATTTATTTGGATATTAGTTATTAATGTTAATTTCGGAGAAGTCATTTTTCTTTTGAAATTTCTTTTCAATATGACAAGATTTGTAAATATATATATTGATAAAAGAATGAGGAAAGTTGTCAAAATTTACATACCTAAAGAGTATTTGAAACTGCAGTGGTTAGATGAGATACACGCCTTAGTTCTACTACATCATCAAAATGGTGAATAGCGTTACACAACCCAAATTAATATTATGAATAAAAGTCTTAAAATGTAACAGAAAGAAGTCTTAAAATCTACTTATTAATTGTCTAATAAAAGTTGGGAGATATTTAAAATCAATACTTCTATATTGTTCGCTTCATTCGCAACTCCTTGCTCGTTTTTAATATAAATACTTTATTTTATATATAAAACAAGTGCGGTATACAAAATACTAATGCACAAAGGATACACATGTACTCGCTAATATATTTATATCATCTGTCATATTATAGATCTGCTGCATAAAATTTTACGAAAATGTCCATTATTTAAGGCTGTATTTAGTTAGTGCCAAATTTAGATTCATTTGTTTTATATTGTAGGAATATTTGAATGCAATATTTAAATTCAAAAGCCAAATTAATTAAACTCAAGAACGAAAAAATCAAATTTGAATGGTAGATATTTATTAGTAGATATTTATTTGAATGGTAGATGGCTATCGGGATTCTTAAATTAAAAGAGGGCGACCGTTGCTGTGATTTGCAGGTGCCTTACCTCTCGCTTTGCCTGTCTTCGAAAGAAGGTATTAGCGTGATGCTTCAATCCATATGTGCTTGATTAATTCCGTGGAGAAAACCTTTTTTCTCTTGCTTCTTTAAAAGGGCTCAGTGAACTTTGGAATCACTGAAAAACAAAATAACTATCTAACAAGAAGATTGTCACAAAAAAAGCAAACACAATTCAATTCAGTCTGTTCTGGCCATGTCCCATCGTCAGCTGACGTTAGTCTGGAAGAGATCATGCTATTAATGTCTTATTCGTAGCAAGAAAGAAACTATTGCGAATAACCTTCTCTTCGCAGTTTTCAATTACTATTAGTTAAGTTTGAGTTATTCCATCCTGTGACTCCACACGTTTTAATTTCACGTTTGCTACATTATGACAATCTATTGGATGTTCTAGGTTTGATTTGTGCAAGAACTGGATGAAACCATGATATTGCCTTGTTAGTTTCATTATTCTAAAGCCTCTCGAGCCATTTTTTTTAATTTAACAGATCATTAAAAATTGCTTTGGAAATCTTTTTAATTTGGATATATTTTTGGTTAATTAATTGAAGAATTAATTACTTAAATTAATCAATACATTGTTTTCTGTGACGTCATTATCATGCATTTACTTGAACGTTTTGATTTACATATTTGTCTAAAATCCTTTGCCAGAGATATTCAGCGTATCTAAAAATGCACTAGAAACTATCCGTGACAGATAGAAAAAAAAAATCCGAATTAATCTATTATGTTATGTTATGTAGTGAATGTGGTGGCAGAGAAGCCAAGCACTGCTACCGGAGATCTATTGTACTATCCCTCGGAAATAAGGACAGATGGAGAGAAAGACTGAGAAAGTATGGTGGGAGAAGTGCAAGGAAAACGGGAGAATCCCGAGAAAACCTGCCCAGCGCGGATTGTCCACCATCACGGAACCCACATGAGAACCGAACCCGGTACTCAGAGGTGAGAGGTCAGTGTCTTAGCGATAATGTCAACGGCCTAATTAATCTGTTACTTTATGAAAAAACAAAATCATTGCGATGTAAAATATATTTTAAGAATATACAGTATGAGAGTGTATCAATAACCTTGTAATTAACTGAGCACAGAAAACAAAGAGAACTTTACAAAAACGCTTTAGAAAATTGGATTCTTGCTAGTTAAAATTGGTAGCATTGCTTTAGGCTTTTAATAAGTAGTTTATCTGGAAGTGCCTTTAAAAATTTAGTAAAGGCCAGGTGAATGATCTCAGATTTTAGTATACAGGAAGTTAGAATACAGCATCCAATTGTGTGGTGTAGCGAAATCTGGGCTGCGTGTGGCCGTGGCAAAGGTGAAGGTATGTTCTCGGATCCCCGGCAAAATCCACCTGTTTGGGAAAAGCTAATCAAGACGCAATCGCATTCTTGTGACGTCTTGTTGAAACCACTCAGTGTCAGCTATGCTTTTCAACTGGAGTTCAGGCAGCAACCATTCGTTAATCTTACGCAGATAAGTTATCTGATCCACTTGGCCATTGAAGAAATACGGTCCAAGCAGATGTTCTTATGTTATCCCGCCCAGATCATAACATGGGATGGATTTTATTCGATTTCTTGAAAGAAATGTAGATTTTCCTTTGACCAAAAATAAAAGTGTAAAATAATAATAGTGAAATTTATGGCAATAGTGAACTTGCTCATGCGTTACGCAAATTGTTAGAAAGACTGTGTTGAAAATAAAGGAAGACCATCAATAATAAGAAAGTTCACTAGATTGAATTCATTATTTGAAACTGTTACCAAAATATTGTGTTTTCTGTTATTAAGGAAACGAGACGACTTGTGACATTTGTTTATCAGAATAACAATAGAAAAACGGAACAGTGAACTGCTGTGGTGAAATTATGCAATTGTTTTTGTGTATTCGTTTTTCATCGATAGAAAAATAGTTGTGGACTAGACATGATTCCCGACTGTGTGAAAGATGAAGAAGAAAAGAAGTAAGGATGGAATAAACGACTCCGGGTTTGGAAGGTTCAATTCGACTTTGATTCTGACAGAGCCCAGATAATTACCCAGAATCTTAGAACGGCTGTGTGCATCAAACAACGAACGCATTCTATAGAAGATAGCAGATAACGTTTTTCAAATTCCAGAAAGAATTTGAATTCGCCAGTGATCCACCGGAAGTGTTCCTTCGTGGTAGATTTGATACTTCGAAAATTCAGCGAAGACAGCCATATTGGAAATCTTCGGAAGCTGATGGAAAGACATACCTTCTTCAATCTACTAGGAAAGTGTATCGATTTATCTTCAAAGAATCCAATTGTTTCATAAGAAGATACGCGGTAAGTAATTTAAATTTACTTAGAAACAGACATTTTGGGAGATACACAACTTACAAGAACACTTGACATAACGTTACAAGTCACAATATTGAAAGGGAATGAACTATCATTGTGTGTTAACATAACCTAAAGTTATTTGAATCTACTAGAACATCGAACATAGTGTTAAAGACTTTTCTCGTTGAAGTGAACATTCTCATTAAAAGAGGACCTAGTGTTCATTAGTGCAACGCGCCATCTCCAAACAGCTGTTTCTCTGGTAATATGCAGATCATCAATGGAGAGCAGACGCTATAAACCCCTAGGTCCCATTACGGAGGTGGATATTGGTTAAAGAGAGAACAAGAGTGGAACCTCCAAGCTTAAAAACGAGAAATAAAAAAACACATTAAAAAGAAAAGAATAGAAAACCGCTGGCCGCAAATGGATTTTCTGTAGGCATCAAATTAATCGCCTAAAAATTAAATAATCAAATTAATCGCCATTTGCGGCCAGCGGAGACTGGCACATGGTTTTCTATTCTTTTCTTTTTAATGTGTTTTTTTATTTCTTGTTTTTAAGCTTGGAGGTTCCACTCTTGTTCTCTCTTTAAGTGAACATTCTATTTGATAGGGTTACACAGAATGAACTTTTATATTCAAGCTGTTCGTTCTTTGAATGAACTTATCTTATTTTTATGGATTTGAGATATTTGCAGATGTGTTCACGAGTAGTGAAACCATGTATGAAAAAGAATTATTTTTGAAATTATATAATTAAGTTATTTTCAAGATCGTGCCTATGAAGTATTATTTTTAGTCATGCATTACTTTAGTGTTTAATACATTGTATTAAACAGAAGCATTATCATTTTCAACTGCAATACTCTACTATAAAGTTAATTTATTCACGTAGAGATATTATTAGTTGAAAAAATAATTTTTCAAAAAGGTTCCGATCTTTAGAACTTTGATAGATAGCACATTCATCACTCTTCAATAGAACTCTTCGTTGATCTTCTGGGTGTTGGAGAAGCAGGTTGAATACTTCTTCGCGCTGTGTTAAATCCACATCTGATAGTTCATTCACTGACAACGGGCGAAAAGGTTTCACTTTCAACTCCATTCGCATGGTCTCTCATGGTTGACCGAGGAATATCCAATTCGACAGCACGCTTGCGAGTCAACTTCTCGGGAGCGCACATTATGGATTCTTCAACAGCAGCACATGTTTCCAAAGGTGTTGACGGTCTTCCCGTCCGATGTGAATCCTTCACGGATCCTGACGTAAAAGTCTTCCGTTCCCATGCCAATAATGTTCTCTTGGATGGTTGCGCCTTCTGAAATCGCAGCTGAAAATTGGTAATTGGAAATATTTGTGATCGTGTTTGTCCCGTATGCGGTCGTTCGTGAATCCAAACTGCAGTTACTAAACGGTCTTCAATCGAGAATCTGCTTAAATCACCCATATTTTCCGTCTCTGCTTACTTCTTTGAATATTGCCATTCTTCGATTGCTCGCGTGTTGTCAATGTGCAATTGTTTCATTGTTGCTTCCATTGTTCGCTGATTGACCTATTTCCAGAAACATTATACAATAAAGCCCCCATTATCCGCGGAACTGGATGGCAAGGGTATCGCTGATAGTAAAAACCGCAGATAACCCGAAAAAAGACTAAAAATGAGGTGTAAATACGAAAAAAAATATTTCAGCATAAAAACTACGTTTTTATTATACAAAAAACATAATATGCAAAACTTTTAAAATCTGTACAATACAGCAGAAACCTTTCTGCAGAGCAAGAGCCTGCCACTCATCCACAAATTCCGAGAAGGCATATAGGAATATGATGCATAATAAATCTGTCAGTAATTTTCGACCTTCGCACTGTAGGCCTATTATACTTTCCCTGTTGTTGGCTTGGATTAAAATTGTTTTTTTTTTTTTTTTTTGAGGTTCGTAATTAAAAAAATTTTTTGCGGCACTCGCGGATAATCGGGGCTTTACTGTACATATGTCTGTCTCCATAAATACATTTCTATCCAGAGATATACGGACTAGCTACAATGCAGCTAAACAGAGAATGACGATTAAGAACTTTTACAAAGTTTAGTAGAGTCTTCCAATTTTCCTTTCCTACATATCCAGAACACAGATCACATCAAATCAAATTCATGTTTCTACTTTCTTAAAAAACAATGAAGTTGCAACAAAACTTATAAAGTAATAACGTAACAACAAGAAGAAGTTCAGAAGAACTTAAAACCTACTTTCCTGAAATATTATTTCTTATTCTTTCTTTACTTTATTTCTTTCTTTTTCTTTTTTTTGGAAGTCCAATATATATATATTTTTTTTTTGGCAGTCCAAAATAACAATAACAAAATAAAAAAAATAACAATTATCAAAAAGTCATTTTTGTTTCAATTATAATTTCTGAATGCAAACAATACAAAATTTCCATTTTCTGAAAAAAATGAACTAAATCAACTTTATTTACTTAACCTTGTTTAAATAGAATTAATTGTAATCTTTTCAAATCACTTGCAACTGGTGACCTAAAAGGATTTAGTACCTATTATTTAAGCCAAAGGAGATATTAACAGAATTAGAGTAGAAATCCATTGTTTAGATGCCAATGCTTTTCTCTGGGAGTTTTGTCGCCTTCTCTTCCTACTTTCTTGATAAGAACCCTTTAGAAAAGATTTCAAATATAAAATCATTCCTAGTCCTTGAATATGCATACCATGTTTAGAGAAGATCCATTCAACGGTTTAAAAGGATTTAGGAAGACAAACACATGCACTGACTGACTGATTTCATGACATTCACTTTTCCTATTCGAAAGGAAGCTAAAATACAAAAACCATTTTTGGAAATATTCGAGTCTTTATTCTAATTCCAAATTTAGTTAAATTCGTTATCTCGACTACCGTCCGGGCACATCTAACCTGATAATACAGGGACAGTTACTTCGCTGTGAGAAGTAGTCCGTACATTATATGATAATACTGTCAAAAATAAGTGCCAATTAACAGAAATTATCATTTTAAACATTTCGTAATTTCTGTTAACTATGGCCGTGAAAAATCATATCATTATGAATATTGTAAGCACAGATATAAGAGATGCACCGCGAGTAATTTCTATTGACAAGTCTTGTAAACCGCAAACAATGTCTTAATTCATTCAGATGGCGTCTGAAGAAATTGAGAGAAGAAGCAAGCGTTCACTCATCGAAACGTGACAAAATAGGTCGGTTAAGGAAGGCTTGCGATGATTGTTTCGGGTTCGGTTATAAGCCTAATTGAAAAGGATTTGTTAAGCGAGGCGTCCTCACAGATGGGGTATGCCTTTGTACATAACCAAAATATTTAACTTTATATATTCGTTTTAGGAAAAAAAACTAGACATGTCTATAAGGTTTTTGTGTAGATATTTACTTACGACCGGTTTCTCCAAATAGTCATAAGCTAATCCTGGATTAGGCCACTTGAATCCAGATAAGTTGAGACATGACCTAATACTGTTTGGAGAAACCGGTCGTTAGTGATTTAATGAAAGGCTAAAATATGATATAAGTTAATATTGAAATTATCTGGGGGGGTTTTTCCTTACAAATTAAGCTTTATGTATTTTCTGTGAAGTATTTGTTGGAAGTTCAGTCTTCATATAAAATAAAATATTTAAATAAGAAATAGTCACCTATGTCTGGTGGCAATATTCCATAGTATACAGTTTTTTTCTGAGATTGAGAACGCTAGATTTCTTTTTTCTCTATAAATAGAAGAAAAAAAACTATTTCTTTTTCTTTAAGTTTCAAAATAAGCTTCCTGTTTTATTATAATATATATAGGCCAATATAATTTTCTATTTTCCAAAAAGGAAGAAGAAATTACAAAAATTCACAAAATAAATTCGACTCGTCATATTTCTTTATGTTTACATTAAGAGTGATCAGCATATTTCTCATATTTTCCCATGGAAAAAGAAAATGATTTGATTCTTCAGAATACTCAGATAAGGAGTAAGTTTCCAATGGAGGAAAAAAAATTAATCGTATGAATAGAATAAATCAATCAACTGTTAAATCAACCAAATCCAATTCACTCAAATAATTTTTAAAAAAATAATGTAAACTTCAAATATAAAACATGAATAAAATTATTGTGATTATAGTAATTACTTAATCTATAATGGTTTTAAAGAAATTGAAAATTTTAGGAAAAAAAAAATTTGACTTTCCTGTACGGTTACTATATGTTCCTAGTAATTATCATAATTATGGAGGTAACAAATAAATAATAAATAAATTAAAATATAGATTAATACGATATTTGTATAGATGATTTGGAGAAGATTACTTTTATATTATTTGAGGTAATTATCTCCTTCCACCATTTAATAAATTTAATATATTTTGAAAATATGTAGAGGTTTGAAGTAGGCACACCATATAAAAAAAATGCACTATGTTCCTCAAAAAAAATTCCTAGATGTGTTACACCTCTTGACTGGACGGACAAGACAAAAGATGAAATTGTAAAATCTTACCGACAGATCGAATCAGATTCCTAAGGCTTCTATAAAGAGCGAATGTTAAAATCTCTGAAACTTTCAACTTCAAAACCCCACAGAAAAAAATAGAAGCTCTCCATAGATTTGGGAGATCCCATTATAACAAAAATAGATCAATCATTGTAAAATTTATTTCAAGAGGAGAACAGGTTTTAATTGACTTTTAGCTTTGAAACAAAAAGAAAATTTTAATCAATAAGGATATCTTTAAAAATGATAACAACCAAAAATATATACGAAAATTTAACACAAAATTTCAACTTTAAGGCACCATAGAAAAAATAGAAACTCTCATACATTTGGGAGATCCCATTATAATAAAAACAGATCAATTATTGTAAGATTTATTTCAAGAAGGGAAAAGAAAATTGACTTCATATAACTAATTCATATTCTAGTTGAAGTCAATATAAAAAATGAAGAAATAATATACCAGATTTTAATAAAACTTATAAATCAAGATCAGAATTCTCAAGGAGACCTATAACTTGAGAATCACAGAAGCTAGAAACGAGTTTTCAACGGCTATGAGCTAGCTTTGGCAGGACATTTTTAACGAGGCATGGATCATGTCTCTAGCGTTTGTCGTTCCTGAAATATGAATTTCTCGCGACGGACGGACAGGTAAAGCGAGGATATAAGGCTTCTCCTGCTATGAGCTACTCTCTGTAGAGAAGCCTAAAATTGCTCAGAGCGCGTTACTTACCTAATATTATCTTTAACAATCTTCTGTGATTGTTTTAAATACCTTTCTCTTTCTTGTTATGGGAAATATATAGTATTATGGAAATATAAATGCAACATTCTAGCCTATTCTCTTACTTTCTCTATGACAGTAATGGGAAAGTACAATATATATTTTTTTTTCTAATACATCTACTAATGTAATTTATAAAAAAATATCTATATAACAGATTAGCCATTAATCGTGCTAAATATCCGTATCCCAGTTGTACTGGAAATTATCGCTACTTCTTTTCTAGAAGAAATTTATACTTTTTTTTTTTAATGATGTCTGTATATTTGTAGTGAAGGTGTGTTTTTGTAGCCTGGATGTGTCGAAAACCAATTAATCAATCTCCACCAATGTTCTTCATTTTTAAGAGTTTGGTATAATAGTTAGATCTGATTAAATTTGGAATATTATTGGTCCAATAATAGTAATAATGACCTTTTTACATATGAGTCAAAACACCGAAACATAAATTACACAAAGAAAAAACGCAAAGAAGTTTTAAATTTCAGAGTTAAGTCTTATTGGCCGTGCTGGCGTGGTCGTGCGGTCTCGGCGGCGGCCAGCCATGGCGACCAGTGCGCCAGTACCTGGGTTCGAATCCCGGCAGTGGCATGGCTGTTTCTTTCTTCTTCTGTGTTTCGTCCAACGCTGTTCAAGGGGTCACAGTGGTGACCTATGTCAGTGGGTTCTTCTCACAAATATAATAAGTCTTATTGAAAGGACACAATAAGGACACTTTAGTAACTCAAAAAAATAATAATCTACACGAAAATTAATTGAAACATTAAATTTCAAATAAATTATTTTTTGGAGTCACAAGTAGAGTTATCGTAGAGATCTTTACATAAACCCACCATAAGGGCTACTGTTAAGTAAGGACCAAAATATAATGCCCGTAATTCAAAGGATAATGCATGGATTTACATCAAATTTCATATGTAAGAGTTTAATCTGACTGACTACCATATCATTAAATTTGATAATTATATAGTATCTATTTTAAGACCCACTTGTCTTAAGGTCCCAGAAATATGTTTTACTAGTTCAAGTAAGAAGCTGTGAGGTAAATTTATTTTTATCTTGGAGCATGTCTTACTATATGTTATTCGATGATTAACTTATCAACGTTACTGTTAGAGCTATTTTATTTAAGACAAAAAAATTATTTCTATTTATAGTTTCTCGTTACTGTAACGAGAAAGTCTTCCAATAATTCTACTGCTATTTATTAACGATATCTTCGTCTTTTAATATCACGATATAATCTTTAATCTTTAATTTAATATAATCTTTAACTTCACTTTCAAAGTCGTATTCTACTTTTTAATCCTTTAATTGTCCTTACTTTTGTAAATGTAATAATAAAATTTTGATCCAGCTTTGTAATATCAAAATTTCCAAATTTTCTGTATATTCTTTGTTTAATGATGGCATCGTAGTAAATTATGATCCGATCCATTATTTTAATCTCTTTCATTGAAAAATAATTTACTAAATATTTATGGAAAGTCTATAAACAAAAATGGTCTCTTTTATTTCTATCTTTTTTTTTTAATAAATTTATTTGAACAACAAATTCAAGAAAACAAGAATTAATCATTTCTAGAAAGAAACAATTGAATTCAGAGACTGTAAATTAGGTCCTGTGCATGGAAATGCCCTCTACGTTGAGTCGTTCATTTGGTCACCTGGAGCTGATCACTATTTCATTCATTTCCCAATTACTAAATAATTTATAAGCATTGGTTTTGTTTAGAGTTGAACTTCAAGAGCTTGAAAAGCAGTTTTGTCTGCATTAAATTTGAAATCTTTCGTTAGAATTAATTCGCGCGAGCTATTTTACTATTGGCCATCAATTAAAACAATAAGCCGTAGGACCCTAAATACAGTTACCACAAAATTTTGACGATCTTAATAACAAAATTCGCCGAAAGATGTAAAAATAAATCTGAAAAATAAAACAAAACATACCAATGTTCGAACATCGGATGATAAGATAATAATAACTGGTAAACTAACCAATAAGCAGCTTTAATGTGCGCGTTTTTATGCTTATTTTTTTTTGTTAAACTAATAAGCTTTCAGCTTTCCCATCAAACTATCAAATAATTTCATTAAAGTGATAGATAAAGTTTCGAACTTTAATAGTTCGTGTTAGTGAAAACAAAAATCACTAACATTACTTTCAATAACAGTCGGTCAAAAGATGAGGAATTTCTGGAATAAAATTTTGACTAAATTATTAGGAATTCTGGCAAAATTTTGGATTTTAAAAATCAAACCGATTCTATTTTGTTAAAAGATTTGTAAAGGATGAGAAAATGAAAGTTGGCCGTAATTACTGCTTTCTGCAATTTATCGTGGTTTAGATCTATGAAATGTGTCAGTGATTCCTAGAGCAATACTCCACGAAAGGAAACAATAAAGAGATAGTTTATTTTATCGAAAGTAAATCCTTGACCAATTCAGATAGCTCTTGGCAATGTAAGAATTTCAATGTCCACTAACAAAATTGTTTATTTTCGCAACAATAAAACTTTAAAGATTAGTCATATCTGAACTTAAAGTTTAACATGCCACAATAACTTACAAAGAACAAAGAAGTGACACACAGATTAAAAAATACCTGAGCTTTCATCGTTGAGAGTCTGTACTATCAACAGTGATAAGAGAAACTACTCTTGCTCCCGAAAACGACCTCCCACCAAAACAAAACACAATTTAAAAAACAAAATAAAAGCAATGATTCAAATCCTGGTCTGCGGATCCAAATCCTGGTCTCGCAAAAATGAATTTGAACATAAAAAGACGCCAACCTGGATAATAAACATAAAGTTTAAAAGTAATACAAAATAATAAATAAATGAAACACAACGAGATATCTGAGCTTTCATTGGTGAGAGTCTGGGACGGCCGTTTCGTCCTTTTTGTAGACTCGTCAGCCAGTCCCATTCCCCACGAAACGCTCAGATAATGCTATCACTGTTGCACTAACTGGGCATTTCGTCTGGGATTGGGTCTGGCTGACGAGTCCACAATAAGCTCGAAACAGATGAAAGCTCAGATATTTTTTAAGTTGTGGGTTATTTCTTTATTCTTTTGTATTAGACATATCTCTTTGTTTTTGTTTTTTGTTTTGTTGTTTTGAAAATAATTTGTACCATAAGCAATAGATATATCAACGTTTCATTCCTCCAGGACTGCAATCCTCTCAATTACTGCGAATAATCAATACGGATTTTCCATTTATTAACGAAAATCTACTACTGAAATTCTTTCTCTCTAAAATAATTTTTTGAATTATCTTGATCACAGATGAACGGATATGCGACATTCAATTTTGTTTTTATTGTTTTTCTTTGGTTCTTAGCATCTTTTCTCACCCATGGTATTAGGCATTATAAAAACTCTTAACGAAAAAAGATATAAACACAGTAGATATAAATGGAAGCGTAGTTTCAAAGACCATGCAGGGATCTACGATTCAAAGTTCGTAACACAACTTCAATTACCTTCTTCCGCTTGTAGATTGTTTTTGTATAAAAATAAATAAATAAATAAAAAAGCAATCAATTCCTCGTTGTAAAAAGGAAATGTTGAATAGCTTATTACGAGTTTTATTTACAAAGAAGAATGCATAACAAATGGGGAATTAGAATACAATGGTAGGAGATATCCGTTTCTGGGTAATAATGACTCGACAAATATGCGGAATGTAAGGTGCTTGAGTAGGAGGAAGGCCTTTTTATTTTTATTTTTTTCTCTCTCTCTCTGTTCTTCATCAGACCTCTTGGATTGGCAGCGTAACCCTTAACTCCGAGGTGAATGCTGGGATGAGAACGGGAGTCTGCCGCATGGGTTCGGCGCAGGCAGTAGATCGTCGGCCGCCGAAAGCCAGCAGCTTCGCCGTGGTGCAGAAGTAGGTCAGGGTGAGGCCTATATAAGAAGGAGTCGGTGCTGAGACTGCATCAATGTGTGCGAAAAACTCACGGAGATAAGCACGGTAAAGCTCAGACACAGAAAGGTGAGTGAAAGTTGAAGTTTTTTAAAGATTTTTACGGATTAATTATTAAGGATTTTAAGTAGAAAGTATTATTTACCAAATTTTATTCAATGTCCTTTTTTTTTCATCATCGTCTCACAATCTACAATATTCTTTCAGAGAATGATCATGTGATCAAAAGAGTTTATTTAGATCAGAAAATGAAAATTATTCATTGATTTTCAAAAAGCAGTGACTTTTCATCCAGTTTTCAATCTATTTCTGTTTCAAAATGCCCTTACGGAATCAATGTATTGACAGATCCAAATCTGTCACCAAAATTTAAGGGTTCTAATATAGATTTCGCTAAATGTAATCATAGTTAAAACAAAAGGACATAGTGGAAGCAAGTGAAGATTTTTCTTGTTAAAAACGGTCTTCTGCCGAATTTTACTGTATTTTACCGTTAGTTCTAGCATTTATCCATAGGATGACCAACAAGACAGAAATGACAACACGAACTTTTGACAGAAATGTTGCAGTTGATACGTGATGGCTAATACAATTTTGTATTGAAGTGATGCAACAAATTTCCCATAAACACATTATTGGCAGATAACGAAAAAGAAAATTAACTTCAAATAAATAAAAAAAATTTTTTAGAGAATTAAAGAAATTCCAAATTTGTTGTCGATTTTTGACTGATAATAGATAGAAAAATATTATAATCTTGCGAAGAAATAATTACATTAGTAGTATATTAATAATCCTATAACTTATTAAAATACATATTATTAATAAAAGATGATATTTAATAATTGTTATATTAATTTTTAGCAACAAATTAAATATGTATACAAAATATGATAGATAGGTAGTGATATGATAGGTAGTGATGTATCTGATAGTAGCCAACGAGCCCAATTATCAATTCCGGATGTTATCCAGATCCGGCATCAATACCATTGAGTATTTACGTGTTAATGCAATTTCCTTGAAACATTTTTTTATCATTTGGATTCTAAGGAAAATTGAAGAAACCAATTTTTAACTATTAAATAAATAAAAAAAGTAAAATATAAAATTAGTTTGCATATTGCTGTGATTGTGAGTTCCAATAGATTGAAACTGAATACATCTTTTCTTGTATTTCAATACAAAGAAAAATATATCAATAGAAACAAGTATTTTTACAATTTCAATATTACTGCTTGTTCTAATAGGTTTTGACAAACAATTTCAAGCAGGCTTTGTAACATTAAGCTTTTGTAACGTTTATGTATAAAAAAAATAATTATCTTTTAGGAAAAGATCTCAAAGTAAAAATTTAAAAAAAAAATTTAACAGGCGTGCATTATTTATAAAAAAATGAAATAAAAAAAGGTAAATTTTTTAACCAATTATTATTATTATTATTACCACTACTAATGCACTTTTAATATATAACGTTGTGATTTCTAATGCCAGAAGATATAAAATTTCTATCCAATTTTATGTAAAATAATTTAACTGTTTACAATCTAGAAATTTCTTTAACTGATATCCACAAAGTATTCCAGCATACAATTTGACTCATGAATGAATGTATGAATTATGGCTTATAACGTACTATCTCATTGGCATCAGAACAAGAATAATTATTGTCTCACAGCATTCATACTCTGTTGGTTCACTTATACTGCTTGAGTTCCAAATTTGATAAAAACAATTTAGAAACATAAGAGATATTAGATATAAGATAATCAATCCAATACAAAATTAATAATTATAATAAAAATCTTGAAATTAGTTAAAATTATAAGAAATTTTTAAAATTTTAATCTTTGCAATTCACTGTCTTCACAATGTCTCGGATAACTTGGAATAAGAAAATTCCTCATTCATACTAATATTACTTCTATATATTAAATAATATATCAAACTCTTCTTTCAGATTTATATTAATAAACACTAATAATGCTTGATATGGTTGCTTATTTTCCATCCCATTCCAATCCAATGCTTTTAATAGGCTTCCAATAGACAATGAAATAGGAATGGGTTTTTATTTTTTGTATTCAATATTATTTTAGTCATCCATATAATTTGCATGTTGAACTTTGTTGATCTTAATGTAAGACAAGTCATAATGAAAATATTCTTAGTAACCTCCAACCCGTTCGTTACTTGATAGAAAGTTTAGTAAATTTGTTTTTATGAAAGGACCCTTAGACACACAAGAAAACCCACACTTAGGACTAATGTTTCGGCATGAAACCGTTCAAGACAGAAGTAGGTCTTGTGAACTAAGTAATTCTCACTTGAAATGTTGATTTTTCGCCAAATGTTAAAAGATTTAGTTTTAACAATTCCTTTTGCTCTTAGCAAAAATTGTAAGTGTGTCAGATAGATATTTTATGTAGAATCTTAATCAATTGTGTGCAATGTTATTGGTTTTCTTGAATAACAGGAACTATTAAGTGCAAAACATAAGAGGTATATTTACAAGAAATTATCTATTTTTAAAGCACTACATTAGCAAAAATCGAATTTTTCAGCAATTTACGTTTTCAATTAAAAAAAAAATTTTTAACTTTGCTAGAGAGATATTGTTGACTAAGCTTGTTGCAGATTGAGAAGTAATATTTAATGCTTACAATATTCTACGTCTAACTTTTAATTTTTAAGATATTTCTAGTGCATGTTTTTAAGGATATTTTTAAAGTGTATTCATGCACCTTAGCCTTCTGCCTCGTAATTTAGAGTGCTTATATAAGTAAATATAAATAGCAGTAATAAGTCTTCGTGTATTACTGCTATTTAGGAATTAATTTTAGATTCAACAAATCTAAAATGAACAATTTTCTCTTCAACCAAATTTTCTATTCTTCAACTAATGGCTTTACTGTTATTGAAAAGAATTTTCCTTATTTTTATAGTTTTTACCTTCAAGAAACATTGTGGAAAATATTTCTGTTGATAGATGGCCTGTTTATCAAATAGTTAGGAATAAACTTTTCTTTACATTGTACAAATTAATCTTTTTTTCTACAGCATTAGCTAACTTTACGAGTAACTAAGCTTCGACAGTTTATAGATATTGTCTAACTAAAATGAAAGACAGAAAGAAGTGCTTATTATGGGTTGATGCCCTGACGTGCATTTTGAGAAGAACTTATTATTAAATTGGCAGTTTTGTAAGAAACGATAAATGTTTCTACTGTTAAGGAAGTACACAATTTGAAACTGTACAAACTGGCTAATATAACTTAGGCTTCTTAAAAATGGAAGGAAGAGAAGAAATGGAAGAAAGGAAGGGATAACTCGTATAAATAAAGTAGCTGAGAATTTCTATTTCTTTGAGGTTGTATTATGTTTGTCTCAATCATTGAAAGAAATCTGTCAGTCAACTTATCAGGATGTAATAATAAAAAAGAGAGTAGTAAAGACCATTTATCTAAGTTATTAAGAGAAAGTGATCAAACTACCGTCCCAAGGGTCTCAAGGGTGTTATTTTCCAACCAAAAAAAAGGGGACCTATTTTACCAACCTCTCCAGACTGCCGAAAAAGGAATATTTGCCCTAGTTGTCCCATATAGTTGTCCCATATAGTTGTCCCATATATAACAAGAGACTGCGATGTTCTGAAGTTTTCAGTGAAAAACCATTGAGTACCGTAGTTTCACAGTTAGCTACAATAAAGGTTTTACTAGCTATGTTACCTGTGATCTGCGAGAAGATGATCAAACCTCTGTAGCTAAGAAAGGATATGGGAATTGCATCTATACTTTTAATAAAAGCAGTAAAACTTCAGAAACAGCGAAATTGTATAATAAATAATAACTAAGATTTTCAAGAAACTAATATACTGAGCCTAAATTGAACGAAAAAAATTGTTTTCCCTTGTACTTCTTTCTGTGTGGTTGTCAAACCAAGACCTTTTCTTCAATGATCAAATGTGAAAAAAAAAAGACAGAAGAAAAAAAAAATAACCACGAAACAACAAAACTAAACATATAGTAATATTAAAATAACAAAGTTTTGTTTTCTGATTTTAATGTAAAGATTAAAATTTCCGATTAAAGAAAATGGTTTTCTACATCTTCAATGGTCAGTGAACTGACGAATCTTTGAAAGAGTTTTACATAACTGTGAAATCTCAGGCTGACATTAAGAATACTTTATATTTATTCAATACTTTCAATAGTTTTCCTCCGATTTAATTTTTTTTTAAACATCATTTTGACTGTTAGGATTTTCCTTGTTCGTTATTCTTTTCACCCTCCCAGCTATCAGGGCCCATAAGAAAACAAACTAAGCCTCTAACCCGTTTATCGAACCTGTCTACAAAGAGCTTCGATTAATACGAAGTTAAAGCTTGACGACTTTATTTTCCTTAAGATAAATCTTTAAGTAAATGTAATGACAATAAAAAGAAAGGACTTCTAAATAAACTAACAGAATTAATAATGCACTTTTATTTCAGAAAAAGATTTCATTTGAATATTGTTGCAACTAAGCTAGCTTTTTTTAATATACTGTAATTATTGTTTTATTATTATTAAAATAAGTCATAAAATCTTGTTTTTTAATTTTATGATACACAAAATTCAATCAAACAATTATAAAATCACTTTTTATAATATTGAGTGAAGAAATAATTTCAAAAAATGTTCATCTTGTTTTCAATTTCATTTTTAGTGAATTTAAAAGTATTTTTTTTTAAATTGCATAATAACTAATGTCTACCAGTAATTAAGAATCTATATTATTAAAACAGACAGTTTAGTAAGAAAAAAATAACTGAAATCATTTACTGTTTAATGCTAACCTTATTAACAATTCTTTATTTTGAATGACTTGAAAAGCACTTACGAAAGTCCGCACTGCAACAATTTGAATATTAACTTTAAATATGTTTTTATTTTAAGCATTATATTATTATATGCTTAATTTATTGCCTATTTCTTTATTTCGGTTTCGGTTTTAGTCTTTTTTTTAAAAAATGCTGTTGTTGTTTTTTTTAATTGTTAAATTAATTTTATTATTATTATTATTAGCCTTAGTATATAAAGTTATTTTAATATTTTTAGGCTTCTGAAAGAAAGTCTTATAATCCCGGTTTGTCCGTCTTTCTGTGGACAACTATCCCACAATGCAAAGCACAACAATCACAACAATTGCGCCTTTTGCATTCGCAACAATCTCATATATGATACAGCTCAGCAACAATCACAATATTCGCAACAATTGCGCCTTTCAGAAGTCGTTGCGAAGCATTGTGATTGGTTTACTAATCGCTATCCCTACCTTGTTTATTTCTGCTGACGAACTCTGAAATGTCCACTTCTACAATTTGTTTCTTAGATTTTAATTATAAATTGTCATGTATATTACTGACATTTATTATTGAAAACGAAATTTTCAGCTCAAGATTTAATATTGGTTCTAAATTTTAAAGAAATGCTTGTTTGTCTTCGACTTCCTCTTAATCTCGTTAATCTCAGGAGTATCTACCTCACACGATGCCGCTGTTCATTTGAGGATACGAGCATAATATAATTTTTGATGCCTAAATTTGAAAGAAGTATATGTGGATTTAGACAACAATGGAGCGAATGGTGTAGCTGCCCTGGGCGCAACGAAGGCATTTTGACTATGAATGACACTAAATCTGATTGTTCAAAAAAGTATGTCTAAAATATGTCAGATCGCAGGGGTCAAAATAAAGGTAATCATGTTTCGTCTAGTTTATGAAGGAGAAAGAAAACAACTTTCAAATTAGGCTCTTTGTCCTCACTGTAGTAGAAGACGTTCTCCAAGGAATAAACAAACCAGGCTGATCTGTTTTATTACAGGTGAAAGAGTGGCTGTTTAGGACTGCTCTGCAATTACATGTTTCTTCAAGAACCGCTGAACTATTAGTTCACTGAATTCCCAAACAACGAAAAAGAAGAAGAGAAAAAAAAAAATCTTTGGGCAAATTTCTCATTAATGATTGTGTTCTTAACTATTTTGTTCAATGGTTAACTTTTTTTTTTAAAGAAGGACCGATGAATTGACAGAAATCCAGAACAACATCCGTTCTCTTCGAGACCCTTTCAATTTAATTCCGTTTCCTTTTGGATGTTTTGCTCCAATTCATAAAATCATTATTGGGATTCATTGTTCAACTTATGGAGGAATCTTTTCATAATTCAACTACATCTAAGCATGACTGACTCAATTTATTTGCGCGCGCTTTTCTTCTTCACCTGCTTTTCAACTGAGAAAAAAAAAATTAAAATTTCAAAGAAATAAATGCTAGGTTTTCTTTCTTTAAAATTAACAATATAAAAAGCTTTTGTTAGGTTTTGTTTACTCAGAAGGTTCTGTAGATCCTCGTTACATAAAATCTGACAGATTTTAAGACTTTTTTTTTCTGAGAAGGGGCTGCGTCCCCTTTTCTCCTAACTTTTTTAAAATGTATTGTTATTTACTGATTTAATTAAAACTTAGCGTTAGTAAAATAATATTATGTACTTCATATATTTACTTAAATGATCTATTATATTTAATAATTTATTACAATTATTAAATTACATACTAAATTACATAATTAAACATTAATTAATTAAATAATAATAATTGATTGTTATAATATCTGCAGAATAGTCCAGTATGTATTATTATTTTGATTAAATGGATTTAATTTTAATCGAGATATTATTAATTAAAATGAAAATAAAATAAAATTGTAATGAACATAAAATGCTGAATCATAATGATTATCTTCATAATTTCTATTATTAAATGATAGAAAGTTGACTAGAAGTGAGCAAAATTTCACCTTCCTAAGGATGTCAACCAAAGTTCTTAATACGCCGAAATTTGGAAAAATTTGATCAACATTAATTTAAAGATTTGAAAATAGTGGAAATTAAAAAATAATAAGTAAGGTTTAACGTGTGATAGTAAATTAACTAAAATAAAAAATAATAATAAATAAATAATTCTTTCTAGTTTATAAGATATATCTATAAGATTCCGTGAAAGCACAATAGATATGTGAAACATTTAAAAGCCCCCATCCATTTTCAAACGTTTTCGTCGAATGGCTGCGAGATTCTACAAATAAATAAATAAAAAAAAAAAATCGATGAAATAATGAGAAGTTAAATAATTCAAATAACCCATTTTTTTAACAGCACTGAAGTTTAAAATATTTTTTTTTAGTTCATTTCACGTATTACCAGACACTTAATGATCTTTTAATTCGTTAATTGTAGGGATTGATTCTACTTTATATATATATGTTTCAAAACAAGCAACAATATAAAAATAATAACGTTTTAACAATATTAAAAATGTTAGTTAATATTTTTATTACGAATTAAGTAACTTAGAAATAGTGAAGTTTATGAAATGAAAATTTTTGTTTCAAGATCCGGAGGAAATAGTGAATAGTTCTAGACAATTGTTTATAAATATATATTTTATAAATTTATTAAATCTTTATTGGTTTTCTGAATTAACAATGAACTTTAAATATGAATTATCTTTAAAGCTCCAGCTATAAATTAAATCTATTAAGTGGATTTCATATCTATTACTATTAAATTTTAGTAGGTATTTAATAGGTATTAACTAATCTTTTTTTGTTGTTAATAGAGTATTGTTGTAATATTGTTGAAGGCTTAATTGAATATCAAAGCTACATTAACGGATTTAAATAGATCATAATAATCAGCAATTTTTTTTTAAAACTAATTAAATTAAAGTTTAAAAAGAGCTAACCATGAAAGCACTTCATGATATAAAAATATTAAAAAACATTTAAAAAAACTAAAGTTTTTTTGTTTTGATTTTTTATCTCTGGAAGGGAAAATATATCCAGTACTTTTCTATCCGTTGAGGAAAATAGTATCTCCATGTTGGAATTAATTTTAAATACGGAATTAATAATATATCTCGATTAATTACTATTACAACTCCATCGCACCTTCTTTCATAAATTGGCCAAATTCGATATATTGAATTATTTAATTTTTATCTCATTTTACATTTGTGATTTAGCATGGTTTGTTATAAAAACCTGTATTTAACGTTTGTGTGGCTCGATCTTAGTGTTCTTTTCCTAATTTGTTCTTTTGGAGATTAATTTACCAAGATTTACTATAAACATCCTTATTAATTTAAGAGATTATGAGTCTACTCCTGAGTCTCATTGCTTGTTCATTGCTTATTCCTGTCCAGCTATGCCAATCGACAGACTTTTATTCATGATTTTCAATGAAAAATAGAGTTTTATGGGATTTGCTTTTGGTTAATCTACTGAAAATGCAATGTATCTTAATTTTTTTGTACCGTGTGTTGAAGAAGCATCGACAGGAGGTGGGTGAACCCTAAGGCCCTTTGGGAAGATAAACACCCAGAGAAATATCCCCGATCCAAGGAAAACTTGACTCCTCTAGCCAAGTCCTTATACCACAAAACCCTCAGTGTAAGTAATTCGTTAGATGGCACAAGTTACTTATGGCCATTTGTAAATGATTTGCGGCAATAATATTAATATTAATTTTTGAAACCTGTAAAAAAGGGAATAAAAACAAAATCTTTATCGCATTTAAGGACAGCATGATAATAAAATAATTTCAATCGAAGATCAATTATTTACTTGAAATTATGATTAAATATAGTCTTTATAGGTATCAAGACACTATAATTACAAAAATCTTTGAGCTTTTCTTTTATTGTAGCACGATAATAATGAACAGAGGAAAGCAAAATGTATTTAAGAAAAGACTCAAAAAACGTACAATAAGAAAAATAGGTTCCCGCATCCCGAGCCATCGTCTCGAGAATCTTGGACAGCTTTTTCAGTCTTGTTAGACTTCTTCAGCCAGATTTACCCTTTGCGATAAGCTCAGAGTGCGTGAAAAAGTTAAGGATGCCATCCCTTCCCCCGCGAGTGGCCCCCTTAAACAAAAACACAAGCAAGACAAAATCACTGTGGTACTCAGGGCCTCAAATTCCTTGTCCTAACCATCTCGAGGCACTAAAGTGATCGCTCAGGATGTGGGATCCTATTTTTCTTTTAATTGGGCATTTTTTGAGGGTTTTTTTTTCTTACATTTATTTGGCTCATGTTAAGATTTATTTTCAACTTTTGGTTTCCAAAATATCCTTTTCTTAAATTCCTGAGTGCCACGAACAAGGAACTTGGCGTGGTGATTTTAGATGGAGTACAATGTATTTTTTTTTTTATTATTGGAGTTGTACTGATAATTATTCTGCAAATTTATGCAGAAAAAAAAAATATACAGTAAATAAAAGAAGTTTTAGTTAACACCGCGGAGCAGTAAAGAAAATACAGAATGAGAAATATTTGCAATTTTCTTGGTAAGGAATTTAATGAAAATAAAATGTATTTTATTTCTTTAATTAGGTGTTAATATTTAAATTAGTTCAACGAGAATAATATCACATTTTTAAAAGTGATTGTCTTTTATAATCCCAAGGATACTCTCTTCCCATTGTAGCTTACAAAAAAACAGAAATAAGAGAAAGATGCACGGTAAACCATAGCATTTAACAATATCCTGCTTTCTTTGCTTTATGCATTTATTACGGATTGTGTAAAACACAAGCCTACATTACCTTTAAGAAAAGAAATTTCCAAAAGCAAATAATGAATAAACTCGATGATGATAGTTTATATGTGGCCTTAGCATTACCTACAAAAGGTTTACAGAAAAGAAATGAAACCTATAGCATTTATATTTTAAATTCTATTAAATAAAAATCTTAAGATTTCGCTACATATACCAAGTTTTATAAATATCATCAATGGAATGATTTGGATTCTTACTGTAATTGTTATTTCCTACTTTTAAAAAGTGAACATGCCAAATCGAATAGCAAACAAAAGTTTTTGCTGATATCACGGAGATTTTCCGTCCTGTTTCGCAGAATTTTAGAGCCAGAATTAAAAAAAAAAAACGAAGAAAATAATCTCTGACAACAAAGGATAAGAAATAAATATGTATTTATATCAGGATTCAAAATAATGCTTTTGTTAAACAATTAGAAAACCTTCCCATTTCAAGTTTTTCTTCTTTCTCTTTGTTTTAAAAGATAACCAGAAATCTCATGAAAACTATATTATGTTGTTTTTGATGTATTTATTTGTGATTGGGTTGTTGTCTTCTGTGTTACCTTTGAAGGACTGTTAAGGCGAGTGTTTTGACAAGAGATGAGTAACGACCTTTGCAGCATCAACTTTTAATTTATGTCAAGGAATTACCTCTCATTGAACTCTTGAGTTAATGCCTCTGGTGAGAAGACAGACACTGCCTTTAAAATAAGAACTCATTAAGAAAATTCCTTTCCAACTGATTAACAACATTTAAATAAAAACGAAATTTTCGCTTCACTATATATTAAATTACAACTGTTTCTTATTTTGTTTCTTATGTGTTTCTTATGTTGTATTTTAACAAAGGGATTGGGAAGAAGGTTATTCTTAATAGTGGCTCAAAACATATTAGTTTAATAAGAAAATATAAAATATATAAGCGAATGCATGAGTTAAGCGCGGGTTTTACTTCTGTCTTTTATTTTTGTATCTTAGATTCTTTATCAATGAATTTTATTATTCTAAAATGAATTTACTATATATCTTATACTATATATCAGGGGTGGCCAAACTGCGGTTGTTTGACATCAAATGTGCGGCACGCGGAAATCTCGTGGTTAATCTCCTTTTGCCCCACAATTAATAGAAAAGGTTAAACTATAAAATTTTCAAGTTTTATAATTATTTACCAATGAGATATAAACTGTGAATCCACTGGATTAAAACGTAAGTTTAATGTTCTTGGTGAGTAAATATATTTAAGAATTTAAATCCTAATTTTAATGCTTGATTTGAGTGAAGGACTAAAAAGATTTAAGATCAGCAAGGATTATAGGCAAGCAAGGAGCAATTGTTAATAAAACGTATCTGTAACATTTGTCCACGTCTTGTGACTCTCAAACATCTGAAGTTTATCGTATGTGGCTCTTACTCTAAGCAAGTTTGGCCACCCCTGCTATATACCTTAATTTTAATATTTTAACGCTTAATTTTACTGTTAAAACGACAATTGTAAAGATAACATATAAAGAACTTTGGGATTCCTTCCTTTATCTAATCTATATCAGAATTAAGAAAGAGCTTATGCTTTTTATTTTTAACTGTCTGTTAGATTTAAATATTAGGTAATATTACTTTCTGAGTAATTAATATCGTAGATGATGGATGCGCTTTTTTGACTTTAACTACATTCTAAAACTATATTTTTCTGTTATCTTATGACAAGAACTATGGCGCGGGGTTGCTTATATCACAATAGTGGTTAGTGGTAGGTTCCTTAGATTAAATGGCGGCCCTCAGTAAGAAACCATGGTTTAACTCCAAGTTACAGAAAATCCAAAATAAATGAATCTGCAGAAAGGCATTGTCATGGCACACCGGTTGAGTAGCTATGCCCTAGACCTACGAACCGATATCTGGTACCAGCGAAACCTCATTAAGTGGAGGGAGGAGGGCACTTAGAACTACGACGTTTAGATACTTTGATTCAAGAATGCCAAAGTAACATTTAGCTGTTTTATAATAAATTAGATTCGTTACATAAAGAAAATAGTATTAGCAATGATGAACATTTCTTTCAAACAATAAATTAAACGTAATTCAATCCGATGGTTAAGTAAATGTGATAAAAAGAATTGTCAATTCACCTTTCAACTAGAAATTTTGTCTACACTGAAAAATTAATACAAAGAATTAATTACAAGTTGTTGTTGCAATTATGCAAACTTCTTTGTTGCACTAACTTACTAAGTAATATCTTCCAAACAAACAAAAATTACAACATGCAAATATGAATCATGGTAAATTATGAGTAGATGATATTACTGTATTCACACACTCTTGGTTGCTGATGAAATTGTTTTTCATCTTTTTCATATTCTGTGAGTGTTTTATCTGCAAATACATCAGAATCTATAGAATCAACTTGATTTTTGGAACCACACACACACACACACGTTGCCAAGCATCACACTGTTCTGTCTAAATATCTCCAACATGAAATTAATGGGTTTTTCCCTGAAAAATTCAAACTGAACATATCCACGAAGTAAAGAACAATCAATTACTTTGATTCCTTTTCATAATTTTGAATTAACTAAAGATTTACACATATAGTAACTAAGAAATAAAAAAAAGAAAAATATATTTAAAAAAAGGTACTTGTACTTAAAAGCAAATATATCAAAAAATACACTGACCTGTCGATTAGTTATTCTGGAATCCTAGACAAACAATTATAAAAAAATAACAATAATGAAAGAAATGAAGTTGTAATAAATGTCTTAAAGTCAGTTTTATCCCAGCAGAACCTCTAAGAATTTGAGGAAAAAAGAAAATTCACTATAAAAGTGAGAAAATATTAATTAGGGTTAGGTTCATTAAGACGAAGGTAAAATATGTGTAAATTAAACAATCATTTTTAACTTTAAAAAGCCATCTCAAAAATAGATTAGATTTTCTACGATTTTTTTTTTACATGTAATTTAAAGAACTTATGGAATTTTCTTGACTTTTACATAATACCATTTTTATTAAATTTATTGCAATGTTTGGTTAAAATAAGACAGTGAATAAAAAGAATAAAAAGGATATAAAAATTTTTGGAACGAAATCTCCAATATTCTTGAGAATACAAGTCAAAATTGGATTTGACTTGGATTTCCGTTGGGTTCACCGACGGTCAACAGCTATTTATAGACGGAAAATGAAATTTATATTTATTTCACTGATGTCTGGTGGATCTGGGACAAAGGATCGAAAAATGCCGATTACCATTTAAATTCATAACACAAGTATTTGAAAATCGACATTTACCTAAAACATGAAAACGCCCTTTTTTCTCTCAGACTAGTAAAACCAGTATGATATAATTTTTGGCATGCCAATAACAGTGGTCTTGAATAAAAATGGCGTACAAATACGAAGATTTTACAAACATCAACAGCTAATGTTATATGTAAATATCTCAAATGTCAAAGCGACATTCGTTTTTATGCTTCGCCTGTTGTTCTTGTGAGTTCATTCACATCTACTCCATGTTTAAATTTGAAAACTGGTAAACTTACGCTACCACTTTCTGTCTGTCTGTCACAAAGATTAATTGTTAATAATTCAAGAGGTAGAGAAATGAAACACAAATCACAAACAACAAATGGAATTCAAAAATACAACTTAATATAATGTAAAGAAGTACTTCAGTGAAAAATGAAAGAACTGCAGATGAAAAATAGATAAAAACTCACTAAAAGAAGACTGAAACAAGATAAAACAACTTATCGTCAATTGTACTAACATTCTATGAATAATAATCGGAAAGAAATTATTGAAATTTTAAATTGAAATTATTCATCTTTCAATTGTGCCAAGCCAAAAAATATGAATAATAATGACAATGTATCCTTTGTAAAGAAACTTTATTGGGTTATTAAAAACACATTATGGGTTTGTCCTGTTGATAGGTTTATCAACTGCGAATTTACGACTTCTTAAAGACGACCGAAGAAGCATTCAAATAGTATCAACCCAGATCAACAACTATGTGGACATTGGTGTAGTGTGATTGGCGCAGGACAGTTTGACTGATAATAATTCTAATTAATTGTTTAAAGCTACACATTATTAACTATACATTAACAAGCATTATTAAGTAATGTCGCTTACCGCCTTACCATCCAGAAATTACTGACAATCAAGATTCATTAGTTGAGAATACTTCATCCTTTAATCAGTAACTTTTTTTTTTTTTGCATCTCACTTATCTGTTTTTCTACTATTCCTTAGCTTACAATTCATTGCCAAATCATTCCAATTGTCTTCAAACAGAAATAATTTCCGTCTCAGCCTTGTTTATTTTGTTTACTTTACGCTACTGAATGACTGTCATTTTCTCTGTAAGAAAGTCATTCAATATCTGTTTATTTTATTATGGAGTCAGACTAAAAGGATATTTAGCCTAAATCCTTTTATTTCTTTATAGTTGATAAAGAAGTAAATGATCGTGGAAACAAGAACAGCAAAAAAAAACAAAATAGCAAGCGTTGGTGCTGACTTTCTTTGAATAAAGAGTTCTTTTACGCTTTCTCCACTGATCTGTTATTTTACTACATGGGATGTCGCTATGTCTGTCAATGCCTGCAATTTCGTTCTAACCCAGTTTCTTGTGTTTGCTGTAACTTTGCCGGTCTTTAAGAAGCGCTATGTCAGCGGAGAGAGGGGGAGGAGAGGTCAGAGGTCGTTCGCTCACCCGCATCAATCCTCTGGATCGGCTATTGGTGATGAGACAGCATTTGTTGCGTCACGCGATGGTGAATGCACCGTCACTCCCCCATCCGAGCGCTAGAGCAATTAGCAGTCGTTCATGAGGCCCATTACACCAACGCTAATCCCCCGTCGTCTCTCTTGCACACCTGGCCAAGTTAGTTGGCTTTTTTTTCTTCTTTAGCGGGTCTTTCTCTCTTACTTGCAGTAATCCCAGATCCATTCAATTATATATTCGTGAGACTCCATTGTCCGTCCCGCTGAGTTTATTAATTAACCTTTATCCAAACATTAGATCTGAGGAAACAAAAGCTGTCAAATCCTCTACAGGACTAAGAAAACTCTCTGCAACATGATAAAAAGTTTTGAACTTCTCTGTTGGATCCTTATAGAAGTTCGGTCATTCTTCTGGAGGTGCAGATGAGCAATTTTTTGTGTTACTGAACTAGAGGGCTTGAAATATTAGGCTTAAGCCAACCATGTATTGCAATTAAATGGAAAAAAAGAAAGATAATGCAATCATATCTCAACTTTTTAATAAATAAGTAAATGAAGGATCCCATCAACAGGTCCTGATGACATGAAGAGGGGAATAGTCTTAGGGACGAAGAAGAGAACGAAGGTCAGTCCAACGCTCGTAAGACAAACATAAGGGAAATCCCGATGACAGAGGAGTAACTGAGATCCATCAGGAGCAGAAACAATCAGGGAAACAAATGTTTAACCTGAGGTGGGAAATGAACCCAGATTCTAAACCGGTGCCACGAGAAAATGCATCTGTAATCAATATTTAGCGTATTATATGTTCGTATTTAGAATAAAATTTAAACATCAAATAACAGAAATCTATTCTGTTTTTTCATTCTAGCATTTATGATTAATAAAGTATTACTTTTCATTCACATTGGGATTTTTTATTTCAGGATATTTTTTATTTAAAAATAAACTGTTTTATTGGTAAATCTCAGATGGTTGTCAAAGGATTCTGTGACAGCAAAAAAAAAAAGCGCTTGGATTTCTTCTAAAACAAAAGTACAATCTGAATCGAAAGCACTGCTAGTCTACAGATCTAGCATGTACACAATTTGATCTACATAATAAATAAGTCCAATTCAATTGCCGAGACAGCTATCATGAAAAGAGCATTCCTCTTTACTACTTACAACTTATTGTCAGTTCTTGCTTATAAAAATCACTTTCCAAACTTTAAATTCATTGTTTTCCATACAATCTAGTTATACAATACTTTCTCATTAAAATATATTGCAGGTGTTAAGCATTTAAATATTTATATTTATAATAAAACTATATTTTTTAAACTGAAATATTACTGAATACCTCAAAAGAAATAAATAAATACAGCAATTAAAAAATTAATGTTTAAAAAATTAAAAAGATTATTAATTTCACTATGTAATCACTATAAATTTAAATACTGATAAATTAAAAAAAAATATAAATTATAATATAAATGAAAAGAACTCTATTTTCACGTTGGATATTTAAGAATATTCAGAAAGTCATTTGAGAAATGATGAAAAGCTTTTTTTTAAAAAAACATATGGGATATAAATAAAAAAAATAGACTTATATATGATTATTTTTTTTTTCAACTTTTCTTGCAATTTATCTTTAACTTTTGAAAACTATTAACAAAATATTTTTTTTTTATCCATGCCAAAGTCTTTTATAGATATTTGTTATTTAATAATTTTTTAGAAATTAATAATAAGCCCTAAAAAGCCACTTAAAAAATATTTTTAAACATTTCTTAAAAATTCAATTTAAAAATTCATTTTTTAAGCATATTTTTAACACTTAGGATATATTTTAAGTAAAACTTTCTTAGAAGTTCTATATTACAGCTATATTTTAGATCCAGGTCCAGACGGAATAAATATGAGAAGCAGAAGTAATTTCTTTCTCGGGGTTTGTTTACTTCTAATTCAGCTACAATGGACAGACGCCTTTTGCAAATGCATGGTAGGAAAAAGCTCATTATGTTGTGGTCTCTTCATGAAATGCTGCAGGTAAGAAGTTTACATGACTTAAGATGTTCTTATTTTTTAAATAACGTTCCCCAAAACAAAATAGAACTAAAGTTTCTAAACCTCATGCTTACATTTACACTTTCTTCGCATTGTTTCAGACTACGTACTTGAAGGATCTTTGAAAGGGAAATATAAATTATGACGTTTACCATAATATTGTGACTATTACAATTTTGCATGCACTGTTCTTGTTGTCATTAAAAAGATGAAGCCCATGCATCTGATTAAACATTCTTTATATGCGATAAAAATAAAAACTATATAGAATTAAAACGACCCGTTTCCGTCCCGATAGGGACCTTTATCAAGCATTGAATGCTTCATTCTTTTTAATGACACCATAATATTGTGGTTACATTAAATATTCGTACAAAGGGTGAATCTTTGAGACTTGCGATAACGCAGATATTATAATGCAAATACTTTGCTTATTATATAAATTGTAACTAGCAGGAATTATAGGATCAAAATCCCAGTTTTGAAATCTATCCCTTAAAACGCAAGATATAAGAACCAGCATTATATAAATAACTGAACTCATTTTCCTAAGCAGGGGATATGATATTGGATAATAATCTATGGTTAGCTGATATGGTATGGTTACATTCATACTATGTTGAACACAATGGATGCAGTTAATAGTAAAGCTAATGTAAAATGTTAGAGGATAATTTACAGAATATCCCAACTCAAAGAATAACATTTTCAATTAATTCTCCCCATTAAATTTATTATCAATGAATTTTAATAATTATAAAGAATATTAATGCAGTCAAAAACTGAAATTACATAAATAGGCGCTTTGAAATTGTAATTCTGAATCAGTATACTAGATAAATTATTTCTTTTTACTTATCAGATTGAGATTTGAATTTAGTATTCAAAATTAAAATCCCAACAGAATTCAAGAAAATGATTTAATATCAGTGAAATTTTATTTTTATTACTGTATCAATCATTTTAATATATTAAAGTCATTTTATTATATTTGATAATAAAGTGTTAAATGATTTATGAAAAACACTGCTTAACTAATTAAGTGTTTCAGTAACTGACAATATTTTTTTCGTCTTATTTTAACTATTAATGGTCTATTTCTTTTCTCCCTAGCACGGGAGGTAGTTACGGAGGCAGTTACGGAGGAACTGGTGGAGGAAGTTATGGAGGAGGTTCTTATGGTGGAGGAGGTTCCTATGGCGGTGGTAGTTATGGAGGAATGACAGGCGGGGGAGGGGGACACACGTCGGGTAAACTTAGCATGCTTTTAGGGAAATTCAAAGGAAAGGGCATGGGAGGTGGTGGTGGTGGCGGAAGTTACGGTGGTGGAAGCTATGGCGGAGGAGGTTACGGTGGTGGTGGAGGTAGCTATGGAGGAATGACAGGAGGTGGAGGAGGTCATACTATGGGAAAACTGAGCATGCTTTTCGGTAAACTCAAAGGTAAGGGCATGGGAGGTGGAGGAGGAGGTGGAAGTTACGGAGGAGGAGGTGGATCATATGGGGGTGGAAGTTACGGAGGTGGTGGTGGTTACGGTGGTGGTGGTGGAGGGGGTGGCGGAAAAGGTAAGGGGGTGTTAGAGAAAATAAAAAGCCTTTTCTTCGGCAAATTCCACAAAGGCAGCAGTGGCAGCAGCGGTGGTTCTTACGGAGGTGGTAGCTATGGAAGTGGAGGAACATATTACAAATAATCAATCAACGCTGTAAGATAAGAAGAGAGATCCATTCATTACATATCCAAAGTAAGTAAAACACATATCTTCGAATTCTCTTCTAGTTTTAAAACAACGAAATTACATGGAGTGAATGGGAACTGATTCAAGAAAGTTAAGGGAAAGCACCATTTAGAGAAATCGTAGTCTGAAATGCTGAACTGTTAACTTAGGCTTAAAACTCATCTGTACAGATCACTAGGCAAGCAACTAAAGACTACGCTTAAGTATTGCTACAACAGTTCTTATATTTCAGTTGAAACATTATCCGTAAACAATTGGATTATTTTTTTATTCATATTCGTAGATATAATAGATAAGAAAAGTAACATGATTATTAACTAACAAATTCTTAGAAACACCACTGCTTAAAACCAGAAGCGCATAATCTTCAGAAATTTA
>JAFIDM010001028.1:28556514-28587146 GCA_023159025.1 Thereuonema tuberculata | reverse complement strand
GCCTTGTTTTAATTTTAATTGTTAATATATTATATGTGTAAAGGTGCATTATGATCTTTATGTTTAATTAGTTTTTACCTGCAAGTTTAATTAATGAAATTCTTATTGTCTAACCTTTAAACAATAGAAGCCTTTATTAGAATATTTACTACACTTTAATAATGATAATAATTAGTGAATACAATATAATACAATCTTAAGTTACATTTAGAGCATGCGTAGTTTCATAATGCATTATGACGCATTATTAAAATCTCGATGAATCCGTTGTTTGCCGCCATTGAGAGTTAAATTGTTTGGCTTCCATAGAATTTCCTATATAATTTTTTTTTATCACTTTCCACACAAACCTCATAGGGAGAAACCTTCCAAAACAAATGTCTTCAAAAGATAGGGTTAGTATATTCATAAATAAACATATCAAGTATCAAGTGAGTGAGTATTAAAGTATTGTAAGTTTAAAGATAATGAATTAAACCTCGAAAGTCTGTAAGATTTATTACAAGTTGAAAACGATGCAACAATAAGCAGTAGGCAGGAACTTTGTTTATTTTATTCCATATAATACAAATCATTTAATCCACAAGTTTTATTAATGTTGATTTTCATCTCCTGAGAAGAGTTAAATATTAATGCTTTCAATTACAAATAACTCCAAAAAGTAAACAATTTTAGAATTAAAATTTTTAAAATCTAATTATTCCCAATGGTGAAGTTGTAAGAGATATAATTCAAGTACATCTTTTTGTGCAGCCTCTTCCTGCATTAATTGAAATGCAGTTTTCCAACCAATTGCATTTCAGTTAATATAACTCATTTGAAATAAATCTCTAATTTGGACATTTTCGTTACGTTTTATAAATTTCATTTTAATATTAAATTATAATATTAAATTACTTTGTTTGAAATTGAATTTTGGAGATTTTATAGGTTCTCATTTTTTTTAACTTTTCTTGAACAAAAGACAAAAGAAGAAAAATGTAGGCTTGCAAAATTAAATTAATTAATGTTATTTTTAATTTAATTAAATCGATCGTTTCTTTTTAATGAATTTAATTGACTGAAATACATTCGTAATACAATCAAATGTTAATTTCATTTTGTAAAAGAAAATCATTTATTCCATATATGATTGAAATATTAGAAAAAATTATTATCTAACTTAAAAAATATTAATATTAACAAGAAGATAATTTACAATTAAGTTTATAAATAAAACTTTAAAATAATATACTTAAATTTAAAGTCTTTTTATGCATTATTATTTAAATAAAAATAATTCAGAATTCTTTAAGAAGAAAAGAAATGTATTGCGGAACGAACTTGGAACTGAAGGAACTTCAACATCTTAAACAAATAGTTTTCAATGTTTAATCAAAGACTTAACGATCCACAGCGTAGTTTCGAAATACTTTACAGTGACTGATTCTTCCCTAAATGAAAAGACGTTCAAGAATAAGATGTGCTTTGCCCATGACCATGTGAAATCAAAGTAATGGGTCGTTGGTATTGAGTCACAGGTCATAACAGGTAAATTAATTTTTGTGAAATTCAATGGCTGGAAATATATTGAAAATACAAATGATAAAAGAGGAAAGGATCAATAACTTCAATATTTGGTAGAATGTTATAATACAGAAAACAATTTAGATACTCAATTAGGAGAAAACGTGTAGTAGTAGCATTTTATCAATACACAGGGTGTTTCGAAAATGGTAGACAAAGTGAAGAGATACGGATTCCAAAGGTGATTTTGAGTCAAAAATGTTCTATGATATTTTGTTGTGCGGGCCGTAGTTTTAGAGTCAGAAAATGCATGCTTTGGGAATGGTCCCTAATCAAAGAAAGCTCAGTTCACATTAGGAAGTGTAAGTAAATAAAGTACAGGTTTATTACAAAAAGCAATCCGGATAAGAAATGTCATAATTGAAACAGGTATGATAATTAAAGAAAATGCTCATTTAATTACACTTCCTAATGGAACTGAACTTTCTTTGATTACGTTCCATTCTCAAAGCATTCATTTCCTAACTCTAGAAACTACGGCCCAACAAAATGTCATAGGACATTTTCGACTCAAAAGACCTTTGGAACCCATATCTCTTCGCTTTGTCTACCATTTCCGAAACACCCTGAATATTCACTGATCCTGTTAACGTAGCTCTATCGTAATGTAAGAATAAGCCACTTTAAGACGATATATAGAATATGTTTATGAAAAAAAAGGAAAGTTTTTACTGTTTTTTCCAGTTAGAAGTTCAGTTTTAGAAGATTCTAAATAAAAAGAACACGAAAGCGGAATATTAAAGGATTGTGTTCGTTTGAATCTGAATAACAATGAAGAATTCGTGACTTAATTCCTTGTTAACATAATTTTAAAAAAAATGAATTCTTATTAAAAAACTGAAATTTTAAATTAAGATTATGGGAAGATAAAAAATTACTAAATTACAAATTAGACTGACGAGATAAACAGATTTAAAATATATAAAAAAAAATCATCTCCAACTTCTAAAGGATGAGAAGATTAAGCCTATTAAGCAACGGGTTAAGATTCTTAACTAAGGAAATGAATTTTAAGCATAATCTTAAGCTAATATTTTCTTTAGAAAAAAAAATGAACTAGATAAATCTGCAATCGATTTTTTTTTATAAACTTCTGTATTTCTAAAAAGCCATAATAAAAACACACCATATCTTATTAAAAATTGTATTTAAAACATTTAAAAATTGCTGTATACATTACATTATCGTTGATGAGAGCTTTCGGATCCTTTGTGCAACGATCCCTTTTCAATCTTAAATTACATTGAGAGATAATCTCTATTTATATACAAATAAGCCAATTGAGATTTAAAAATTACAAAACATGTGATTATTAAAAAACACTTCCTCGCTTCTGTGGTCCCTCTAGCGGAGAATTTTTCAAGGAGATGAACTTCCTACCGTCTGCTGTAAGTCCTTCTTTGGGGTCTTCAAAAATTACAGGTTCAAGGAATATAGAAAGGAGAAAAGAAAGAAATTGAAAAAGAAGGATGGAAAGTAGCATTTCCCCAAGGACAAACAACGTATGGAAGAAGTAGACAAAATGGAAAAGCAGATGACAGAGGATAGTCCTTTTTGAAGACCCCCAAAGAAGGACTTACAGCAGACGATAGGAAGTTCATCTTGAAAATTCTCCGATAGAGGAACCACAGAAGCGAGGAAGTGTTTTTTAATAATCACATGATTTGTAATTTTTAAATCTCAATTGGCTTATTTGTTTATAAATAGAGATTATCTCTCAATGCAATTTAAGATTGAAAAGGGATCGCTGCACAAAGGATCCGAAAGCTCTCATCAACGACAATATAATGTATACAGCAATTTTTAAATGTTGTAAATACATTTTTTAATAAGATATGGTGTGTTTTTATTATTGCTTTTTAGAAATACAAAAATTTTAAAACACAACACACGTTAAACTGATTTTTAATTTATAAACTTCGCTATGTTCCTGACATTAAAATCTTGAACTGACAAAATTTTTGATGTCTTGTTAATGTAACTGTTGGGCGTTTCGTAGAATCTTTATTTTTTAGAGTCGTCTTTTCTTTTCAGTCTAGCAACTCCCATCCCATTATTCACCAATAGGCGATAACTTTCTGATAAAAATATTTTGTATCTCGTTTCATCAAAATTCACTCGGGGATTTTGGATTAATGTTATTCGTGACTTTTCTTTAGCCTTTTTTTTTTTTTTTTTTTTCAAAAAAACTTTTCTTACAAAGAATAACACATCAATTACAAACCTAATGATAATTCCAGGGAAGTCCACCAGATGGCACCAAAGGTTTCGTGTCAATACGATCCGCTTAAATCGAATCGATTATTCTATTTTATTTTTGTTTGTTTTTTTCCTTTGATTACAGTTTTATTCTTTATTTTCAAGCTTTCCTGTCTTAAAATTAGAAAACCCTGAATAAAGAGTAAACCGACTTGATTTTTTTAGTTAAAAATACGTAAAAATAAGAATTCATATAAATGCAATTTAATCAAGAAGAGATATGCAAGAAACTTTTATAAAAAAAATAAAAATAAAGAGAAAAGAAAATAAATGACGTAATTTCTTTTATTAGATACCATCAGTGTATTAAAATAGGGCTGAAGAACCGGAAATGCAAATCAGAGTTACATAGGATTTTGTTTTGCGGAGAGCCAAGAAGCCAATAAAAAATAAATAAATAAATAAATAAATAAATAAAAAGAAAGTAGTTCTAGTTAAAGATTTCTACATTTTAGGGGAGAACTAGAGTCCCGTCGGCCCTCCCCCTACATACGCTTATTATGCAAGTTTTCTTATACATCGATCGGAGATGTCACCAAGAAATGAATGCTGTGCCAGATAAGGAACACGAATTTCCGATGTTGCCTAACGATGAATCTTCTAATATAAGAAAACAATTAAAATACAACTTCACTTATTATGAAGGATTTCATTTTTAAGTCAAATGCCTTTAATATGAACTTAAGTGAAAAATAATGAATATATATTTGCCGCAATTATCGCGATTATAAATATTGTTCGGCGAAGCAATTCAGAAGCAGCTTAAAATTTGCTATTCATTTTCAATTCATTCCACAGTAGAGATAAAAAAAAAGATGGAAACCACGAGCAAGGGCATTCAGACTTCAGCGTGAAATTAGCTCTGTCGTAGTTTCTCAAATACATTTTTCTCACTGCTAAGGCCACCGGTCCTTGGGGGTCGCGGGAGATAAGGCTCCCGGCACTTCAGGACCAACGGGACTACATTGAGGTCGGGTGAGCAGTCTTTAACTCCCGGGAAAGAAACTCGGTACCCATTCTACAGAGGGCTGGGTAGGCCCTAGGACCCGTTTGGAGAAGAATGGAGCGTAGAAAAAGCCCCGACCTCCGGTTTTTCGAGTAAGTATTCGTTTTTCGAGCAACTTACCAGTTTCTAGAAAGTTCTCGAGAACGTGTAAAGCAGCCATAAGTTTCAAGAAAATCCATACAATGTTTCTACAATTATTAAGGAAGACACCACACACAGACTGAGTGATTTCATGAGAATCTCTTTTCTAGGACAAGCGGGAGATAGTAGCCGTTATAAAAAATTAAAATTATATGAAGCAAAGACATCAACATAAAAGAACAGAAAAAAATAAAGGAATGTAACACGTTGATTGCTTTGCATTTTGGAAAATACATTTTTTATATTAGATTTAACTTTATCAAATAAGAATTTTTATCAATCTACGAGTATTTTTTCAGAATGCTTGATCTTTTTTTATTATTTATAACTTCTATGCTTGTACGGAAAACAGTGTAAATTCTTAAGTGTAATGAGTTACCAAAAATGCAAGAAATTAAAAAATAAATAATTTTAGTGCAATTAAATTGCATTAGGAGTTTCACGAATTCATTTCCCTCTTTTGATGAGATGTTTTGAAAGAAACGAAGATGCATTTCCTCCTAAACAGCATTTGTTAGAAGTGGAGGGGAATTTCCAGGACTTATATCTTTAAAATACTTCTGTACGGACAGGAGACTTAACGATGTCATTGTTTTCTATGAATGTTTAATTTATTCATATAAATTTGAGAAATATATTAGAGTGAAATTGAAAATTTATCGTTAGGGGTCTAGAAGCAAAACAAACAGCAAATCACCTTATGTTGAATAAGAAAATGTGCTAAGGTATTTACAATTTTGATAGTCATTTTCACCCCAGACTTTAATAAATGTAATCTTATATAACCCGAGTGAGATGATTGTCAATTCAATATTATTCGCAAACACAATATCTCATGTGGATCTCTTGAAATAAACTGATACATGCACAGATTTCAGTTTTTTCAAATAATCCCCATTAAAGATACCTTCAACAAACACTTTATTTAATGTGTTTGCGCTACTTTTTCATTGAAAGGGATTCATACTGTACATCTGAAAAAAAAATCAATTGGGAAGGGAATTTTTTAAATCCTATATATCGTTAATGTTATATCAAAATGTCGTATGTCAAAATTACCAAAAAAATTTTATAGGGGAAAAACACTTGTATTTGTTAGCTACATCTGCTCTCAAATTGTTGTATGTGATCAGGGGATAGAACTCAAGTTACAGATTAAAAACAAAGCGCATATTAAGTTAAAAGAAAAAACCTAATTGCAAAATATCGTATATAAGTAACAGTGCACTACAAAAAGAAATTTGCTAAAACCAGTACCTACATATTGCATGATGTGCCAACCAAAGTTTAAAATTTTGGTATCAAGTATTTAGGGTTAATACATAATGAAGAAAGAAGCTTTTCATAGCTACTGAAAAGTGTAGATTTTTACATATGACATTTTGATATAATAGCGACGATATGTTATTAGCAAAGCCCATTTCATAGATTTACATGTTACATACGACACTGTGTACGTAACATGTAAATATTAATATGTATGTTAAGAGTACAAACAATGCATTGAAATTGGCTGTAAAGGAAGTGATGCTGTTCCTTCTTTTTTTTAACCTATTTTCATCACATCAGTCGGTATGTGTGATTTCTGTGCGTTTCCTAATTACTTTTGAACCTCTGGATGTATCTTCTTGAAACCTGTGTATTTAAGAACTATACCTAACTTTTATATTTGAAATATTTTCCTTGACGAGAAATCAACGCGAGAAGGCGACAAAATTCTCAAAGTAAAATATTAGAATATATATATATAATATATAATATATATTATATTATTATTATATATTGCCGCGCAGGTGTGGTCGAGCGGTCTCAGGCGTCGGTCTGTTGTGAGATCAATGTGCCAGCGCCCGGGTTCAAATCCCGGTAGCGAGCATCGATGTTTCAAAAATTTCCTTTCCTGTGTTGTAGCCTCTTCTTCACTTTCTTTTCGGTCTGACGTCATTCCTTAATGGCGTCCTGGGGAAGGCCACGGGAAACCACCCCAGTATCTTTCCCTTGTAATTCTAGGGAGTCTGCTAGGGGTTCGCCGTCTTGGGAACACTAGCGCTCCCTGGAGCACGGATGCTTCGGCAACGAAGCTCGCACTTCGGTGCGAACCGACCACACACACACACAAAATATTAGAAACTAAAAATTGAATTTCTATCGATTTCGTAAACAATGAATATTAATCCTTTTAGGTCATCCATTAAGTAGTTGAATCCGAATTTAATTTGTTTTTATTGAAAACAGAAAAATTCTACTTTTTGGATTTAGAAAGTTTTATAATTTGAAAATAAATGTAGTCTTTTCATGTTTGTTATTTTCACGAGTTTTAATAATAATTATAATAAAGAATTTTTGTGGAAAAACATTTACAGGAGAGTAGGCTTTATGTTTTTGTTTTCTTTTAAATTGAGTAAATCTATATTCAACACAAACCTTGGACCTACATATAATTATTCATATGAGGAAGACCTACGGTTCAAACTGAAGTAAAGATAGTCAGCTCATATTTAAAAAAAAAATACTTTTACTTTTACCATAGATTAGATATTTAACTTAAATGGAATTGAAATGAAAAAAATAATTTCAACTTCTGTTTTATATTGTAGTATCTTTTAATCTAATTTTAAAACGCTGCCAGTTAGATTTTAAGCACGTTATTTATGGTAAGTGGAAGTCTCTGGAATTATAAATTCAAAGAAGTTAAAAAACCTAAGCCCCTTACATAGTAACGAGTCGACGAATTCAATTTGTTTCTCCTATCTCTCCATCCGAACAGATGGGACCTCCCAGGAGAGCTGTCAACACGATCGATCACCGGCCGCCATCTTGCGGGAACTGAGAAGAGGGCTCGAATTAATAAGGGGATTCAGTCACGTGACTCATTGACGCTTCCAGTGCAATTAGGAACTCCCGTGACGTCATCATATAAATCATTTCTCCACTTACTCAAGCAACTTAGGAAACATTGGTCTATTAATTCCAAGTGGCTGATGTCGTAGAGAACTCTATTGACTCTGTTACTGACAGAACTGCGCAATCTCCGTTTTTACAAGCAGAAATCTTCAAAAAACTGCTTGAATTTCGGTTGGAACGTCAAGATATATCAAGCAATTTAGTACTGAAAGAACACGAATTTGGTAAAAGGTTTTGAAACGAAAGATTGTTTTTAATATATAATATATTGCTGTACTTGAATTTTAAGTATGGATATGAAGAGTTTTTTTACTTAACATATTGTTTACAAATTGCTCAATTATCATTTAAAAATAAAGTACAGGAACCATCTGTAGATGATTTGTTTTTGTTTCTCATTAACATATAAGCGAATACTTTGAAATAAACTATGCAGATAAGCTAGTTTCGATTAACTTTACATCCAATTTTAAACATTTAAAGTTGCTCCTACGATTGACATCTATTAATATAATCTTCTACATCCAGAAGCTCACAATCTTTCCAACGTCCGACAAATTATCTCATAGAACCACATTAGGTCGTAGTTAACTAAAGGTTAATTGGACGTTTCAAAATACATTCAAAAAATTTATAATCATTTCACTATAAAAATAAATTTCTTCTTAAAGTCATTTAATTACTTGATTACTGATTTGATGGACCTGTGATGTCATCCTGAATTTCTCCAAAGACACAGGTCGTAACGTTTCCAGCATTTCTGGTCTTGGAATACCTTCTCCAAAGTTTTGCAGCTATTTTAATGATGGGATCGACCTATCTAGGTGGGTGGTCTTCCTCGTTCCCTTTTTCTATTTCTAGGTACCAATCAATAAGCCTAGCAGTCCATCTGTTTTCTTTAAACCTAGCGATATGCCCTGCCCATCTTTTTTTAATATCATAAATTGTTTCTTGCACATCTCTTATTTGACTAATTTTTCTTATTTCTGTGCATCTTATATGTTCAGATTTCTTAATATTACAAATTCGATGTTCAATTGCTCTTTAAGTAGTCCTTAAAGATTCTTCCTCTTAAGTATAGTGTTCCAAGTTTCAGATCCATGCGTAAATGATGGTAGGACATAGCTATTGAAAAGATCAGAACGTATCTCAATGTCTAATTGTGGATTAATGATTTCTTATCCTTAATACGATTAAAGAATAACGATGCAGCTTTTTTTTTTCTTCTGATAATTTCATGTGTTAAGTTATTATTCATTTGGATGGCTTGTCCCAAATATATGTAGTTACCCACTTCTTCAATGGCATTGTTGTCTATTTTTAATGTATGGTTATTAAAGTGCGAATATTTCATCCATTTTGTTTTATCCGGATGTATTATTAGGCCTATCTTTTGCTAGCCTTGATTTAGTCTATTTAAAGAAATTTCCAAATCTTGGGGGTAATTTGTTACAAGGACAATATTATCTGCAAAGGCTAATAATTGGAGTTTTTCCCCCTTCTATATTTATGCCACCTTTTAATTTTGTTCTTCGTACTACAGGTTCTCAAGATTACTTGTAAAAAGGTTGGGGATATCACATCTCCTTGTCGGACTCCTCTTTGTAGATCAATGGTTAGGGGTTTATTGTCATTTAATACTCTCTAGTAAGTTTTGGTAGTTCATAGGAGCTTTTGAATAAGTTCAATATTTTTAGTGTTTTCAGTAAAAGCGTTTATTTTTTTCATGTTTTGGCTTTTGTTTGCATGATATTGAGGAACTTCTTGTATAACTTATTTATTAAATCTCTAAAGACTTTGTGAATTTTTGTAATTGCAGGCTACAAATATTAATTCCTAGTGTGATTTGTTTTAATTTCTGCGATTTCTACGTAGTAGCCTACAGGAGAATACTAATACTTAATCCGCAATCACACTAATCTATTAGGTGAGTGCAAAAGGTCTACCCGTTTTTGGATATGAAAATTTGCAATGGAATTGCCCTCACACATGACGTTGTAATGACGCAAATCGTCTGCCAATCAAACGTATGGATGCCTCACATATAAATACATCGTGTCTCACAAAGTTAATCATCTCAAAAAAAATATCAGAGGATGTAATATGGAATGCGAGAAAGAGCATATAAGACATTGTTTGTTATACGAGTTCGATAAAAAGAGTACGGCAGCCGCAGCATGTCGCAATGTTTGTCAAGTTTATGGGGAGGATGCAATAGACGAAATCACATGTCATCGATTGTTTCGTAAATTTAGGTAAGGAGACAGAAGCTGCCAAGATCAGGCTAGGAGTGAACGGCCATCACACGTTGGAGAGGAGGATATTGGCCAAGCCATTAGGAACAGCCCGAACCCAACCGTGCAAGAATTAGCAGAGACCTTCAACATACACCGGACAACGGTCAAGAGACAGCTGGTTAAGTTGGGTTTTACGAGAAAGTTGGATCGTTGGGTTCCACATAACCTGACAGCTAAGCTATTTGAGATCTATTTCATTCAGAATGTCAGATGCGTATCCATATTTTAAATCAAGTTTACGATTACGTGACTAAACTTACACATTAAATAACATGTACATCATTTCACTGTTTGAACTATTATACAACAAACAAACATAAAGACATCATTTAAGACAGCCTCTAGTTAAAATAAAATAAAAATAAAATAAAAAGCTATCTTTTCCTGATAAAATCCAGAATTATATAGTGATTTTTTGTTTTGTGGTTAATGATTATTCTACCTCCTGAAAAACGTAACAAATTATATATTAAATAACTACAGGGTGTTCATAATTACAGTTCACATTTCGAAAGGCAACATACTGAAACAGCAACAGCGCATGCTCAACCACAGCACGAAGAGTGTTATTACGACATTAGTCTCGAAATATTGTGAATATGGCGTGTAGAACTGGTCTTCAGGTCACCTAACACGTTTTTGTGTAGGTGTTCATGATAGACAACATCTTTGAGATGATGCCCCACGGACAAAAGTCGCAGGGTTGAGATCAGACAAATGTTCTGGCCACGGCGTATGAAAATGGCGGCTGATGATTCTGTCGTCGGTAAAAGTAGCCCGAAGCAACAGCTTGACGGGGCTGGCGATATGAGGTGGGGCACCTTCCTGCATGAAAACCGTTGCATCCAGACATTGACGCTATTGAAGTGTGGGAATGACCTGGTTGATTAACAGAGATGCATAACGCTGATCAGTAACTATGCAGGTGACGGGATGCTCAAAGAGCTTCGAAAAAGAAAGCAATCTTAAACAGCAGTTTTCAATCACGTGTATTAAGTAAAGTATTACAAAAATCGCCCTAGCGGCCATCTTCGGAAGCAATTTTTTTTCCGACAAATAAAAATCCATGACCACTAACGTCCTCATGTGAAATATAGAGTCGTTCCGCTGACAGGTTTTCCAGTTACAGTCTTTCGAAATGTGAACTTTAATTACTAACACCTTGTATAAAGATAAAATTTCAATACGTATGAGAACATTAAAAAAGAAAAAAGAAGAAAAAAATATTAAAGAAATAAAAAAAAACAATTGCTGCACAAAAAAAAGCTAAAAGGAAAAAGCTAATAAAGGCGTGAAAGGATGTGGAGATCACCTTCGCTTTCTGGGTTTATCATCGCTGATGATCTGGCTGATGAATCCCAATGAGGATGAAACAGCAGTTCCCGATTCCCTCTGATGATAAACTCAAAGGCGTGAAAGCTTATTTATGTAAAGGCCTTTTTAATGTTTTCTCAAGTTAAATTTGTTTTCATAAGAATAAGCATTCTTAAAAAATAGAAAGTGTCATAAAAAAAGATTCTTTTAAAATTATTTATTAAGACTTAAAAGACTTTATGAGCCCGAGAGTTCGAAGAATAATGCTCTAACAAGGAAAAGAATTAAAACACCAATATAACCTTTGTAATAACTTCAATTCGTGTCCAAATTGCTTTATTTATTATAAACTAATAAAAATTAAGATTATCTATCAATTAAATAATTGATAAAACTGACTACTTGTGTAGATTTTAAGATGTAATTTAAAATCATTTTACTTACTTGTTTTTATAAAAGATAAGCCGGATTACAAATAACAAATTAGGGATAAATATAAATTCCGTTTGACATGGCAAAATAATAAAGCACAATCTGAATAATTTTCAGATTGTGCTTTATTATTTTGCCTTTTACAACGATGATCGACACAATGCTCGTGAAAGCATTGATGGCGTTGGTGATTGTTGGGTGTATTCCAAGATGGAAAGTACCGGGTTAGGTTGCGTTTTTATTTTGAAGAAAAAGCAGGATTTTTAAAGGCCGATGGAGAAATTTCTTGGTAATGAGTTCTTCCGAAATTGTGAAATAGCAATAGATTGATTTAAAAAGAATCTCCAGTTTTGAAACAAATATTAATATATGATTAATATTTTTTCAGGAATTGATCCGGAAGTAGGTTTATCGATAGAACTATTTCTAATCGAATTATGAGGCGCCATGTTTATGATCTCGAACAAAATAATGATTAAAGTGAGGATTCCACAATTTATGTTTAGGAGGAATATCTTATCTGAAATGAAAGTAAGTGACTTTTGCATTTTAGTCTTCTGATAAGATCAGCAGACTAGTATTTCCTTTTTGTCTGTCCTGTGGACAAACTCATTAAGTTATCATTAAGAAAACAATCTCAACAATCGCAACAATTGCGCCTTTTGCATGCGCAACAATCACATTTACAATAATAGAGAAATTAAAGCAATATCAATTATATTTACTTATCAGAAGACGTTGCGAAGCATTGTGATTGGTTTACTAATCGCTTTCCCTACCTTGTTTTTATCTGATCCCGGAGTTAAAAGATTTGAAGATGAAAACTTCAATGACAGGAAGTGGAATTACCGGTACTATTGTTATCAGCAGTGATTTATAGCTAAACAAAAGTGTGTTTCAAGAATATAACTCAAAGAGAAACAAATATTAACTACAGTTAAGCTTTTATTCAACGTTAGTGACATTAACGTAACTAAATAACTATTAAAGTGAACTTTAATTGAAATGTGCTATAAATAGAAATAGTGAAAGACTTACAAATCGTACGAACGAAGATTATTGTCATGTACTGATAACTCTTTGTGAAAACCCAAGATATTTTTACTGTGATATATTATACATGATCTAAGTGAATTGCATATCTAAAATTTACACAGGATATAAAGTATTATTTTAGATTTAAAAAAAATCTGAGTCAATTATTTTAATGTTCCTCTTGAGAGTGAACATTACAGGTTCATATATTCAAACTAATGTCTGAATTCCAACTATTCTTAAGTTAAAAAAAAATGATAATCATTTACAACTTAGAATACAGATTTGTAGTTTGTCTGTTTGTTTTCTATTAATTTATTGTTTTTAAATCACATACCGGTAATGAAAAAAAAAGTGAGTTTAAGTGCCACTCAGTGGGAATAACAATATTTTTAATAAGCAATGGATGAGCTGCTTGCTTATAATTAATTACTAATTGACAAATAGCAACAAACACCCATCAGTGCCTTTGATTCATGCAATGGGTATGAAAGAAACATATGAAAGCTTGGCTTTGCCGCAGGAGGAAGTAAAGTACAAAGATCATGAGTGACAGATTGTTGGTTCCTGTTTAGGGAGACTGATGGGAAACCGTACAAAAGAAAGAAATCGTCATCGTATCTTGCTAAAGGAAATTGACGTTAAAAATTATTTTTAATTTTTGTTTTTTTTTTCATTTTAATTAGTTTACAGTTTCAGTCCTACGAGATCCAATAAAATTAGGATCTGTCTGTAGGTTCTGTATTATATATCTTTTTAAGGTTTTACAGATATATATATATGAATATAGTTTATATAATATTTAAATATTGTTATTTAATAAATATAATAGCACTAATATACAGCAATATTAATGCAATAAGTTTAACATTAAGTTAAACAATAAGTTTAATAATATGCTACATTAAATAATTAAATATCATTTTTAGTTGTGCTAAATTAATAACAGTTCTTAATTCCTTTAATGTTTATATTGAAACCATTTCAATTCAAAAAAACCTAATTATTTTTTTTAATATTACAATATGCTACGTTGATTAAATTACTTATAATAAATTACAACTATAATAATATTATAATTGTAATAAATGATTTTTGCTTTTCATTAGAATTTTAAATGATTAAACACATTAAAAGTGAGACCAATGTTCATAAGTGACATCTCAAGACAGCCTATTTCACGCTATTATGGCGATCATCAGTTGAGAGTAGACACTATGAACAAAGCAGATCTCATAACGGAGGTATATTGAGGTAAAGTGGGAAAAGAAATGGAACCTCCACAAATCTAAACTAAAAACATAAAAACACATTAAAAATAAAGCAAAAGAAAATTCATGTGCTGGGCTCTGCCAGCCTCAATGAATTTCTTATGCGCATGCAAATAAAGAAAAAGCATCTAAAAATGTCTAAACACATTAAAAAGTGAGACCACTGTTCATAAGTGGCATCTCAAGACAGCCTGTTTCGCGTTATAGCGTGGAAAAAAAATGTTGAATAGTGTTATTCTTCTTTTTTTATGAAACAAAAGATCGAATTATTCTGCAGTTCTTCACTTCATTTCTACTTAAGGAATTTTCTAAAAGTTTTAAGATTTCTGATCTAAGCACCTAATACACTGGGATAGCTCAAAAGATCCGAACCTCTCTTCCTAACATCATTAAAGATAGTGTTAAAATCTCATTGCAGCCTTCATCTGCAAGTTCTACTCCTAATTAATTCTCAAACTCTAACTCTTATTCCCTCATAGTTGTCAAAGCTATCTTAAGTTTGAAATATATTGTATATCAAGATAAATGAAAAAACAAATTTCCTGTCTCTATATTCTTCAAGATTTTGGAGGAAAATGACATAAACGACAAGACAATATGACATTTTTTTAAAAGTGCCAATTTCACAGGGTGGAATAAAACGGACATTGAAGACCTTCAATGAAAAATCGGCGTAAACCCCCTCCCGCTAAAAAATAATGCATTAAGTTATTCTTAAATTTATAAAAGAAAAAGAATTAGTTTTAGCAGACCAATAACATTAATTCTTCTTGTCATGCTGATGATGACCTAGCAGTATGCAGGTCGAGACTGTCATGTTCGCATACAAATGTTTTTAATTTTCCATTTTTTAATATAAATAACTACAACATATAAGTTTTTAAATGTGTGATATCTAATTTTAAATGTTGATATTCGTCTTAACAAGCATCGAGTTCTAAACGTTATTTAATTAAAAACGTATATTTCAGAATATTCTTTCAGACATTGGTAACTATTGACGAGAAAAACGAATATGCCTAATAAATAAAGAAATGAAATGCTTTATCTCAATTAAAAATCGCGATTTGCTTTTACAATTTAAGTGAGATGGAAGAAAGAGAGACTTTGGCTGGTATTGGAGTGATAGTTAAGAATTGTACAGACAGCAACAGAATTGAATAAATACAACACAAATAGTCGAAAAGTGCTTTGAATAAAGCAGATTAGCGCTGCATCTTTTAATACGGTAGAATTATCCCATTCAACGAAATTTTACCCTTATTTCTAAGGTTTGTGAGCTCTTTGTATTCATTGCGAATCGACCGCCTGAAGGAAGGCTTCTCTGCTAAGCTTTGTTTTACAGTGAAGACCAACAACTATCTGCCTGATTAATCTATACAAGAGAAGGAAGTGATTGCTTTTTTCCTTATCTTCTTCATAATAGATTGTTCCCCTCTCTATCAATGCATACAGAGGTCGTTGTCAATTGATGACCCCCGATGCAATAAGATTAGACTCCTCCATCCCAATCTTACCACGGAAGTGTCTCTTGTTATCTTCACAATGAATGCCCTCTCCTCTATTCCCTCAAAAATACTACTTGCTTTTTTATCTCTTATTTCCCCTTCTAAAGACACAATGGCGTCTTATCTTCTCTTTTATTTATATACGAGTTTCGGAACCTTCAGTTTATTGTATTTTTCCAATATATTTTCTTTCCGCTTTCAATGTTTACTTTGTTCTAAGCTACGCGTGTTTTGTTAAATTCCTCGTTGTTCTCGAATGTTCCAGAGTTGCCTAATTGGTGGTCATGTTGCCTTTTGACATTCGTTCATAAACAATTACCTGAGGTCCTGAAAGATGATGCCGAAAAAAAGAATAATGAGAATCTCCAACGAGGATTTGGTTCATTAGAGAGAATTTTGATGGACTTTGTTGGGGATATTCTCTGTTGCTTCAAGTTGTAGAAATTTATTATAGATTGCAAATGAAATAAAAGTTTTTTTTTCTGAATTAAATCCAGGATCAATAAACTACAATGTTTAAATCATAGGGGCCCCAGTAGCCGAGTGGATATTGGTTCTTGGCTGCGGATTGGAGGTGGCGGCTTCGATCCCCCGCCACGGCGGATGGCGGGGATTTTTTCACTCTACGTTCTCCTCCAAACTGGTCCTAGGATCTACCCAGCCCTCTGTTGAATGAGTATCGGAGTTAAAGGCGGGCGGGCGCCGGGCTAACCACCCGACCTCAACTTAGTCCCGTTGGTCTTGAAGCGCCGGGAGCCTTATCTCCCGTGACCAAAAGTTAAACATGTTTTTCTTATTAAACTTATTTCTCATTCTTATTGTCCTTCAATTTATTTTTTTAAAGTCGAGACAATGGCACAAACGAAAAGTCTATATTTACTTTCAAATTATAATTTCTACTAAATCCAAAAAAAAAAAATGATTGCAAAATCTTTTTTTCAAATTTAAAAAAAAAAAAAAAGTAATTCTTCATTATTGACTTAAATTTTTAAATCCGACTAATTTTAATCATAGCAAAGCTCTCACAAATTTTTGGATCACTAAAAAGATAACTATTGCTTCACATCATTGTTTCATGTTTTTATCTTTTTTTTTTGTCCCATCCAGGCATACATTTCTCAAGAGAAACCGACTGGGAAAAATAAAAAAGTTAGAAAATATTTAAAAATTTTCAATGCAAATGTCGTTCTTGTTCTTAAACTACACATGTCAAGTTTCAAGACCAACCCTCCTGTGATTCAAAAGTTATTAGGGATACAAACACAAATAGAAATACTGGGGAGATTTGATGAGCTTCACTATATTAGAAAAATAAGGTAAAAATGATTTATAATTGCGTCCTGCGAAACATACTTAGTTTGAGATGGAGAAGATCTCACTGTAAGTTCTGCTTAACTATCGTTAAATTTATAATCTCCGATTAAATATCATTTTAATACTAAAAGATTAATTAAGCAGAGATTAAGATTAAAATCATAAATATGGAATTTTATAAGAAACTAATAAAATATTAGTTAAAATATTATTATTAATAAAACTTAAAGTAGTAGAAAATTCTACATTCGTTGAAGTAAGATTTCGTAAGAAAACAAAAACAAAGAAGAAAATGAACATAAACCGTTGACATTAAGCTTCAAAAGCAGTCACTAGATAGAAATACATTATCATGGTCTCAACATGAAAAAAAGTAACAACAAAGCAGACGGACAGACAAACAGGCACATAATGTTCATTCAACTCGATGAAATCTGGTCGTCAAAATTCATTGATCTTCTACGTACTAAAATTAATGAAGATTTTGTTCAGTGGAAGTCCAGTTATTTCAGATGAACGGTTGAACAGATAAAGGAGGACTTCCGTGATTTTTAAGATTTAATATATGTGAATTCTCCTAAACAACTCTCTAAAAGAAGTCTTGCAACACAATATCTTTTATTAATAAAAAAAAATCCTAAAAAAAAGTAATAAAAAAATGAAAATATATACATGTAATCCAGATGTTGAATATATAGTGATTTTTATTTAGAATTTTTTTTTAAGTTGAATTTGAAAATTTATCGTCCTCTCTTATTATTATTATTGTTATTATTATTATTATTATTATTATGGGCAAATATAAATGACATCTTGAGAGCTTAAAAATTCTTCAAATTAAACCTTTAAAACTTATATTCACTAAAAAAAAATTTGGAAGGACAAAACAAAAAGATACTTTATGTTGAATTAATATGGTATAGTGAGAATAAAGGATAATATTGCACAAAACTACAACTTAAGATCTGAAAGCCATATAAAATTAACATATCCTTACATAAATAACAGTTATGGAATAAGAAATGTTAATTATAAAATTGAAAACTTTATTAATAATTTAAATATAAATTTATTTGAAAACAGTCAACATATTTCTCTAGTAAAAATTTTTTTAAAAAAATGGTTAATTGAAAATTTATATATATATACACATATATAAATATGAGGTTTCAATTGCATTTGCTTTATTTTTTTTATGTATAAAGTATAATTCTACATACAATTATATTTTACTTTTGTGATTAATTTTCTTTTTTTTTTATTTAATTTTATATAATTAGAACTTTTAAAGATTTCATTATATAATCTATATTAATATTACCTAATAATACACTTTTTTATTGTGTATTTTTTTATTATATTGTGTTAGTTCTGTAAAACTACTTAATCCCAGAACCCGTTTGATAGGGATTCTTATTCCTAGCAGGACTGAAATGTAATTTGAAATAATTAAGAAAATAAAAAAAAATTATCATTATTTAATTATTTTTTATTTCACTTAATTATCCTTCTTTTTCTTTAAAAAAAAATTGTCTCCGACCAGACAAAAGTAGTTCATTTCAGCTGAGAAACTTTTGATGAAATATTTTTTATAGTTTGGCTTAATGAGAAACAGCCTCTAGTTGTTTATAATCCTTTAAAGAGATCTCCGAAAACATAGAGAACAAACAAACAACAAATTTGAAATTATGAATGTAGATCATTTTCAAAATTATCTTTCCTTTTTGCGATATTTTAATTGTTTTCAACCAATTGCCATGACCTCTGCTCTTTAGGAGCTTTCGGCTAAATATTTTTGTAAATCATATATACTTAACGATCTATGTAAATAAAAGTTTCTTTTTGTTCAAGTTGGAATCTAGGAAAGAAAATAGCATTCATAATACAAACAAAATGTTAAACTCGTATTTTATTGTTTGTATTTCATTAAAATAAATATATGTAAAATATTTCCGCAAATGCTTTCAAATCAGCTCATTTGAAAACCAAATAGTGTTAACAAGAGAGGGACAGAAGGCCAGGATATCGAAGCGCTCCCCCCACCTTTAATCCGGAGGGTTAAAAGACAAAAAAAGGAAAGGAACAAAACCAGAATGAAAGGAATCTTTGCCAATTAGTGGCTTTGGTAGGTCACTTTCAGCACATAAGCCAATCAACAAGAATTTTTTTCTTAAGCCCGGAAAATTGGCTGCGTGTTAATATTAAATGTCGTTTAATATGAATTATTCATGGTAGCCGTGAGTCACAGGCGGGAGACGATGAGAGGGAAAGCCTCCCCCTCCGAAACTGATCCTCAGCCCCTGAAGGGGTTAGATGCTCCGGTCAGATATATTTCACTTGGGTTAATTCGGCGTTCTCGGATGCCTAAGAAGCCGCAGTGATCTGATTAATACGACAACGAGGCTTGGTTAAATGTTCGCAGATGCCATTGCTTTATACTTGAAGAGGATATTAGAACAATAAAGCGGGGAAAGTGTACTAAATTCATACGGAGTTAAGAGAATGGAAAGTCGTTCTACGATTACGTTTTTTTTTTCTATTTATGTTTATTTATTTCCATTTTCTAATAAATAGTTGCTTATCGTTAGTTTAACAAATAATACCATTGAAGATAGCCTTCCATATATGGATTCGAAATAAATATGATACGAGCTCAAATTGTTACATTTTGCTATAGGTATCTTTGAAAGGCAACACTGTTAGTATTGTTGTTACAATGAAAATTTCATTATTAAGAAAAAGTAAATAACTATTATAAGCATCGTATAAAATAAATATGATACGATAAAATAGAGGTTTTTTTTTTGTTTAACATTCATAAGACGTTTTAATTTGGAACAGGCAGAAAAAGAATTAGAACAAACAAAAGTTGTAGAATTGTACATATTTGTTCGTCCACCTCTCTATGTTCAAGATTATTAAATATTATTTACTCTAGGAAGCTCAAATTTCAATAGCATCCTTAAACAGACAAATGGGAGATTAAAACGGGAGATTATTGTTATTGAGTCAAAAAAAAAAAACTACTCAAAATGGTTCCTTGTTTAAGGTAACAAACGTAATTAAAATTAAAAATAAAACTATGTACAATTAAAAAAATAAAAAAATAAAATAATTAAAAAAAAGGCTATGTACACTAAAGCGCCAAAAATCACGATAATGCAATAACTAATTACCTCAGAGAGCTGAGAAAAATGGGTGTTGTTTCATTTGAGCTTCTTCGTCATTTTAATACAAATTGAGTAAATTTAATATTGTACAATTAAAGTATGTAGGACCATTTTACAACCCTTTAGCACGATTCACACCCTAAGTATCTAATGCAAAAATTTGTTTCTTGATAGCATAGCTTTCTGATTCCTAGGCTGTTTTATCTGAAACAGTCTCATCATTGTTTGAAAATTAGCAAGCCAACTATTTTCTTATTTTCGTGAAAACAAGAAAATCTATTTTAGTATTCTTGAGATTTTTATGTCCCTTAGACCTGACATCAGTATTGTTAAAACATTACACTCATTAAATATTCCTTCCCAAGGTGATTCATTTGTTGTCATTAAGATTCTACATTAGTTATAATTCAGTAAGCGTAAACAATCAGTATTAGTCAACCAGAAATAACCAGTAATTAATCCATCAAATTCTAAATAGAAGCTATAATCCTCAATATTCTAAAAATACAGTGATAAAGGAAAAAAAGGCATCTCTTCTTATTTCACATTAAAATAAATATTTCTTACAACTTACTCTAATAAAACAAAATAATAAAAAAATGACAGAGTAAAAATTTAAAACTCATTTTTTATATAAAAAGATTATCAAACATTAAAATTACGTCAGCAGTACGTTTCAGAAAATATTACTTCCTGTCTCATTCTATTCTATTATTAAAGATTAATAAATAAATAAAGTTAGTCGTCATTAAACAAGAACAGTTAGCAATCAACTATCAAGATTTGGTGGATGTCTTTGAAGAATAAATACATCAGCCGCAACAACAATTTCGTAATAATGTATGCTTCTGAAAGCTGGGGATATGTTACACTATATAATAAATCTTTGCAATGCTCATTTCTACGAGTATAGAGACAGTTTACATTAATAATGCAGCATGCTGAACACTCCATGGAGAGGCTGCATTAATCCCAGCTAATCTTATACATTGAATCTTGTTATACAGTGAAAAATGCCTCAATTTCTACACCAAAACCAGAAAAATTTTAAAAGCAAATATAATGTGGAACAGTGCAATTAATATGTTCCCAATAACTAACATTTCACACATAGATCCTATCCCTTGTACATAACGAAAAGTCTAGAACACAACCACAACCTTCCCAGGAGTTCTCGGCAGTTAACTATTAAATATTGATATATATCTATTTACAAGGAACGACATCTCCACCAGGATAAATTTCTTGTCCATATTCTTGATGTTTACTTAAAATGAAGTTAACAGTTAAACGACAACTTGAAATGACAATGTGTTTGTTATCAATTTGCAAAAAGTTAAAATACAAGAATATTAGTGTAAATAGCTAACTTTTTATTACTTTTTAATATATTTGTAAGGTCTTTCTACTTTCAACCCTGGTAAAAAGAAATAAAGATAGTATTCCCAACAATTATCAATAAGAAAGAAGTAGAAACTTTGTAGGTATGTACTCGTTCTATTAGATACGTTATTATTTTCAATGGTTTTGTAATTAGATTATTATCACAAAGGGAAGAACAAATTCCAGTGGGTGTTTGTCATTCCTGATAATGGGTTGTTTCCTACTCGTATCCGCCGACAATTGCACTGTATTTTACGTCTGCAGCTGAAATGCCTTTGGGGTCATGGGCTGCCACCCGTTCCGCGTTTACAAGAGATCATTTCGTGGCTGTTGCTGTGAAAATGATGATGCTTTTGTCCGGTTATCAGAGAATTACCTTCAATTAATAATTCATCCATCGCCTATTCAATGTTTCATGGCAGTGCCAACAGATGGCATCTCTCGCCACACGTCATCCATTGCATTCTCCGGTGACGCCACTTCCAGCACCATTATTCCCTAAGTGAATTACTCAAACTACACCTTCCAATGCCACTCTCACAACAAAAACATAAGATACAGTCACAACAGAAATTGATCCACATGGATCTTAGTAGATCTCCTAAGGACAAAGATTAACTTATTAGATGTCGGTGTCTGTCCATTCCTCGATTGTATATGTTAACGTAATAATATTTATTTATTAATCATTCGTTAGGACTTTGAAATGATTTAGTTAATTAAATTAAAATAAATAAGGTCAGTTTACTTAATTTAAATTATCAATAGTGTTACTTTTCTTTTCATTCTTTTCTTTATAAGTTAAAAAATACATATAACACACTAAAATTTGTAATAACTATAAAAAATTAATATTTACAATTTGGAGACTTTCGAATCTCCTGGAGATTCATCTTCATGCACAATTATTTTCTAAAAGGTTCTGGTTATACCATACACATACCATTTTTACAATTTACCAATAAAACAAAACATTTCAATTTTTCCGTTGGTGGTTGGTCAAAACCTTGATTACCAACTACGTTATAAGGGGATTAAAGAGAATCCAGACTTCGCCCTCTGCTGGTATCCTGCAGAACATCCAAAGAAGAAAAAAAAATTATAATTTTTAATTATTAGTTAATTCCATAATTCTTCTTCTTTTAATCTTTTCATTTATTTGTTTCTTTTGAATCTCCGGATATTTTTGAAATTTACTATTATATAAATAATGTTGTACGTGATCATTAGGGACAAAGGAATTATAAAAACCCAGTAATTTAATAAGAAAGATTCCATAGCCTCTCTCCCCTGTTTATTTCTCCATTCATCTAATATCAAATATTCCTCAAACTTTCCTATACGACCTACTTCATACATGGGATTAGCTATATAGGATCCATTTAAATTTCCCATTTTTATAAAACTGCGATGTTGACCGAAGCGTTTTGTAAAGTTTGGCTGCTATTTCCCTATTCATTTTGAAACATCCTTTTTTTTAATCATATTATCTTCAATGTTATTATGATCAATCGGATAAGTCAATTTGTTACTCAAACAATCACCCAATTTAATATCAGTTTTCTGAAAAATCTTTTTTTAGACGTTTATACAGGAAAGGATATTCTTTTCTTTATAAAAGAAAAATTTCTTTCCTACAGCTCGTCTAAGATTTCTGGGAATGACATTAAAATATGGTTTCTTTCTATTACAATGAATAATACTAAGTAAGACGCATTGTTGTTGTGACCTAACTGAAAGACAGGTGAACGGACATCATTACTAGTGATCTTACAATAGTCCACAGTAATCTGAGATGGACTACAACACAAAGCCTATATCTACTTAATCTAATTAATAAAATGCAAATAAAATTAAATGAAATTAAATAAGAAGTTCAAAAGAACATTATGTCTATTTTTCTTAAAATGCTATTTCTTAAAATTTCTCTTTAATAAAAAAAAAATCTTTAAAACATCAAAAAGAAAACCTACATTTAAATTCCAATTACTATACCTACTGAACAGAAACAGTAAAAATTGTTATTTTCTGAAAAAAAAATATAATTAAATTCACATGATTTTTTTAAGCTTCTTAATCAGATTAATTTCAATAGGATGAAATAACGAGACTAATTCCAATGTTTACTATAATCAGATATTAGCAGAAGTAGAATAGAAATCCATTGTTTAGATTCCGATGCTTTTCTATGGTAATTTTTCTCGCCTTTTCACGCTTGACAAGAAGGAAAATGGAAAAAAAGGTAAATCATGTCTAGCTTCGAATGTGCATACCAAATTTCATCCAGCGGTTCAAAATTCATTAGGAGGATATACACGTGACTGATTCACTTTTCTACTGAAACTACGCTAATACTACTGCTACCACTGATGATCACTAGTGAGAAGTAAAATAGCTTTCCTGGGATGTCTCTAGTAAAACACTGGGTCTCAACCTTTTAATGTGTTGAAATATTAATCTTAAGAAGCGTGAAAATTTCAATACTAGTTGGAGAAGGAAGGTGGCGTGGATTGCATTTCTTAGTTAATTAAAAGCTTATAATTAAAGGCTACTAATTTCCTACATTTTTTATATGTTAATTTAATTGAATATTAGAGATTCTGCTCTGTTTCGCTAATGTCACAACACTCAAGACGTCTTGACGAAATTGACAGAGGGTTCAGCGGATTTGACTGCGTCAAAGAGGGCCCTGGTTAGCCAGAGTGAGTTCAAAAACACACACAAAAAAAAAAGGGCAAACAACTAACAAAAAAAAGTTAGATTTATTTTTTTAAGGTCCTAGAAGATAATTTTGTAACTTCAAAGCTGTGTTGCTACGCCACTGTGATTACGGATATAATGATATATACATTAAAAATGTGAATAGAAACCTATATTCTATTCACCATTAAAGTATTTAAATGGAAAAAAATTCTATAAAATTTATCATCAAATTTTAACGTGTGCGTGTCGAAATAGTTAACGTAAACAACTATTTAATTACTTACAACTTACACGCATTTAATAAAACTTAAATGTATTAATTCATCTTAAAAAAACTTAAAAGAACTTAACAAGGACAGTTTCAACACGCTACCTGCTGGGTTATCATCAGGATCTCTTATCTTATTTTTATTATCTTCTTAAGATTTAAGTTTTATCAAGAGATTTTTTTTAACATTCTTTATGACAAAACTTAAGAATATATAATTTAGGAAAAGATAAATTATTAAGGATGAATCTTAGTTTCAGTTCCAATTAGAAAGGCGACATCTACTGGTAGGTAAATGCAACAGCATTCAAAGGACATGCAAAATATACTTATAAAATATAAGTATATTGTTAAATGTTATGTTACAAAATATAAAATTTCCCAATTTGTATACATATTTGATCCAGCACTTAACCAAATTTCTAAGAAGCTTTCAGAAATTAAATAAAAAAAATTAATTCATATCTTTATATATGCAAAAAAAAAGTTTAAAATGCAATTTTGAGTCGCAGTAAGCGTGTCCTTCCGTCCATTTACATACAAGAAAACTCAAGGAAACTGCAGTCCTAGGAAGCTGAAATTTTAGAATTAGATGTAGGTTGTTAAAAGTCTACAGTGAATTTAAAATGTATTGAATCAGTATCGTTACAGTGCAAAAATCGCGATAATTCGAAAAATTATGTTTATTGATTTTGTTATGTGTATTGATTTTGTTAGCGATTGGACCTACAGGGACCTGAAGCTACCACATTCTTATTCTAATTAAGACACATGACGATGCATAAGCAATTGTCACATAGAAATGCACAAAATTTACTACCAGTATCTCTGTTCCAACTTTTCTTGGATCTTACTAAAACTTTGTGCAATAACTCGCCAAACATACTTTGATGTAATTAGCAATTTTTTTTACTTAAAAAAAATGGCATATCTAAATAGCAGCTTTACAAGCTGTACTTGTTCCTTAAATATTGAGCAAACATTAAGTATTATGGAACTTTGAAAAATAATCCTGAAATAATACAATTTTCCTTAGGTTTCTCTGTTCTAAGGATGAAACAAATATCAAATAACTTCTCCAACAAGTTCTCTTGTACAGCTCACTTCCTTTGATCTATAATTGTACAAATCTCTTGTTGGCGATAATTTGAAACCATTTGTCGATGAAAAGATAATATCGACTTTGGTTTTGTTTGTGGAAAATGTCAGTGTTGATTGGACCGTATAACCTCGAGTGGCCCACACATCATCATCAAGCGTCGGCCATGCATATCTGTAAACAGTTGGCGAATTCCGAAGCCCTCATTCGACTGGTAATTGGTCGGCAACGAACTGCACCTGAGATCCAATCGCGGCCTCAGATGGCGGTCGGGCCAAGCAATCGCTTCACGTCCGTCGAGCGGCAGCAGCGCCACATGGTGCACCGATGAAGCAACAATAGATAAGCCAGAACGGATTTAACGCACTGCGCCAATCGGCCCTGATTTGACAATCTGGTTGCTTGCAAGCGAAGAAGAACTTTTGCCAACACACAAAATAATAATAAAACGACTTTTTTTTTAGATATTAATAACGAGAAAGCACGACTATAAAGCAGAGAAACTTCCAGAAAGGCAGATTTAAACAAAGATTTGCTTACAAAAAGTAATAAGCTCTCGCAACTAGATGCAGTAGCTAGAACAATTCTAGGACATACTATCACATGCAGTAGCTAGGACAATTCTAGGACAAATTATCACATAAAATATAAGCAAACAAAATTTTAAATTATGAGAAATCTATGAAAACTGTCGCCATATTTGCAGCCATTTCTTTAGAAAGAACTGTATCCTACATCTATTTTCAATCAATATTATTACCAAATTCAAGGAAACCACATCCAAACTGAGAATTTAATTTCAATTTAGTTTCGAGACCATACTATTTCTAACATTGACATGTAATTGAATTGTTACACCAAATTCTATAAGGTAAGTCTAAATCAACACAAATATATCAAAGTATAAGATAAAGAAAGTGAAAGAAACAATCTGTAAACTGAATTCATTCATCCAAGCACAATTCAGCAATTCTCCTGATAATTCACTAAAATATTATATTTTATGGCGCTGTCTATATAAATCTAGTATTAAAATAACCTGTAGCCTTTCTAAAGACGGGAATGTTACAGTAAATCCTAAAACTGAAAATATTATTTTACTTCATTTATAGTAAAAAGGTTTATTTTCTTCAATTTGTCACCGAAAACATTCATTTTTATCAATATAACGCAATAGATTATTCGTCTTACTTTATATTCTTTCTATCACTAAATTAATATACAAATAAATATGCAGCCTAAAATAATATAATATATAAATAAATAAAGATTTGTACATTGAAATGTACATGTAAGTTGTTATTTATTTATTTTTTAAATTTGAAAAATAGAAACAGTTAAATAACACAATACTATTATAGAATATGATAATGTTTTTAAAAAGAAGTTAAAATAAAAAGGCTGTCAACGAAGAGGATGCATCAGTTACAGCTTTGGGTTTTTTTTTATCTACAAAATTTACCAGCACCTTCACTTTCAGCCATATCTATTCTATTAGAGGATGAAAGTCTTTCAACATTTCTTTCTTTTCCACCGAACATAATTTTTTTTTTAAATTTCATCCATTTATCTATCTTGTACATATTTTTTTGATTTTCCTTTCATTTCCCTATTTCAGAATTTTGTTGTCCGTCTATAATCGTTCCGTCGTGCTACATAACCTCCCCAATTCCATTTTAGTTTCTTTCTAACGAAAGTAAGGTCAGTCATTTACTGTCTCTGCTTCGTTTGCAGTTTGATCTTCTAATCCTTAACTTGCATCTTCCCGTACTTCTTTGTGTGTTGTGGACTAACGAATTGCTTTCTTCGTCAAAGTATATACAGTGTATCTTTGCTCTGTTAATAAGAGTGTAATACACACTTTTTTTTTAAAACTTTTTAAATCGAATTGTTCCTTTAGTTCTGTCACAGGTACTCCATGACAATGTCATTCATACAATTAATTCCTATGATGATAATTCAAACCATAAATAACAGCAGCTCATTGATTAATTTCTGCAATCAACTTTTTTTTTGTCCTTATTGATGAATTCACTGAACAAATCATCTATTTCCTTTAAGTCTATCTTTAATCTAACTTTTAACATGTTCTTGTATCATCGTTTGCAATTCGTAGAACCATTAGTATTCTAAGGTGAATGGGGGAGAGATGGCGCATCACATGACTTAACCGGAAGCAGTGACAGGAAGTCATCCAGCTTCCAACAGTAAGAAACAGTTCTATATGTGATTTTTTTGAGCGGTTAGTTTTATTTATACCAAATTATTTTGGAAGCTATACCATTTATTTAATTATTCTAAATCTGATAAGTGAAAATAAGTATATATATGCATAACATCTAATCAAGGTTTTGTTCCATAACAGTTATCTTTTCAAATGATTTGAATGCACGTCGTGCAAGAGGTATACCCTGGTGTTTCGGTATACTTTGTTTCATTCCGATCGTTGCTGTTGTCTTTCAGCCATGGTAATTTGATGTAATCCATGCTATGTGGGGTGAGATGATGCACTTGTGAGGGAAAAGATGGAACACTTTTATTTGTAATAATTACAATTAGAGTAGAATTGCAGCATATCTGTGTTGTCTAAATTTAATCAGCTGTACTATTACGCTTATTACTTATTTGCTTCAGCAGCATTGAGCCACCAATGTGCCCAGTAATACCTCAACCGAACACTTCGAAACACTACTGCAGGGAGCACTTTGGATATTTCCAACAGTGAAGATTCTCTGACTCAAAACAAACTCCTTCAGCTGGTATCGCTTACATCCAAGATATCAAAAGCAGAAACATCAAAAAGGAAACAGTCACCTTTTGTCGTAACGAACTCAAACTTATTGAGAGCAAAAGAAAAAAGTAAAAGGAACCCAAGAGAAGTTGACCAAAAAAATATCAGCAACCCAACACAAATTAGCACAAGGAGGCTCTACAATAGACGCCGCAATCTTTCTTCATCGTCATCATTTTCTTCACTCATTCTCTGTGACAGAGAAGATTCAGCCTTCATTCTAAATGAAAATGAGAGTGTAGAATGTTGTGTAGACAACATCCAAAGTAGACTTCATAAGATGTGTGAAATGTGCAAAATGGCTGCGTGAAATACGTACAGTGCATGAAAGGATGTGCTGTGCTTGTGGACGAAGTGAAAAGCGCCGAATAAAATTCAGGAAAGAATTTTATTTATCTGTCATCTCTCCCATTTCATCTGCGCTATCTCAACCATCCAGGTAATGGGTTTTTTCAAATGTTTCATTTTCATTTTAATTAATTTAATATAGAAATTATAAAACTTTAGAAGTGACAATGAAAGTATCTAAGATGATATAATAAATGTTACAATTGAAACAAATCCATATAAAAACACTTATTTTTATCGTCTGTAAATGTGCGCCATTTATCCCACCTTTACCTTACAATTATATATAAAGTGAAGATGGCTTAAAATTAGTAGTTTAGAGGAAGAAGAAAGTTTTTCTTATCCTCGTTTGTAAAACCTGATGAAGTTTCTTGTTGAAAGAAACGAAATATTGTTGGTAAATTAAAGATGTTTTCAAAGGAAATAAGCAGTTATGTATTATAAGAAAGGTACTATATTTACATTTACGTAGGAAAATATAAACACTTAGGATGTTTCTCAATATATCTAAATTTTCATTCAGAGTGAAATAACACAATATTTCATTGAGGTACAGAGTGATTATGATCTCATTCTCTGAAACAATAGAGAAATTCATAGTGAATTACAATTTAACATCAAAACATGGAGCAGTTTAATTGTTTCTGTTTAATTTCCCTCTGTTGATTCTTAATATTTACAAAAATATCTTCTGAAAAGAAACTAAAATCTCTTGAAGATGATTTTAATAGCTTTGCTTTCCACCCCTCTCACTGCTTTACTCACCTTTCGTTCAATTCTGAATGACCGCTCAATTAGCAATAAAAAGTTTAGTATCGTAATAGGGGAGTATACAGGATTTTTATTTCGGAGGGGCAAGATTTAGGCCCCGACATAACAATAAAAAATATTTATTTTGTTCGAAATTTGTTCGAAATTTCGGGGGCAGGGGATACGATCTCAAAAGTCCCTTCATAAACCATCCAACCAAATAAAAACAAGGAAAATAAGGACTTACTCTGTGCTCCGAGATTTCGGTGTAGACGGGGGCCTCAGTTTTCTCCTTATAAATGCCTATGAATACAAGTATAATCAATAACTAATAATAATACAAAGAAGATAACTCATTTTTGAAGTTGTTTCAGAAGCTTTTACTTTGTAATATTTGAAAGTTTCTAAATATCACAACTGAATTACTCCGAATCATTATTGAGAATACATCAATGCTCGTGTTTTTTTTATTAGGATTAAAATTCTTAATTAAAGAGCGTGAATCATATTTGATATTCATTTTTAAATTAAGGAAAATAGATATTTTTTTTCAAATTTATCAATAAGATCTTTTTTAAGTAACTTATAAAAAAATTCAGTATTAAGAATTATTGTTTTTACTAGAATGTACGAGACTAGAATTCACAATCCTTCTTCGTTCCATCTTTTATTATTATTAGATATAGATATAAAAACCATATCCACATTCTTCATTAATATTTTAAAATATTTATTTAAAATACAGGCAGCAAATTTTCGGGAACATTCGCTTTCCCTTTCTCAAACAATGAATAATGGGAATAGAATTAATTTACAAACCAGTGCATAAAATAACATGTTAACTGGGCGACACTATAGTGCACTAGTCGCCCAGTGCCGAGATTTTGTCGCCCAGTGCCTGTGGGTAGTGCCGGCGGAGTTTTTTACGGCAAAAATAAAAAATTTTTGAAAATTCTTTTTTTTTTTTTTTTTTTTTGTTTTTGATTTTTGGTGGGGGGGGGGGGGGGGGGGCAAGTTTAAAGTTTGCTCTATCCTCTATCAGGGGGGGTCCCCCCCCCCGCCGCGGGGGGGGTGGT
>JAFIDM010001028.1:28526481-28556414 GCA_023159025.1 Thereuonema tuberculata | reverse complement strand
TGGTGGGGGGGGGGGGCGCAAATATCAAGTGTTTGAATCCTTACAGACAGGTGTAATGTCGGGTGGGTGCACGTGGGGTTGAGTTTGGGGGGGGGGGATGGGGGGCAGACGAAATCTTGCCTCGGGCGCCAACAAACCACGCGACGGCCCTGTTCCCCAATAATACTAAAATAAGGCTTAAAAACACGTTTTTGGACTTCAAATTTTCAAAAAAATTCCGGGAGGTACGAACCCCCGTATGTCGCCCAGTGGAAATCCCTTAAAATATGCTCTGTTACAAACAATCAACTAATGGTTTAGCCATCAACAAAATATAAAGACACGGTACTTAAACAAACTTATTGTTTTTACTAACGTAAAACTTGTCAGCTTTATAACAAAGGGAAAAGAATTAGTTTACAAACAAATTATCAATAATGGTTTAGCCATTAACAAATTTTAAAGGCATTTTTTTAGTTAACAAACTTTTTGTTACAATAGGATCGATATTACTTAATAATCAAGAATAATTCAATATATCAAATAAATCAGTTTTTGTTATATTTATTTTAATAAAATCTTTAATCAAAGAAACAGTATTACGATCGACACTAGTACCCTCGTACCTATTAAAATTTCGTTCTTTTGTGTTTTTAATAACTCAGCTTTCTAGGATTTTCCTTAATTTTAAATCTTTTTCTTTAAACATAATTTTAACATTTGGATCCATGAAGTGCCCTAATTTTAAACAATGTTCTGCGACGTCGGAAATATCTGAATTTTTATTTTTCAACGTTCTTAAGTGTTCTGTGACATGTTCGAGAAAGGTCCGTTTCGTTTTCCCAATGTAAAATTTTCCACAAGATCTACAATCTTATTTTGTATATTAAATCCATTTGATATTTATTTTCAATTAAATTTGTTTTCTTGCAAAGTAAGTTTTTAATTTTGTTTCTGTATCGGAAACCAATATTTATATTATATGATTTACATAAGAATTTAAAAAAAAAAAAACACTATTCTCATTAAGATAAGGAATGTATGTTACGTTTTCATATTTTTTTAATTAATTAAAGAAGTCGTCACCTAAAGAAATCGCTCGCTGAGGGAGATGAAATATCGTGATTTTAAAGTAGAAGTTATTTTAAATTTTTGTAATGTTGGTTATTTGAACATAATGGAGAAGAATATTGATGTAGTAATAGGTCTTAAGTAAAACATCAAATTTCGTATTAGTTAATTCTATATTACTAAAATCTTTTATTTCTCTGTCTGTCTGTCCGGCGTAATTGTTTATTAGCAGTTTCCCTTGCTGAGAAAGTCAGATTATAAAATTTTCTTTTTTTTATTTTTTTTTTTGGCTTGCATAGGATTCGAACCGAGGACGCTGAACACAATGGTGAAGGTTTCATTCTAACATCTCTAATCGTTTGGCCACTAGAGAGTGTTACATCCCCTAACTTCAGGTCAGGGAGTAGTCCTAGAGGTCTGAGTTTTTGGACGTGGTCACCTACTTTTTGATGCTGAACACAATGGTGAATGTTTCGGTCCCCTACGTTTCACAGGCAAGCTGTAACAAAGGGGACCGATATTGCTGTTATGCTTGCTAGATGTCACACTCTGCAATGGCCAAACGGTTACAGATATTAGAATGAAACCTTCACCATTGTGTTCAGCATCAAAAAGTAGGTGAACACGTACAAAAAAAACAGATCCCTGACCCCCAAGGCGTTGTCTTTGTTTTAAAGGCGTCCTGAAAAGAAAGAAAACGACTTGGGGGGGGGGGGGGTCAGGGAGTGGTCCTAGATTTCTGATGTTTTTGGACGTGATCACCTACTTTTTGATGCTAAACACAATGGTGAAGGTTTCATTCTAATATCTCTAACCGTTTGGCCGCTACAAAGTGTGACATCCAGCAAGCATACCATTTTTTGACCCCCAAAATCCGGTCAGGGAGTGGTCCTACAGGTCTGATTTTTTTTAACGTGGTCACCTACTTTTGGATGCTGAATACAATGGTGAAGGTTTCATTCTAATATCTCTAACCGTTTGGTCACTACAAAGTGTGACATGCAGCAATCTTACCCCTTTTTTGTGTGACATACAACATGCATAATACCAAGATAAGTTCCCTTTTTTTTTACATGCAAGCTGTAACAAAAGGGGCCGCTAAAAAAGCAGTTGTGAATCTTTTTCAATTGCTTTTCTTATGGGGGAAGAATGAGATAAAGCAGTTTTCCCAAATAATAATTATAAGTGCACATCCTGCGGTTCCTCCTCAACATCCATACAAAGTCTTTCTAGGAACTTTTTGGAGTTCCAAAATTTATTTGTATATTAAATACCTTTATTTGACAACAGAGATAGAGATACTGCATAGGACAGGAGCAAGAAACAACAGAAACTCTCGAGTGGATTCCTAGAAACGGCAAGAATCCAAAGATGAGTGCTTATATTTGCAGAGACAAATCGTTCATTTTATAGAATTCTATTGAAAAACTTTTAGAACGAAAGATTGGAGATTTGAAGAGGTATTGTCCAAAGTAGATGACTAAAATTAAGTGGTTATGAAGTGTAATTGTTTATCGTTTTTTTCTGTTTACCGAAAAAGAGGAGCACTTTCTAAGTCTGAAGTTTATTTTTCTCTTGGTAAATGTACACAATGCCTTTTAATACTGGCTGTTTTGAACCCAAGAGCGCTTTGCACCATTAGCTCGTTGTCGTAGCCAGTGACCTAACAACTATCAGCTCACAATCCCAACTCCCCCAGCGACGTCTGCTCATCTGACAATCGCTTATTTGCCCTAATTAGTGCTGCTGTGGCAATGCAAATATTTGCCCACGGGAAATGAAGGAGGGATAGGGATTGAGAAGGGGAATTAGCCTGGCTTTTGACCCGACAAAAGCAAACTGTCTCAGTTCACAATGTCTTCAGTTTCATTCCCAATGGACCAACAGTTATCGTGGGGCACCAACTCCCACGACCCTTCGTCTGTTTTGCCAGTTTAATATTTGAAAGACAATTGAGTTGAAGTATTTGTTGATTAAGAGATTGAGAAGATATTGGTTGGATCTTTCGAGATGGTAAATTACCATCATTCTGCTTGAATTTCCTTTTTCTCTTGAAATTAAACACAAAAATCTTAATAAAAGAGCCTTCACGGCAAGTTTGCATCAATTTTTGTTACATTTTAAATTTAACCTAATGATTTTTTTTTCTTTCATTCATTCAATTGAGCTCAGCTACTTTTTAATAAGAAGATATGGTTGAAATTTTTTTATTTATTTATTTATATAATTACTTATTTACTTATAAAGATAAGCATTTAATTTTACATTCATTTTAATTAATTTATTCACTAGAAAGAAAATAGTGAATAGTTCCATCATTGCCCTTTTCGTGCTTATTTTTTTATCTTTCGTTTGCTATCTCATTCTCCGCCTTCTCTTTTGTAGTGATTATATTTCCCAAAAATACATCCAATCCAAAAATAGAATATTGTCAGATTGGGTGAGACATAAATCTATATATACAATTCGTAGCGAATCCGGCAATGTTATCTTATTAAAAGAAGTTTCAACTTACAAAAATTTCAATATTTATATATATATAGTCAGAAAAATTGTATGTATGAAGATTTCAGTGAATTATTGAATATAGTGAGCTATTAGTTCAATCAATACTACATTTTCTAGACTAAATTTTCCAAATTATTTTAATTTAACACTAGAGGCCGCTAATGAAGCAATAATTTTATTTGACTTAAATCTACTAGAGTGTTTGCTGGTCATATATTATGACGGATAGAAAATTACAATGAATGCATTAGGAACAAAAATGAATTTGTTTATTGGAAGGCTTGATGCGGGCATTATTGGGAACTGACTGCGCTTCAACTGAATGGCAAATTGACACCACTCAGTTGAAAATCGATCCTGGGAATAGTGACGATATCATCTCTGTTGCTTTCCGAAAGAACTTCTGCCGTGATTAAATTGCGATGTCACTTCTTAATGATCAATCGTGTGCCATTACAGAGTCCTTTCTTTGGATTGAGATTGCGAAGGAGCATCAGAATTGATTCTTTCTTCAGGCTCAGCTGATGAGGTGGCAAGTCGGAAAATGTAAGAGTGTGAAGAAACTCTGCAGAGATGGTTTTGTTCATCACTTGGATCATCTGACACTACTACATGTGTGCTGCAGTAGATGGGAGACTTGCCGAGCAGCTTTCTGATTCTCTAGAGGGATGCACAGACAGAATTGGAAAACTGTATATATATATACGAAATATATATACGAAATATATATACGAAATATAAATATACGGGTTTTATTTATATTGCCTTTTGCCTTTGGCGAGGTCACAGTCAGCTTGACTGTTGGTTTCACCTTAGGTCTGCCTTTCCGATTCATTTTTATCGAGGGGGCTGGCTAGAGCTGATGATCAAGTAGAATTGTGAAACAGCTGTACTCTAGTCCCCCTCATAAAAATGAATCTGAAAAGGCATTTATTTGTTTTGTTTAGTCTTGTGTTGGGCCTAACAGTCTTTTTTAAATATAAATGATATGACGATGAAATATCATTAATTTTGGAAAGAACTATTGAAACTGAATTATCCTACATTTGAGAAAAATGCAGAATATGATTTTTTGGGGAGTGGTCCTAGACGTCTGATTTTTTGTATGTGGTCACCTACTTTTTTATGCTGAACACAATGGTAAAGGTTTTATTCTAGTATCTTTAACCTCGTTTGGCCACTACAGAGTGTGACATATGTTAGCGGTCCCTAGGTTACAGCTTGCATGTAAAACATAGGGAACCGAAACTTCACCATTGTGTTCAGCATCAAAAAGTAGGTGATTTTTTGCGTCCAAAAAAAATCAGACCTCTAGGACCACTCCCTGACCGGAAGTTGGGGGGAGGGTCAAAAGTGATCGCTTCCAATAAAATTTTATTAAGGAGCCGCTTTGCTTTTGACACTGACTAAAAGCATTAATTATCTTGTTAAACTACCTACTATTATTACACGATCCCGGACTTCAACAATTTAAAATAAAATATAAGTTCAAAACTTATGTAATTTGCAAGTCAACAAAAATTTAAAAAATAACGTTTAATCCAAAAACGTTGTCAATGAATCTAATAATGAGTTTGTACATATGGTGATATTTATAATAATTGTCGTTGTAAATCATCACAAAGATTAAAAATAGGGAAAATTTCTTTTATTTTTGAGTTACTTCTAATTATTATTTTTTTATAGAGTCATAAAGCCAACATACAAGTTTAAAAAGTTAAAACAAAACTTATATATAATTAAAACAAAGTAGTTTCTTTCCGCTTAAACGGAGCATCTTCAGTGTGTGAGAAATGTCCTGCAACCCAGTCTCTTTTTATTGTCGAGGAACCAATCATTAACCAATAGGAGCTTGGCCTGAACGACTAATTGTCGATGTGATATTAATTGGCTGATTTGAATGTCAAGCACTTTTGTGAACCTAGCGGTGATCGTCCGAGCGAACCTGGTGATGATCGAAGCATTGAAATCAAAGCACATGCATGTGTTTACCAACCTGGGAACAGTGGCGTTCCTAGTGGTAAAAGACAGAACTGTTAAAATGCTGTTAAAGTGCTTCGATCATCACCAGGTTCGCTCGGACGATCACCGCTAGGTGCGCAAAAGTGCTTGACATTCAAATCAGCCAATTAATATCACATCGACAATTGGCCAAGCTCCTATTCCGTAATGATTAATTCCTGTTCCTCGATTAGTTAATGATTAGTTCCTCGACAATAAAAAGAGACAGGTTGCAGGACAATTCTCACACACTGAAAATGCTCCGTTTAAGCGGAAAGAAACTAGTTTGTTTTAATTACATATAATTTTTGTTTTAACTTTTTAAACTTGTGTGTTGGCTTTATGACAAAAAAAAAAAACAACTTTAATTTACAGTGGAGCCCCGCTATTCGTACACAATCCGTTCCAGGAGGCAGTTCGAATGGCGATTTGTGAGAATGGCGAATCATTTTTTCACATAAGATATAATGTAAATTGGATTAATCCGTTCCAGAACCCAGAGATTATTGCTTATTTAAACCTTTGTAATAATATTTTAAGCGTAAGATACATAAAAATTATGAAAACAATAAATATATAGGCCTCTCTTACAGGCCCGGATTTAAAGACTCAGGGCCCCTAGGCCCCACTTACATTGGGCCCCCCACCCCCACCCAGCCCCGGACTGAAACACCCAGGGCCCCTAGACACTTAATATTTGCCCACCCCCCATCCCGAAAATCTACAATCAAAAAAAAATACGGAATCTCCCTTTCAACAACCAAAAAAAAAAGAAACGAAATCTCCAATTCAACAACCAAAAAAAATCCGATACGGCGGGGCCCTTCGGCTGGCTGGGCCCCTAGGCCCGGGTCTTCTAGGCCTAGGCGGAAATCCGGGCCTGCTCTCTTATTATGTCTTTCTTTTTCAGTATAGACGATATGGTTGATTTCACCATGCCATACTGAGTTGCCAAGTCAGACACACGAGTTCCACTTTCAAACTTCGCAACGAGTTCTTTTTTCAATTCAAATGTCGTTCTCACTGCTTTCCTTTTAGGCTTGGTTGAATCAGTAATCTTTTTTGGACCCGTGGCTGCACTATTTTTAATAAAAATAACAAAAAATAACATAAAATAGCACAAAGTTTCATGAAGCTTGCGTGGATGATGCGTAGCGTACGGAAGCTAGCACGAGACTGAATTGAAGCGACCGCGTGGCGCGGTCAGTAACAAGGTCACGCTGTCCGAATCGCGAGCAAGCGTACGAATGGCGAGTTCAATTTTACTTGAAAAAGTTGGACGAATAACGAGTTGTACGAGTAGCGAGGTGGACGAATGGCGGGGTTCCACTGTACTTACTTTTTTAAATGTTAACATTTTTTAAGACAATGATGATAGTAATATAAAACAGTATCTCATTTCAGGTATTTAACAACTTGGCATTTAATTCTTAGTATCTGAAATGTGATATAAAATGCTTACGACATTTAAAGTCCAATAAAAATTAAACGTGTTTTAAGCCATTTTACTCTTCTCTAAGTTCCAGACGACGTCGAGTCAGCAAATAGAATTTCATACAAAGTCTTACTATAAGATATTGAATAAACTATAATATGAAAGAAAAGTAGGATCCAGAGTTTTAACCTTTAAACATCATTTAAAACTCCCAAATTGTCTTAGAAAACAGTTACCGTAATGGTTACGGTTACGGTGCGCTTCAAACTCCTTTTTGAAAAATAGGATTCATTAGACTAATAGCCATCATGAAGCGTCATTATTAGAATATTAATAATTAATTTAAAAACTGAAAACCTAATAGTTAGGTAGGTCATTGTCAAGTTATATGTCAATCTTTACGTGAAAATGTAACCTCAAACACAGTATTTCTAAAATAAATACTTATCCGTTAATCCTTAAAATAAATTGGAAAATTCAAATGTAAGTTTAATCGAAACCTCCATTATAAAGGTGCAAAGTAATTCATTGATTTAGTTGAATATAATGGAAATTGTTTTATAATATTCGAACAAGAAGATATGTGATAACGAAATAGCCCTGGTCAATCTCAATCTCTTCAGTTGAAAGGACAGATAGAATCAGAGAGGATATCTCCGATAAACACCCGATTAGTGCCCCTTTCATGAATTGGACAAATTTCTGCCCCTTTCATGAATTGGACAAATTTCTGCCCATTCCGTGAATTCACCTTTTCTCTTCTTTTGTCCATTTCAAGAACTGTGAAAAATTGCATGAACTCTTCCATTTCATACACTGGATATTTGAAGATGCCCAAACACAATTTTAAAATTAACTTTAAAATAAGCTGTAAGTCATTCAAAATACTACAACAGATAGGCATTGTGCAATCAATATATTAAATAAATGCCAATAACAAGTAAATAAACATAAATTATGTGCTGGTCCATAGCTTATAATAGAATGTCAGTAAGAAAAAATGTACTCACCACTGCAACAGAGGACTTATGATAATTTCAACGATTACAAATTAAAATTAATATATACAACTCACTACTCCAATATTTTGCTGCTAATATTTAAAGATCAAACACGGGTATATCATTCTTTAAAGTGCCTTAAATCTATACTGAATTTATATAGAAAGATCATAAGATTTTTCGCATGTATTAATGATCTATTTAAATCATAAATCAATTACAAATCCGTTTAAACGGTTTATAGTTACAAATGTTTTTGCGAAATAGGAAGTAAGAACTAAAGGAAAATATTCTTACCTTAATATTTTTAAAGTTCAAAATATCACCGTGTCTGTTATTTGCAATCTCCATTCATTTTTGCGGTTCTTGTTATCTAAATAATAAAAAATAACATTAATTACTTGTGTTCAAATTTTATTTTGTTTTGTTTTTTACTAGCATTGTGACATACATCAAATAAACAAATCAGATTTGTAATATTATTTACAGTAAATAAAGCTTAAAATTCACCAAATATTCCTTTCTTCTTAGCATTAATTCTTAAAAAATATTATCTATAAAGTTTACATCATTCAATTCTTATTCTCTGTAACTCTGTAAATTACAATGCAATTATTTTATATGATTCAAAGGTTAACTGATTGAGTTACAGAAATTTAATGTTTATGAGCATCAGTTAGAGTTTGTTTTACATGAATTGGATAACTCATGTAAAAAGAATAATTAACCGTTCTGTATCCAAATTCATATTTAATTTTAAATTCTGTGATTACATTTTGGTATACTTTCCTTACTTTAACCTATTCTCTTGCTCAAGAATTAAAACATTTTTTTTAGAAGCTACTTGAAACTACATAGATATGGAGAAAGTCTTGCAATGGTTGCATTGTTATCAGCCTACTTCGAGGCGCATAGATCATTCAGTCTGTGTCTGTATCTAGGTATGTATATGCTCCCTAATAAGTTTCAAACTGCTGCATGAATCTTCTCGAAACTTAGTATGCACATTTTAGGATTAGAGACAATCGAACGTTTATATTTGAAATCTTTCCTACTGTGTCTTTGTCGAAAAGTTAGCGGAAAAACTTGCCATAGAAAAGCATTGAAATCTACAACGGATTTCTGTTGCATTTCTATTAATACTTCATTCTCTTAAACAATGAATGGGAATTAATCCACTGAGATTATTGAGAATAATCTCTTATTCGTATTTAATCAATCAAGGAATGCTTATTTACTCAGTACTGCTGTATTCAGCAAATATTATAATTTGAATAAAAATGTAACAGTTTGGTTTCCATTGTTTTCATGACTTTTTTTTTTTTTTTTTTTTTTTAAAAAAAAAGGAAAGAAAAGAAATTTCAAGAATTAACATTTTATGGAAAGTAGGTTTTAAGTTCTTTAGAACTTCTTTTATTATTATCAAATAAAAATTGATGCGTAGCTTTTTTTTTTTTCAATGTGAATTATTCTTTACTCTTTTTCGGTAATATTTGTTTCATCTTGAAAGCACGTCGTCAATTCTCTAACGGTAATGAGGAATATTATGTTATGTAGTGAATGTGGGTGGCAGAGAAGCCAAGCACTGCGACCGGAGGTCTATTGTACTATCCCACGGAAATAAGGACAGATGGAGAGAAAGACTGAGAAAGTGTGGTGGGAAAACGGGAGAACCCCGAGAAAACCTGCCCAGCTCGGATCGTCCACCTTCACAAAACTCACATGAGAACCGAACCCCAGTACTCAGAGATGAGAGGCCGATGTCATAGCGACAACGCCAACCACGCGGCCATGAGGAATATTACTCTGATTCCTTTTATGATAGAAGAGAAAGCAACGGGAATAAACAAATAAAATTAAAACTAAAGTTAAGACTAAAAGCTATTGCGTTCATTTAATATTTCGATAGGTAACAGAGATTATATTAACCAATAATAAATAACATCAGAAAAATTGGTGAAGCAATTAATAGAAGAGACTACATTTCATCGATTACCCATTGATAAGTCATTATAATCATCTGTCTTAATCATATTCAAATAGATTTGATTTAAGACTAAACTTGAATAAATTGTACAAGCTGTTCATTATTACCTGTGACTCTTTGGTTTTTTGTGTTTTCTAGTTTTTATTTTTTTTTACGAACATATTCTAAGGGAAATTTAAGATCTTAGTCTTTACAAATGATTTCTTTGAAAAGATTAGAAAAACCAATAATGTAAATAAAATAATTCAGCCAAATTTTAAAGTAACACTAAAAATTTTAAATAAAAAAATTAAAAGAAGGTAAGTAATGGTAAATATAAATTAAAAGAAATGATAGCTAAATTTACAACAAATTTATATATATATTTTTTAAAATTAATAGATCTAAATTAATTTTGACCAGTGAATTAATATTTAATTTAATAACTGATAAAGAGAGTAATTTCTCCGAAAAGTTTTATTAGATGTTGATTGAAAGTATTTTTTTTTTTTTTTTTTGTAAATGCCCGGGCTCGTAGCTTGATCAGCTTTCTTTAAGCAACAACTAGGGGCGAGATATGATGCCTTTAACTGACGAATCGTTGCCCAGTGTACGCCAAGGGAGACAGCATCAAGTGATACTCGCTGGAACAGACAGAAGGAGAAACAGAAGAAAAAAAGAAATATCCACGCCACGACAGGGATTCGAACCCGAGTATCGGCCCCCTGGCCGCAACGGCAGACCGCCGTCTAGACCACACGGCCACGCCGGCACTTGATTGAAAGTATTTAATTGATTTTTTTATTATGGTCTTCAGTTTTGCTTGTAACTTACACATAACCAACCGAAGGGCTGCTAGAATTATTGAGATACTTCTTCATCTGGAGACGAGATTCGATAGAATACTTTTAATGTCATATCTGAAGTATTCCTAAACATTTCTTCTTCCATTTATTTTGTATTTTGTTTACAAGTTTTTAACAACCTCGTTTATAGCTTGAATGCATTGTATTGTGCAATTCTTTAAAACTATAATAACTTACACATCCTTTTTGTTCTTAAGCCTGTGTTTTTAGGGGAACAACAAAAAATTAATTAAATATTTAAAATTGATTACTTTCTATTTATTTATTTTTTATTTTAATTTTCTTTTTGCAAAGTCAAAGTTTAAAGAAATTTGTTTAATTTCATTACTGATTTATTCAATGTTTCTGGTACAAATAATGTGAAGGATATGAAGACTGTGAATATGAGCAATGGTCACGTGCATGCTCCGGAGCTTGAACCATAAAAAAAAGGTTTCTAAGAGCAAATTAAGTAAACGTTGGGAGGGTAAATGAAATAAATGCTTTTATTTTAAAACTTTTTTTAATAATTTTTCTCCTGAAGCAATAACGAATTTTCTTAACAATTTACTTCAGATTTCCAAGCCAATACCGTAAATTCTGTAAAATATACCTTTCTTTTTTTTTTGAAATTGTTACATTTCTGTTTTTTCGGTTTCCTTAGTGGGTTTTGTGGGTTTTCTCTTTACTTCTATTTCAATCCTTTCTTCTTTTTTATTCATCCCATCTTTTGCCTGTTCTCCTATTTGCCTCCACCCTTGGGAGATACGGTAACTTACCTCCTCTAATAGGACTAATAGGATTACCTGCTATAATCCCCAAATCCCTCGCAAAACTAGATCCCTCACCCACTGCGCATGCTCGGACAGATGGCACTCGGAGAGCAATTTGATTAGGCCTAAAACTCCCTCTGAAATGTATTCTTCAAGTGTAGATGAGCTAAAGACGGGATCTGGGTCCGTTTATTTTAGGCGACAGGTTGGGGATTAATGGAACTCGCGGATAATCCCTCTTTTAAATTAGGAGACTCAAATTTTATTTCGTTGTTGACACGGAATACATTAAAACAACCAATAGACAAACACCCGAATTTGCGAAGAGGATAATTATTTTTACAAGTTTAATCAATGTAATATGAAAGAGATTGTTAAAATACTTTAATAAATAACTGAAAAGTTGTAATTGACTAAAATATTAATCACTGTAACTATATATCTATTAATTAAATAAGTTTTGGATTTTTTTTTATGAACCAAGCTCTTGGACTCTTATCACTTACTCCTTTGACGTCGACAAAGAACAGAAACTGTGAACTATTATATATAGAGGAAAACATCTATGTCGATGCAGGGAAATTTTGTTGATTTCAGTAAATATTAATTGTTTGTAAGTAAATTAATAGTTTCACGTACAAACACAGGCTTTGTATATTTGGATTTCCTAATTGGGTTTCCTGTTCATTACAATCCCGGGGCAACCCGGACAAAAATTAAATCATCAAAAAAATGACATTTTTTTCTTTTTGATTTTACTTGAAAGCGAATAAAGGCCACATTAATGAAGTTTCGCAGGTTTTGTACTTAAAAACAAAAAGAAAATCAGATCATAAGTCAGGTATCGAATAACGGATGAGAATGAATCGCACTGTTACCAAATTGTAATTTTAGACCTCGCTAAAATAAGTTTTTGAATTTTAAAAATGTATCACCAAACAATAAACATTTTTTTTAAATGTATAAAACATATAAATATGTAAAATATAATATATAACAATTATGTAAGTATTAGGTAATTTATTATATTTTTTAAAACATAAAACTATTTTATAAACATCAACGACCAAGTTGTTTACTTAAGTGACATCCTAGAACAGCTGTTTGACGCTTTGTTGGCGATCATCAGCTAGGAGTAGTCACCAGTAAACAGCGAGGTCTCGATACACAGGCCAATAGAATCAATCATCGGAGTCAAAATAAACAAATAAAACAATAAAATAAATAAACAATAAAAAAATTCACCAAAAGGAGACGTTTGATCCTATCGATTGATTCTATTGGCCTCTGTATCGAGACCTCGCTGTTTACTGGTGACTGCTCCTAGCTGATGATCGCCAGTACAGCTATCAACTTGGTCTCAATCATTGATGTTTATTAATATTTACATGCGTGTTTTTATTATTTACGCTCTAAAAAAATTCATTGCGGCCGCAAAACGCGTGCACATGAATTTTCTCACCAATTCTCCTTTTAGTGAGTTTTTTATTATTTATTAAATCTTTGCAGGCACCACTTTGACTCCGACAATAAAAAATATTTAAATAATATATTCCATTAAAAACTTTGTTTCTTCCATCTTCACTAGAAATGCAATACTTCACAGAGTGGATTACTCTGCTTCTTCTCTTTTCCATTTTTGAAAATCCACTCTGCGAAATACTGCGTTTATAGTGAAGATGGAAGAAATAAACCTTCTTTTATTGAATATTATATTATATGAAAATGTTATTCTGTCAGTCATTCTGTCATAAGACTAAGTTTTTCCAATATTGTAACCAAACTATAAGAGATAGATTGGTCATGCAAAGGGATAAAATGTAGATATTTTAAGACAAACAAAATGCTACAAAAATCTTTCGAAAAAATTTTTGGTTTCCAAGATGGCGCCTTTTGAAGGCTCAAATTTTGATTTTTTTCGCAATTTAAACGAAAAGTATAAAAGTTGGAAGAGAACATTATATTGAGAAAATATGGGTATTTGAAAGTTCTATCGAACGATATATCAGTTATTCACAAACGTTTCTGCGTTTGCAAGATACATGCAAAAATGTGAAAAATTTCATATTGTGAAAACTTTGTGAAGGCACGTAAAAATGAAACAACTGTACAATTCTTGGAAATACGAAAACAAATATAGATCATATTTTCATAAATAAGCATGATATCGAAACATGCGGAGAAGGCCACAACGGGCTGGGAAGTCGTATATTCTCCGATCTCAATATTAATTTGCTAATAAATAAAGTTTTTTTGTTTTTTTTTTAATGCTATATATGCAAGGGTTCCGGAGAGAAGTGACTGGCTAATATACTGATATTTGACTTTTTTTTAAATAATGTAATTTAATGGCAAATAAATTTTATTATTAACTGTATTAATAGTAAGGAGAGTAAATAAATGTATTTTAAATTTGAATAAATAAATTTAAAGAGTTTTTTTTAAAGCAAATAAAAACCTTCTATTTCATGAAATTATAACGCTTATTTAAAATCTATTAAATCAGTAGGTTTGCTTTTTTTTCAGATTTTGCCTGATTCATTTAATGGTTAACAATCATGAAAGTGTTTTGATCGAGGTTTTTTTTTTCTTCTCATTTTGTTTTTTATCTTTTTTTCAGTATTTTAATTTTTTCTTCTCAAATTTGAATTTGTTTATTTTTTTTTCAAACTGCATGGCTATTAGTTCAGATCTACTTAGGGAGTTTCTTTGCACCAAAACAAAATAAATAAATAGGATTTAGTTCTCTAATATTCAAGCTCAATATGCAATTAATTATTATTAATGATACAAAACACATCTTCTTTTTATCTTCGCAATATTTCGCAGTTTATTGTCTTTTAACCGCTTCATCAGGCTTAATATATGGAAAAACTTTTCGTAAGATACAGTAACGAATCTGGTAATAATATATACAATTAACATCATTTCAAACATTTTAAACTTCTATATTACTACAATAATGAGTTTGGTAATATTATTAATAACATTTCAATCTTCCATATTATTACAATAATGAGTTTGGTAATAATATTAATAACATTTCAATCTTCCATATTATTATTACAAAGGATTTTGTTCTTACAAATTATTACAAAGGATTTTGTTCTTACAAATTATTACAAAGGATTTTGTTTACAAATTATTACTGAAATTATTGGAATTTTTTCAAATTTTTACAATTGTTTTTAAATTTATCTAATAGTGTTTGGCTAATTTCTACTCCTTTATACTCTGCTTTCCGCAATAACCACCCGAATGTTTCTGATTGGGCCTATCACTGTATAAAATTAAATCATAACCCTGATCCGATAGTTGAGATAATGTATAGAAATGTTTATGACAGAGACACTATGTTCATCCTGTAGGCATGTGTTATAAACACTTTTAAATGTTTTAATAAATATAAAGGAATAGAAATTAGCCAAACACTATTAGATAAATTTAAAAGCAATTGTAAAAATTTGAAAAAATTCCAATAATTTCAATAATAATTTGTAAACAAAATCCTTTGTAATAATTTGTAAGAACAAAATCCTTTGTAATAATAAAATGGAAGATTGAAATGTTATTAACATTATTGTAATAATATGGAAGATTGAAATGTTATTAATAATATTTCCAAACTCATTATTGTAGTAATATAGAAGTTTAAAATGTTTGAAACATGATGTTAATTGTATATATTATTACCAGATTCGTTACTGTATCGTTACAGTTTTTCCATATATTAAGCCTGATGAAGCAGTTAAAAGACAATAAACTGCGAAATATTGCGAAGATAAAAAGAAGATGTGTTTTGTATCATTAATAAATAGGATTTAGCTAAAATTTCGATACTAGAGGCAATTTAGAAGCAGAACAAAATCCCAAGCCTATCAAAGGCAGTTGAAGAAATCTTCCGTATTGAGGGACTGACCCAAGTAGGCTATGATTGTAAGAGGCGTGCAAGATGTCCGAGAAAGAGACAAACACAGATTAAAGAAAGAAACACCCAAACGATCTTCAGAAATCGATTCTAAATCTAAGAGTAGATTTTGATATATTATATATCGGACCATGGTCCAAGAAGGTTCGACTATGTCGGGAGAGGAAGGGGCAAACTACCATTCGACAACTGATATTGATATGAATAAAAAAGTGTGATAATGAAAAAAAAGAAAGGAAAGGAAGACGACGGTAAATGCTAAAGAGAATTACAGCGCTAATATAAATAATATATTATAAATATGTTACTTGTAAGTGAATATTACAATATTTTAATAAATGGTAATATTTATTGAAGTAAATGTCAATTTACTTCAGAAACCAAAAAAATTAAATAACTAAATTCATGTAAAGTAAAAAGGAAATTCTGAGCTGATAATTTTTATGGTAACTATATCGTTGCTGATAAACAGTATCTGTAATAAATTAACTATCAAGAAAAGGCGAATCTAAAGACGTGGTCTAAAGATAATACAGATAGATAGTTACAGATCTCTGGTTTAGAATGCCTTAAGTCAACATTTAAAATTCATAAATAGGAGCTAAAATCTATGAGGAATATTTTTTTAATTCTTAAAACTCAAGTTCCATTTCATTTCAAAAAGTTCAAATGCATTGAAAGTTATCGATCTACTTTTATGTTGACAAAGCATTTGGCTGGATAACGTTTCTGGACATTTTCTCATATCTTACCATTCATTCATTAGTAAATATTTTAGGGTGAATGTATAAAGTGCTTAAACAGTTTACTAAATACTGAAGTTTAGTTCTGAACATTTTATTGCTCTATGTATATGTCGCCAATTCTCCCTGAAATTGCCTTAACTGTATCTTTTCTCACTTGCAATTACTAATTTAATATTACATACTAGTATCATACATTTGTAGTTCCTTCAATATTAGAAGAAAGAATAATTGGTAAGATTAAAAAAAAAAAGAAAAAAAATCAAAATCTCTATTTTGCTTCATTTATCAAAATGACCGCCAACAATTCAGCTTCCCTGCACAGCAAGTCTTACAGAGGAATATATTACATTTTCAGTTTATTATTTAGTTTGTTTATTATTAGACCGACTGAGCAAAACAAAGGATGATAGATCCACTTAAATTCAAAAATTTATGAACTATATTCAACAAATTTTACCAAAATTCGCTATCTTAATTAGAAAAGCATCTTAGTTAAATCTAAATTCCTCAAGGATCGTCAACTTAAAGGGAAAATTTAGTATTTTGCAGAACCTGTTGTCCATCAGATAATATTTTCTAAGATAGTATGTTTTATGATTATGCACTTTTGAATTTCTACAATTATAACAATTTATTATCAAACTAATTTTACGTGCACTCAGTTCTATCATCCTCATAAACAATGCCATGCACACGGCTAATTTAAAAAAAGGTTTATTACAATTAAAACATACAGCGACTAGTTTCATAACCGTGGATTAGGTTATATTTTCAAGCTTCTAAGTAGCTTGAAAGTATAACCTAATCCACGATTATGAAACTAGTCGCTGTATGTTTTAATTGTAATTTTTTTTTTAAAATTAGCCGTGTGCATGGCATTGTTTATGAGGATGATATAACAACTTATGTAGGTGATTGTTGGACCTCTTTACCGAAATGTCAAATGTACACAAAATCAATAGGTCCGTCTTTTTTGGTTATTATTATTATTATTATTATTATTTGATAAGTTGTTTTGCCTTATCAAATTTTAATAATAATGTAACAATTATAGCAGAATCATATTTTGGAACGTCTGGGCTATTTCATATTTCTATAGGTTTAATGTCTTTCAAAATAATTCGTGATCATGAACAGCTATATTTCTATTTAGACTTATACGAGTATTTTAACTTTTTTTGTTTGTTCTAATTAGAAGAAGATAATCAGAAGAAGAGATGTTACAAATGTTAGCTCAGAGATGCACAACCTTAAAAAGTCTGAGGGCCAATATTTTCATAAAAGTTCTGATGGAGGGCGGCAGCCTCCCATCCTCCAACCATTACTATATCCTTACTAATTAATGATTTGAAAGTGTCCTTTATAATAATAATTAATAATAAATGTAATTTATATAAATTTCAAATTATCAAATAATTCTCTAGTTGTGTTTCATACCAATATTTCAATAGTAAAGTCTGAGACAGTTGCTGTTGCGTTATGACATTTTTCAATGTATCTGTTGGCAGCAATGGAAAAGATCAAATTTAATTTTAAGTTTGACACTATCGGATCTCTGCAGATGAACTGGCGGGCCGCGGGTTATGCACTTCTGTGTTAGACCGTAATAGCTGTAATTACCATGAAGTATAACTGAGTTGTCTGCTTATTTTCTTCCCTTATTAACATGTTCACGAAACAAAAAAATGAACAAAGATTCTGTTTATGTTTTATCTTTCAATGTTTTTTAATTTTCACAACAAATATAACAACAATGAAAACAAATCAAATCAATATATTAAAATATCAGTAATATGACAAAAACTAATATACATCATCCATCACAAAATTATATGAAAAAAAGTATTAAAATATATAATTTGTAATAAATAAAATAAATACATTCTACAAATATAAAACATAGTATCAAATATATTCAAGAAAATAAACATTTTGTAAATATAAAATAAAAGAATAAAAGTTAAAATAAATATGACTAGAAAATTGTTTCACTGTTTTTTTCTTTTGTTGTCCTTTCATTTATAATTTTTTCTTATAAAAAAAAACATTCTCTGCCTCTCTAAAACTTTTCTACTGACATAAATGTCTGCATTAGTTTCCTTAAAAAATATGAAATTAAATCATTCTTTGGCACAAATAAATCCATTCTATTTACAGTAATACGTTTATTATTGCACATAGTAGATTTGTGTGAGATTTACAAATAAAGTATTTAATTAATGAAAATAACTAATAATAATGTTGAATTTTTTGTTTTGTTTTTGGTGTTTTGTGAAATCAGCATTTTTAATCTTAATTTTGGGTCGCTGTTTCATAATACAATGTTGTTATAATAACTATTAAACAACAATTTTTATTTTGACGTTTCCTCTGCTTGAGGAGTGTTTATTTGATAATTTGTCTATTAATTTAAACAAAGAAATATGATATTGAGCTTTAATATCTTAAATTACTAAAAATAACTCATGAAGATAAAAAAATTGAAAATTGAAATTTTAGTCAATTTAATTTTTATGTGAATTATTTTAAATAATCAGTGTAAAAGTGAATGTAAAAAAAAATCAATCAAAACAATCATAAAATAATTCTTGATAATAAGATAATTCAGTGAAATTCTTATTTTTATTATATTAATAATTCATTTTTAGTGTTTTAGCTTGTATAGTCTGAGTATTTATATAACAAAATGCTGTAGTAAATAAAGTTGAAAAATAATTGAAATAAAGTTCAAAAGTAAGTAAAAAACAACATGATTTCATCATTTTGTTTCACCTTTCAAATAATACAATAGTAGAATTCTTTGGAATAAATTATTATTGAGATTAAATTAAGAAGAGATAGAATAAGAGATAGGATTCAAAGCCTAAAACTTAGAAAGAAAGTTAAAACTTCAGAGATACTGAAATGCGAAAAACACTCTTCAATTTTGTGCTAATGTCTTAGCTTTTATTCTAAGTTCGATTTATCAAAATATAAGTTCGGATTCCTTTATTTCGTCTTTTATTCAAACATCTATTCTTTTTTTATCTAGGTTTACAATAACTAGGTTGAACTGTTGCAGAAGTATCAAAGAACATCATAAAAGAAAAGATAAAAGTATTTCACAGATGCTTTGTTTCTCAATTAAAAATGAATATTCTTAATGCCCATATTTCAATAAAAAGGAAGCAGAAAAATCATTAGAGAACACAAGGCCATATTCACAGAAAAAATTCGTAAGTTTTAAGATTTTATTCTGAAACTTACATCAGCTTATCAATAGCAGAAAAATATTTATGTCAGATTTCAACAGGCAGGTAAGTGGAGAATAGCTTTGTTTACATTTTATGGTAAGTGTGGGGAGGGGGATTTGAATAGCGAAGGCTGAAAAAAAAAAAGCGCAGGTATCTGGTAAAACATGTGTGAAGATCTGATCATTACAATTATTTTGGGAAATTACATCATCTACATAAAGTATCACTAAGTTTAACAAACTAGTTATTAGAAATTACAAATTTATCTAATAATTTTCCAACAATGGTTAGTTTAAAGATACATAAAAATAGCTTCATAAATAAAAAAGCAAGAATAATTTTTAATTATGATGCACAAATAAATGATTATTAAAAAAAAGAAAGAAAAAAAAAGCATCAAATGTAAGAATTATTTAATGTGTTACGTCGATTAATTTGTTTTAAAAGTGAAGTTCTTGTTCCTATCTGATGATTTCTTTATATTTATAGAAAAATCATCAGATAGAAATAAGACTGTCACTTTTCAGACAAATTAAACGACGTAAGAAACAACTGTATTGAAAGATGCCATTTGCGAAAGAAAATATAGCTTCTGAATATTATTTTTTAAAGAATAATTTTTTAATTATTGCTTTAAAAACCAATAATAAAAAATTGATGGTTATATCTTGCAAGCCACCTTACATCAATGAATCTTTGATATAATGTGTAAATTCTCGTCTAAGTCGAGTTTATACGTTTTTTACGCAATATTCTTAAATGTAACTAGAAGTTTTTTTTGTGAATACGACCGTAAACAATAAATTTAAACAACAAAAATCAAGGATTTAATGTTTAATTATAAAATTAATATTTAAACATTTAACAAATTCAACATTCTTCATTGCACAACTGAGCAGTGTATTCCGAAAGTATATAATATTTCTAAAATTACATCTATAAACCACTATCAAATTGATTTTTTTTTTTTTAAATGGAAAATGTTGATTTTATGAAATGAAAAATCGTATATTTATTCTTCGATCTGATAATATATTTTTTCTTATTGTCCCTGAAAGTTCCGTAAAATCAATCAGTAGACGCAGGGGTTTTCAAAATGGCTGCTAAGTTCTTTGCAGTCTTCCACAGAGGGCTGCCCGTGAAGAAAAAACTGTTCACATTTACCGAAGAATTCTTTTTTAATATTCTTTGGAATGGTTCTTGTTAAATTTTATAGTAACTCAGCAATTTGTCGTTTCTGTTTTTGTTTTTTAATCATGATACAAGTTTGTATTACTTTTCCTATAATTTAAAATTACTAATTAACAAAAATAATAAATTAAGAGGACACCGGATTTTGTGTAAAAATAAAAAAATATGTAGACCACGAGATATTTTAAAATGTAATTTTGGAATTCCGTTGCGACGATAACTAACATTCTAAGTTCTCTTAATCTTTTGCAAATATTTCCTTAATTTTTAGTTACAAATTTAACAGTAAAAATTTGATTCTATAGCTTAGAAATTTATGTTAATTAATTAAAATAATATAACATATTAATTAATTAATTAACATAATTTCTTGTTCTTAGTTAAAAATGTTTCGCTTATTAGACAATAGAAAGTTTTTTTAGAAGGTTTTGGGTTTTCACTTTTTAGAAAATATAAGGAAAAGAAGAGTATTTGAGAAAAATCTATTGGAGTGAGAAGGAAGAGGTGAAAATATGAAATAAAGCTCTTAATATGGAATACTATGAATTTAATGTTTTAAGATATCGAACCTTATATATTAGATTCGATATCTAAAAAAAACATCAAATTAAAAAAAATAAAATAATGTTAAATGCTGTTAAACAGTGCCTAGCGAATGGAGCTGGATACATCTCTGACAATTAATTGTATAGGGTAAGTTATTTTGAACAGAGTTCCTTGTACTCCTTAAGAATAATGAAAAGACTTTTGTTCAGACATTGTTATTAAAAATATAAAAAAACAAATAACAATGTCTGAATGAAATGTCTTGTTTTTTTTGTTTTACATTTGTTAATTAAAAATGACGCAAAAGAATAATGTAGAAATATGGAATAATAATTGATACTATCTGTAGAATAGTAATCAGCTTTTGTTTATTTGTTTGTTTGCTTTTTCTTCTTTAATTCCAAATTTAAAAAAATAAATAAATTAACAAAATACTGTCATTTGTTTAAAAACCAAAGATTGTTGAAAGATCTTCAGTTCATCCCTCTAGAAGCAAATCCTTCAATGGAGCTTCCATTTTTTGATTTATTTCAAAAATTACTTTAATTGTATTAGCACTATTTACGAAATTTCTAATTATTATTATTCTAAATCAATTATCTTCCTGTAACTTTAGGGTTAATATTCATTATTTCATTTTATTTTACTATGACTTCTTTAAATAAATAAATTATTTGTTTGGATCAGTCGTAATTATACGTTTGTAACGGAAGTAACAGAGATTTAACGTTTAACTTATTTTTAAATCTATTTACTTTATAGGAATATTTTGTGAGCACCAGAAAACAAATGGTTGTTCTGTATTTGCTTCTCTAAATACCTTTCGGAAATGATTCAGTTTCCGCGGACGAGGGTCCGAGAAAAAAAATAAAAATCTATTGCCAGATGCATCGGATGGAATATAAGGAGCTCTATCCAAAATGTAAATACGTTCTGTGATTGAAATTAAGTAACGAACAGACCCTTCTAGGATTCTCAGAGACCCTTAGGATTCAAAACTCTTTTGTGTTTTTCGAAACTATTGTATATGAAGTAACTTCATTTCGTCTCGGGGATTTCTGTGAAGTATTATTAGATGGCTAAAGATGACATTGATAGATGGTTTATCAAAATCAACGCAACAATGAGTGGTCATCATTAAAATTCCCTGTGATTTAACAGAATCCCAAACATCAATGCCATTGTTAGATAACTAACAATAGTATACACAAGTCTCAGATGGATTCTGTATAAGAGAATATGACATACTGAATATCTCGGGAGATGTAAATAAATTTCATTTTAAAATATTACCCTTGCAATAAGAAATGCAATTACAAAGATATCAAGTTGAAATGAGATACAATTGTACATCATAAAAACTCTTTGTGTAGGGTTAAAATACTTGAAATTACAACATACTAGGTTTCCGCATAATATATGAATCAGTTTTAGTTATAGAATATTTTTGCACAATCACATTTTTTTAAAAAAAGGAGCTTCTAAAAAATTGAAAAACCTCAGATTTACTTAATTAATCATATAAACATTAGTAAGCAGAATATATCATAAAAATAAATGTCATTTTTTTTTATATAGGCCTATATTTATAACAAAACTTTTATGTAATTTATTAGAAAATATCGTTAGATTCAAATATATATTTTTTTGTATGGATTTGGAGTTTTATGGTTATTGTAGTTTGTAATATTAACTATAAAATTTCAGCATTTTTTTTTAATTATTTTGAGTTTATTTTAAAAGTGCAAAAATCTAAAGGTCATTTTTTAATATGTGGTCTAATATTTATTTTTAAACAAAAGCCGATGTTTTTATTTTATTTTTTTTTATCTAAAACCATTAGACATCAAGGACGTGATTTAAGTAGGAGATATAGCAAATGGCGAGGCGCAGTATTTCGATCTTGGAGAGTTTCTTATCAGGTGGCAATGTGGGCAGGAGTTTTCTGAGTTCGGCGAAGGCCACGTTGAACGCCTCAACTCGGATCCGCTCCCGAGTGGCGTGGGCCGTCCGGTACTTTTGCGTGGCCCTCCGTCTCCGTCGCCTCTCCTCCCGGCTGAGCAACGTGCCGTTCTCCCGGACTCCGCCACCTCCACCGGCGCCGCAGCTCGCACCGCGCCGTCCGCCCGAACACTCCTTGTTGTTGTTGCCGGGATTGTTCTCCCGGTCGCTCGGCTCCTGGTCGACCGACATGTCGCTGTGGTTGTGCGTCAGGGACAGTGGGGAGCAAGGCGACGGAAGGCCGTTCTGACAGCGCAGTTCGGAGTTGAGCGGGCCTGCAAAGAGATAAAGGAAACTACGATCAATCACATCAGAAAAACACGTAAGTAAAAAAACAATAAAATATAAAAATAAAAATCAAATAGTAAATATTCGAATCAAAACAATTATTTCAATTGAAAAACAATTAAAATTTATAGACATTATTTAAATAGAGTCGAAATTCTATTTTATATTATTAGAATATTATAAATAATTAAGCTATATTTTATATTATTTAATACGTAATCATTTTCTAAATTACAAAAAAATTTAAATATTAATTTAAATCCTACAATACTATACAATCGATTGTCGATTACAATAATAAATATTATTTAAGTTTTATAAGCATTGCAAGACTTTTGCCATATATTATTACTGAAATAACAAATAAAACAATAACATATATTGTCATTTCCAAAGCAACGCACTCACAAAGTTCAAATATTCTCAATAAAGTAGTTTTACATCAGTTCCACCAATGCAACTGAACTCTTAAGCAGATATATTTTAAATAATTTAGTATATTATTATTGAGCTGCAAAGTCTTAAATAAAGAGATGTGACCAGTTAAATTAAAAACCGAATTAATGTTTTAAAGTTTAATTTAAATCTTATTTCAAGTATGTTGGGCTTTCTTGATTTTGTGCTTTGATGAATAGAATCGTTAGGTAAAAAATCCTTAAAAATAATTTTTTTAAAGAATTTGCAGCCTGCTTTCCTTATACTGTTGTGGGTTTTTTTTTTTCTTTCCTTTTTATATAGTAGTGACAACAAAGCAACATCTCTTCTTATTGAGATATTTTAGTATCTACTAAATACAACAATATCTTCAAATGTTTTCTCAAAAATCAATGAAATTTCGTAAAATTTAAGTTGTAAAATTCACTTAATTTTATATTAATATCAAAACACCACATGAGGATTAAAAATAGTTTAGTGTAATCTGCATCGTTAAGACATCAATAAGAATGTGCATACATGGGTTTTTCCTGCTAGTTTTTTAATAGTTTTGGCAAATCACTTGATAGGATCCAAACAGAAATATTTTCAAGAATCAAGATTAGATTATATCTTTTACCATAAATATAAACGCCAATTTTCAAGAAGAATTCGCCGTTTCACAAGTTATTTGTGGGATGGAAGTAGATTACAGATTTTGACTTGAATTATAGGACCTAAAGGAATTATAGGTGCTTTTTCTTAAAGGCCAAAGTAATCTATTTTCATCTAGAGAATTAATGAGACTCAGTCTTCATAAAAGTAGGCTAAAATAGATCTATTAAAAGCCTATGAGAAAATCTATATTTAGGCCTACACATTAGTTCCTTGCACCCTCAGTACTGTTGGGGTATGTCCATAGCCCTTAATACAGAATGAAATACAATGGTTAAATCTCTTCAAATCTAGGCTTTATGTTTAAATTCTTAAATATGAAATTTCATGAACACTCTTCCATCCCATAGCAACGACAATAAAACCAATAACATTTTTTTCCTTTAGTTTTATGAAGTTTGTTTTTTTTTGTTGTTGAAAGAATGAGAAAATGACATATTGTTACACACAGACACACGTACAAATTCTATCTTCCTAAACAATAAAAACAATAAAGTAGCTTCATTTAAAATTGATATTATAGAAAGAGTCCGTAAAAATAAACCTTTCAAGTAGCGACAAGTCATCCTTCATCTTAGTAATCACCAAATGATTCATTCGGTTTCACAGCCTAAGTGTTTCTCATAAAAATGTCCATATTTCGCACTGGGTAATTAAGATAAATAGCGCATTCGCTTAATAAAACATGAAAACACTTTGGACCGTGCACGTGCATCCTAATTTTCCCTCAAAAGGATAGATGTATGAATTCTTAACGAAGCAACAGTCATTGTTCCCTTACCCCCACTCCCCTACATGGACTCCCACATGCAGGACATATTGAACAGACCATTTATCTTACGTCATTTCAGTCTCTGCTTTTTTCTCTACAATAAAAAAGAAACAACAATAATAATAGTCCAGACAGCTGTAGAGGTAAATATTATTGCTATTTTATTCTTCTATCTTGATATGTTTATTAATTATTTAACAAAACAATTAATGAATTCTGGATTCTTTTTTAATAAAAGTAAGTAAATAAAATTTCTTTGCAGTTATTGCTACAGCTATTTTATCATTTAAAATTAAATGATAAAATGATTCATCTTGCAACATCAAATTTCAAAATGAAATTTTTCCACAATTCTTAATAACAGAACACGGCTGCAATTTGTTGACTGTTCTGTAAGAATTTTCCAGTAGATTTTAACGATACAATGAAGATATAATACGAGCCTTCTTTTCTTGGTTAGTTAAATTAAACATAATTTCCATCTCGACTGTCCTCAGTAAGTTTCTAAGGTTTTCTGTTGCGTTGCTGTTTTCAATAGGGGATATTTCGCTTGCGCTCAAATAAAATTGAAAATATTCCAAAAGAGTCCTACATTGTTGATAGGAACGTGCTTTTTCTTAAAGGCCAAAGTGATCTATTGTAATCTAGAGTTGAAATTCAAGTTCAAAGTTCAAAGTTAAAAAATAGGGAAGGTATGTGTGCAGTGGCGTACCCAGGATTAAGGTTGGGGGGGGGGGCTAAGGATGTTATAAAAAGTCCATTCAGATGTAGGCCTATTTAAAAATAAAATCAGTTTCCAAAATAATAAGATACACACACGTCAGACCTTTAATAAAGGTTTTCTACTCGTTTTTAATTTATTTCTTTATTTATTTTTGGGTTCGGGGGAAGAAGGCTTCAGCTCCCTTAGCCCCCCACGAGATGCACACTGCGCCACTGTAGGTGTGCATTAAAAGATTTTATTCTTCAATGCATTGATCAGCAGGCATCTGTTGCTGAAGAAATAACAGTGAGCTTTGAATTTCTTTTAAGTACTATTGTGAAGAATATAGTGAAAGGACATCTCTTCTTGGATAACACTTTGACAAAGTTTTGCATGAAAGACAAGTCTTTTATCACTGTATATGTTGGTATACAGTAAATGTTTGGTAGGAATGTCCTGAAAGGCAGAGATAATGCTTTGATATCACTGCAGTGATATTGATAAGTTTTTATTAGTTTTGTTTTTGTTTGTAAAAATTATTTAGATCCTGAAAAAAATAGGTGTGCAATTTACTAGGATCTACACAATATAAGCCGGTGTGTGTAAGATTGTCGAATTTCTGAAGGTTATAGAGCTGCTTTTTTCTTCTTCAAAGTAGAAATAAATATAAAAATGGCAAAATAATTGACTATTTAAAGTAAAGTAAAAATACATAACGATCATAGAATCAGATTACTTTGATAACGTCACATCCTAACTTCATAATATGTAAGAGATTTCTCCTCATGGTATTTTATAGTTTTGAAAGTTTAACAAGCAGTCTAGTGTTTTCGATGCAATAGGAACCCGAACACACAGTCGTCTACAACTCTTTGAGTCCAATCTTAGAAGACTTTTAATTGAGATACTGAATTATAAATTATCGCTTTGGTAATATTAGCAATGTAATTTATAACTTAAATTTGAAGATAGCGAATTTCATGACCTACTCAAATAGATTTACAATCTCGTAGAATTACCTATACTTTAGGTTTATGAAAAATATATGAAATCAATTAAAAAAAAAAAAAACATTTTCTTTACATACAACGAAGGCTTTTACAATGGCTTACATACAACGAAGGCTTTTACAACGGAAGGAAATTGCACTAAGGAAATTGACACAATTCTTACAAGTTATTAAATTACATGTAAAACACTTATCTTTATTCAAGGAAAATCCTAAATTACAATCTCGTCATTTAACAAAACCTAGAAAATTATAATCTCATCTACAAACGTGAATCGATAGGTGCAGGATTTTTACATTTAGAACAGAAATTAAGTCACTTAATTCTTTTAAAACATTTGTCAGGAAAATAATACATGGGACGATAATATTTTTAGTTCAAAGTTCATAATATTAGTTCATAGTACGATAATATTTTTCTTGACATCTTGTTCTTAAACTTAACTGAGATCTTATCAATTTACATTCACTGAAAGTTAGCTTCTAACGTGGGTCCCTTTGATTTATTATAAGATGGATCAATTGTAGGTAATATTTTATTATTTGATAAGCAAATAACTTCTTCATCAGATTAATATTGTAAATACTCAAGGTTTCATTGTGTTGTCTAGTGATTTGATTTATATATAAAAATGATTATTATTTATCCAATATTTCTAATTAACTTACAATACTGTTCTTTTAATCTCCTCTCTTCCAATATGTTTTTTCTTTAAACTTACCTTCACATTTTGATGTCTTAAATTTTGCAAATTATGACTTCTTATTCTTGAAAGAATGTCATATTCTTATTTTAAAATATATTATCTCATTCAACACGAAGCGATATCAACTCCCGTTATATCTGTACATCAATGAAATCTGAATTAAAAACCCATACACACCCACAAACAATTGTCTAATCTGACATGAAATGGTACCATTCACTAGAGGGTCGTCGTAGTCTTCGGATTACTTTCGAATTTTTGTTACGAACCTTCGGGAAACAATAGCCTCGAAAGACGAGAAAATTCGACCACATTCGAATTCTTTTTTTTTTTTATTATGATTCTTTTCTTTTTCTGTTTGTCAATTATCTGTGTCTGCTGAGTCTCCTGGTGGACATAATAGCAACTAATCATTGAGAACTACGACTAGAATGGGGGAGAAAAGAGATGACTCGTGGCGACGGGGAGAAACCATTGTACATCGCATTCAATGCCATTGTTCCTACCCTGGCCCATATGTCACCCACTGGAGGTCCGGTAGAGGGATAGAAGCTACGATGTCACCCTCCCCTGCAATTCCCTTCCCTATTTTTCTCCCATGTTGTCGCTCAAATGAAGAACACGCGGCAGCCACGTGCAAAAACAATTGCTCAGTCAACACACAGTATTTCCATTCATAGTTATGAATGCTGACCTCAGATACCGATGCAATCATAGGAAAATATAGTAGAAACCTCACTGATTCAGTGGTAATTGTACCTCAGATTCTGTTTGAAAAAATTCAAGATTTCATAAATTATTTCCATCTGGTGCAAATGGAAATACAAGATATATCACAAGGACATTTTAGAACGTTTATGTATCATTAAAATTGTTCAAGATTTACAACAATGAAGTTTTCCCATTGTAGATGGTGAATAGCTTTGATATGTAGCAGATCCATTGCTTAAAATGTGAATAACACTGATGTTGAACTAAGAGCAAAACTTAATTTCTTTTTTCTATAGAATCCTTTCTTCGGATAGCATCTGAAAATATAAGCTTAACTTTCCTTTCATACGAAACCAAAAACATTAAAAAAATTAAAAAAACAAAACGAGACCATATTTTTTTTTACCTTAAAATTATGGCCTGACAACGTCAATTATATTTATTTTGTTTCTGCTTTTAATCATGTTTCTCCGAAGATATTCTGGTTACCTGAAGAAACGAATAATCCATTTTCGTATCAATTGTTAATTGATCCAATTTCTTGTTACTTGTTAAGAGTTTATAAGCGTTATATTCCTTAAAAATTATGAAATAAAACCAATTGGCCTACATATTTTTTTTTTTCTTAAAATAGTATTTGTCTGTTTTAAATCTCACAAAAAAAAAGTTACGCCAGATTCTGTAATCATTTTTCAAAAAGTTTCGTCGAGTTATTGTCGTAATGATTATTTGGTGTTTTCTCAAAATAGTTTAACAACTTTCTAACAATATAAAAAGAAAGAAAACTAAGAAAAACATAGGAACTTTGTAGAATAATTAACATTCCATCTGTTATTGAATTCAGATTAGCCTGTGTTCAAGCGACGTCAATATATGCTTTACTTTAATAACAGTAAAATCTCTAATTTCTATTTAACATAAATTCTTCTAAAATAAAAATTCTCCACAATATTTCAATAGCTTTACCAGCTATCTTTTTCAAGCACCAAGTAAAATGAAATAAAATAAAACTAACAGGGAAAAGACACTCAACGTCCTCTTCCCTAACAACTCCAAACAGAAAAAAAAATGATTTATTCAAGAGGAGTTTGCTCTAATTTGTACTTAAACTTGTTAGTCAATTTGAGAGTTATTGCTGCAGACCGTTGTTATTCACTTTCAATGACAATTGTAGAAGCTTGTTGCTGCTTTTTGAGAATTGCTGAACTTTGTAAGTTGCTATTTTCTTTTATTCACTTTGATCTGTAATTAAAATAACTCATTTTCAGAGTTGCTGCACCCTCTGTTGTTTATTTTGACAGTTCGTACCTTTCATTATTTATATCATGGTGCGTCATCTTCTTATTCATATTGTCAGTTGCTGTGTCTTGTTTTTTTTGTATCTCTTGTTATTCATTTTGAGAACGAATACTAAAACTTTTGCTTCAATT
>JAFIDM010001028.1:28485858-28526081 GCA_023159025.1 Thereuonema tuberculata | reverse complement strand
GAATTATGAAGCTTTTTGCAATTATAATCTTTATGCAAATATTTGTATGTTTAATAAGTCTTAACTGTACTACTTGAAAATATTTTTTGTATATTTGTTACAACTAATAATACTGTATAATATGTATAATCATCCAATCAATCGTATCAGTCCCGTTTGTAATAAATATAACGTAATAAACGCAAACAATGACGTTAACATAGAGATACTACTCCATAAATATTTTTTAGAAGACAACTAATAATAGTACTTAATGTTAGTACTTAAGCTTTCGGCATAGTATGACTGAAATCATTTATTGTTACGGCTGCAAAATAGTACAGCCAATTGTACTTATAGAAACGGTGTTAAAAAATACTAATAAGATTTTTTTATTAGTATTTTTTGAAATTGATAGTGTGGAATTATGATTAATATTAATAATAATAATAATAATATTTTTTATTATTATTATTATTAATATTAATCGTAATTCCGCATACCATTAACCTTTGATCTTGTGGAATATTAAATCGAGTTTTTACGGGTTTTTTTTTTTTTTTTGGTTTTTTTTTATCGCTTATTTGCTGCAAAAACTCAAAATTTTCGGCATTACTCAAAAAACATCAGTTTCCAGAAAATGAGTTGGAAAGTTTGAAAGTAAATGAAATGTGTTGATGCAATAGTGACATAATTCGCTCTCGTAGCGAGTTTTAGAAGCTCACTTATGTCATTAAAAAGAATCATTCTTTATTTTGCAAATAACCCAAAACTGATCATTTTTTGAGTTACGTCGCTGTTGCAGCAAATGAGCGATATGTACTTGTCAAATACGAAAATAAATCTGCTTTACAAAGTTGTTTTTTTTTTTTTAGTTTAAATTAGTCCGCATGAATTCATAAAAAATCAATACTAATTTTTTTGCATTTCCGAAATATACTTTCGGCAATTTTCAAAATGTATTTCGACAACACTTTTTCAATTTCCAAAAATCGATATAGTTTTCTCCTCCAATAATTTACAGCATAAACTTCCTGGAAATTTTATTCGAAATTTCATAAAGAGCTATTGACTGCCAGAATGAGATATCTTCTACACAATTGTAAGGTCATTTTTTTTTTTTTTTTGAACGCTTTTCGGCACTTATTCGAATTTCTATTTTTTTTTTATCACTGTAATTCGGTTACCGGATGTCGTGGGGTGAATAAGCGGCTTGTAATATATTACTCAGCGCGTCGAACGTGGCTATCAATTCGGGAAGGCACCATTTACAGATTTGCGAACAGGGGTTGTCGTACGGTAGGGGAAGAGCGAACAACTCGCCTGGGATTGAGGGTGGGCGATCATTGGCGGAATCTCTCGGCGACCGATCAGTTCCTCGGACCGTGAACAATGCGGTAATTAGAGTCAAATTCGTGTTTTAAAGAAATAATTTACACCGGATAATGAGAAAGCTCACTGGCCGGATGAAATCGGCTTCATGACGTCACTGCCGAATCGTATTATGTGGTTTATCCGATTCCGTTCGGGTTGGAAGCAATAAAAGCAATAACTTCGTGCAATTATCCTGAGTTTGGGATCAGTGGGTGATTCCATCTCTAAATAAGTGATTTCTCGTTGACCAAATAGAAACTGACTTTTCTTTTTCCAACTCAAGTGGAGGCGGCAACAAATGTTAACATCTTTTCGAAAATTAAAACTTAATTGAAAAATGATATACGCTAAATATGCTTTAAAATTTAAACAAAGAATCTATTTGCTATTATAGATAATATGATCAAATACTGTTAAAAAAAAAAACGCTACTATCTCAACTATGAATATCGCAGACGCTGGGAACACGAATAAATCCAATTGGTTAATTACATGCATACGTACATCAGATAGGAAATCTTGTTCGAGCTACATGATTTTTAGAGAACCGAGGTGGAATCTCCGACGTTTTAGTGACCAATGAGATGGCCAGTCCAATGATCGCCCGTCACTAGGAAAGAAACCCTTTTTACAAACGGCTGGGTGGACCCGAGACATACTTGTGCTAAATGTTTCCACGGTTATAAGAGTTATTCCAGAAAAGAAAATATCAGTTCAAAGAAGTTTTAGAGGAAATAACACAATCATAAAATTATAATTATTTTTACAATTGTTAATAAATTTCTGATGAAATAGAAAGTAATAATTTTGTAGTAAGTAATAATTAAGCATGCTACGATAATCATAGTAACAAAAAAAAATCATATTAATTATTAAATTAGCTCAAGAAACATTTCGAAAAACAATATGTTGGTAAAAGTCATATTTAAGATCTGTAACTTTATGAACGATAATTATAATTACTGTACTAAAAATACTGTAATTATAATTATCGTTTATAATACTAATAGATCAAAGCTTACCATATCACCCTACATAGGCAATAATATTACAGCTGACCTGGAATACTTATCTAGTTGTATATCTTTATCGTTTCTATAATTCATACGATCACAGATAGAAATCAATATAAATTCAGAAACAAAAGGTTTTTTTTTGGTTTTGTTTTTCCAGATAATCTTAAAACACTTAAAAAAAACGTTTTAATTATTAAGGTGATATGAAAGAAAAGCTAATTTTTTTATATACATTGTTTTGATATAATTCTAAGATAAGAAAAAAGATTCAATGGTTTTTTTTTTTTTTCTGAAAGTTTAAAGTTCCCAAAGAAAAGGAGTAAAAATAAAATTTATAATTTTATAATTTTTATTTTATATGTCTATCAATTCAATTGATCTTACTAATAATGTTTGTTTCGCAATTTTATAATTTTTTAATCTATGTTTTCGATTAAGACTTTATGAAATGGATCTCAGTAATCTTCAAAGATTTTCACAAAATGCATTTTAAGATTGTTCCATAAATTGATATAGAAACAGAATTAGGTTATTTTGTTCATTAATTAGAAAGAATTGATGTTATAAGGTTTTGAATAAACGTTGACTTAAAGCCAATTTTCAGTAATTTAAATCAATTTTCAGTATTTCAGGTAATACTCTTACGACAGCAAAGATGTATTTAAAACAATAAATCTGAATGTACTTCCAGGCAAAATGATGATAGAAAAGCGTAAGAAAAAAAAAAAGAAAATTCTGATTCTTTGTCCATAAGCAAATTGTAAATCAATGTTTTTAAACTCCCATTTTACATAACTTAAATTTACAATATGTGCACAAGGATCTTAAACATACAAGAAGTTTTCTGATAATAGCAGAGGCAACACTAATTACTCATTGCCATCAATGAACTAATAAATATATTATTGATATAGCTGGACTTAAAGATCGACCCAAAGATCTATCATCTGAAAAGGACTCAATGAGTATTTAAACTATTATCATTTCTACTTGCTTTTATGATAAGCAAAGTGAAACAACCATAATATCAAAGTATTTTGATAACAGGAAAAAAAGGTATTTTTTTAAAAAGCGTATTGGTTTGTTTGTTTGTTTGTTTTTTTTGCTCTCTTTGAGTCGGCGTTTTATTTATTTATTTATTTATTTATTTTTATTGACTAGTTGAGGGCCTACGGTTCTTGCTATCCTGGAGTTTGTGGAAACTTAGAAAAAAATGGTAATGAAAATAAATGAGAAATGGTTATTTCTCATTTTGCTTTGTTGAAAATAAAAGTTGTCATTAAATTTTATTAAAATTAAAGAAAACGTTGCCACTCTTTCTATTAAATAAATGAAAAGTTAAAATTAAATTGACTTAAATTGAATATTTGCTTCATTCGCTTCCTCTATTCTAAAATGTAAGAATATTAATCAGAGAAAAAAGAGGTGAATTTTTTTTTATTAGGTGAACCCAATGAACTCGAAGGTAAATTTGCTGTGTTTAATAAAGCAGGGAGTGAATGAGGAGAAAATGAAGTGCGTTGGACAGGGGGGAATCCCCTCTTTTCTCTCACTCTCTCTCGAAATTTGCCTTGGCAAAGTCAGAGCAAAGGTCGTTGAGGTCAGGTTGTTCTTTGTCGAAGGCCGATGTCATTTTGAAAAATACGACCGAGTCCCAGTGATGGTGTCGTCCCCCGCACGTGGTCATGTCAGAGGGAAGAGGTGAATTAGTCTATCAAAAAGGAGGGGGTATAAATGAACACGATGAGGGGGTAGTTGTAGTCATTGTGGGATGAGGGTTTTCCATTCATTCGGCCGACAGGCGTGAAATGGGAGGTAATCTGTACTAGTGACAAAGAGTGGGACAAGTAGGATTCACCACGTGACATCGCATCTGTTGACTAAACACAAGCAAATCAAAGAAACTCTTTCCATACGTTTAGTTTTAAATAGAATGAATTGAGTCAACTAAAACCACGCTTTGATACCACTGTGAAATTTTATATTTATGCTATTTGACATTCAAACGAAATATTGGGTTGGCCTAAAAGTTTGTTCGGTGTTTTCACGTACGTTGACTCTAGTAGCGCTTAGATGTCTTTAACGTCATTCGACACCATTTTGTTAGATTGTATTGTGACAGCTGTCATTTCAGCGTGCATTTAAAACAAAAACTGATCAAAATTGGTGATTCAAAAATATTGAAGATGGAAGACAATAAGCACGCAAGACCGCATTTTTCTTTGACGACCAGGTAAAAACTGTTACAACTTGGCTGGGAAATTCTGATTCATCCGCCCTATTCACCAGACATTGCACTTTCGGATTTCTATTTAATTCGGTCTTTAAAAAATTCTCTTAATGGAAAAAATTCAATTCCCTGGAAGACACCAAAGGCACGTGGAACATTTTTTAGCTCAAAAAGATTAAAAGTTTTAGGAAGATGGAAGTTGCTTGAAAGATTGCAGAAGGTAGTGGAACAAACCATTAAACACGCTGTTCAATAAAATTATTGGTCACAATGAAAAATGGGCCTTTATTAGACAAGAAATTTAACGTGCGTTAGAAATATTTTACAGTAAAATAAAACAAAGAACGCACATAACTAAACAAAACATAAATTCACTGAGCTATTTTTTGATATTTGTGCTAGAAATCGGAGACAGTACTGTTTCAAGGCTTATTGGCCTCTCCTCAGTCCAATCCGTCTACCATACCTAGCTCAGTGAAATGGAACAATATACAAAACGGACAAACATACAAATCAATGACCCCTGAATTACAAAAGTATCAAAACAAAATTATTTACCCCTTTTTATTCTTGATTTTGTTTTGATGTTTTTGTAATTCAGGGGTCATTGATTTGTATGTTTGTCTGTTTTGTATATCGTCCCATTTCACTGAGCTAGGTATGCTAGACGGATTGGACTGATGAGAGGCCAATAAGCCTTGAAACAGTATTGTCTCCGATTTCTAGCACAAATATCAAAAAGTAGCTCAGTGAATTTATGTTTTGTTTAGTTATGTGCGTTCTTTGTTTTATTTTACTGTAAAATGGGCCTTTATTTTTACTAAAAAACCGAGGTGAACTTTTTGGCCAACCCAATACATTATGTGATATTGGAAAAGAGCCCTTTTTTCATTTCAATTGTTTGATTGTTTATCCCCTACATTTTTTCTGAGTGATTCACAAGAACAGAATAAATAACTAACGAAAGACGTAACACAGAATACTGCAAAATATATAACCCTAGAGAATCCTCTAAATGGTGGGGTTTCAATGAACTCACATAGAGCAACGACTGTTCTTTTGTGCCTTTCTATGTATATTAAATAGGAAATCCAAGTACATCCAACAATGATAGTAATTTGCATCTGTTAAGAAATAACGAATTCGATTAGTTTCAATTCGTGATTTCGGAAGACCCTTCCAAGAAATAATCAACAACAGCCTGAAATCAGCTATAAACAAAAAGTCCTTTTACTTTGTAAGACACCATTCAATCAATTTTCATGATTGGAGTGAAATTTACTCAAAATTTCAGTCCAAAGATTTACAAGATTTTTTACTGTAAAATTTAACGGTAGTAGTTTAATGATATCTTTAAATATTTGAATAAGTAAGTACTATTAATCTACAATGATGTATATCTGTGATAGAGTCTTTATAGTTACATTTGTGCTTCTCTATTCATTCTACCTAATTCTTTGATTTCTTATTACTCACAATAGCAACCTGAAGAAAAAGTTGGCGTCCGGGAATGACTTAATCAAACTCAAGAAAATTTTCAGTTCGCAGATTTTAAATATCTTTTTTTTTTCCCCAGCTAATATACTTTTAAAATTTCCAAACATGACATTAATAAGAAAAGTAGGAAAAGTATTAACTGTATGTTTTAGTTTAAAGTTTAATTCCATAAAAAAACGAAAAGGAAAAACTACTAGAAATGTCGAAGTAGAAATGTTTTCCTTATATTGCCTTTCCTTAAAAGAATACAAAAAGCAAAAATATCGTTTTTAACAAGAAAATTAATGGCATTGGATAGCTAAAATCAAATGCTGTACTTTTTTTGAAGGCTACTCTTTCCATTTTTATCTCTACTATTAATGTACACTACTAATAAATGAATATATTAAATAAATTTTATAGAATTAAATGTAATGTCTAGCATACAATGATAACTACAAAACCTTCTACTAAAAATTATTTGTTTTCGGAAATAAACTTTTGGGAGATATTTGATTTGAAGGAACATCAAACTGAAAATTCCTGTTACATTAATTAAAAATAGAATGCTTTGCAATATAATTTTTATTGAAGAAAACCGTAGAATAAACTCAATCATTCAGTTTGATTCACATGTTTTTGGTAAGTAAGTGTTTCTCAAAGAGAAGTTCGGGAGAATGATTCACATAATCATCTTACGGTAAAACACAAGTCACTCGAATACACCGGTAGGGCTCTAGTTTGGACAATTTAGATTTCTTTGTTTTAGTAACATTTCTCTAAAACCTGTTACGTAAATATTGAATTCTTTCTGAATTTCTGAAACAGGAAAAATTGTAATGACAATCAAATGATCCAAGATGGAAAAAAAAAATAATATCGATGTCGAAGTGATTCTGAAAGTGAATGAAAAATTACTGAAGGGAAAAATAACACCTCTCTAATTTGAAGATCCCTAAGGGGCTTGAAGATAATAACAGTTCAAATTTTAAACATAATAAATATCAATGGATGAGACCAAGAGGTTACTCAGTGACATCCTAGAACAGCTGATTCTCAGCTAGAAGTAGTCACCAATAAACAGAGGCAATAGGTACAGTCATCGGAATCAATACATAAGTTTCTTTGCAGAGACTTAAGAAAAAAGACAGATTAGATTAATTTCAATGAAAAGCTTCTTTCGCTGCCTCTGATTGGTTGATCTCCCAGGGTCTTGAGTTTCGAATTCGTTCGCAAAACAAAACTGGTAATGGAGAAAAACTGTTTTAAATGGTTTTCAATTACTAGACAAACCCATGAATTGATAAATATTAAACAAAACAAATTACAAAAGAAGCCAGAGAAAATTTCTAAGCATAAGAAATGCGAATCTAGTTTCGAAAAAGTAAGGAAAGGTAAGGTGTAATTGCTTCAAATTTTATACATTAAAGCAGTCTATGGAAATAAACAAATTTCAATGATTTTGTCCGTAATTATAAGAATATCTCCATTCCAATCAGTAACAAAATATATCTTATCCAGCCCTATTTATTTTTGGTTTCTTTTGTTTTCCTTTAATGTCACAATTTTTGTTCATGTTTCTAAAATAATAACTTTCTGATAATTTCTTTCATAATATTTCTTAATTATAAAAATAATAAATAAACATTGAAGTAAGTTTATTCAAATTCTTCTAATAAATCAGCTAAATCAGTCAGCTAAATAAAATATTTTCTCCAAGTATTAGGGGAATTGAAAACAAGTACTTCTTTAATATCTGGATTTATTTATAAAGACAATGAGATTATAATCAAAATTTCATTTATTTACTTTTCTTTTTTCTAAAATAGTATAATAGAGTTACTAAAGAAACGTTATGAGAAGAATTAAATATATGCTAAGTAAAAACAGTGAATGATTTATCCCCATTACAGACACTGTTTTTCTTAAAACCAAAAAGAAATCTGGGAAATTTAAATACCCCAGCGTTTTTAGTTTTAGTAGGTTAAATGTTTCTAAAATTTTCCTGTTTTGGTTTTGAATTTAAATCAGAATAATAATAATCAGAAGAAAAAATAAGACAACAGTATATTAGTTGACTATAATGACTAAATTCATGACCTCATTATTACTCAGTTACCTCTACATAACATATTCGCACTCTTACATCTTTGCGCGTTATCTGTTAACTATTGGTTAGTTAATTTTAATGAATTTTATTCTTAGCTAAGCAAAATCTGACTTATTTGGTTACGAATACTCGAAGAAATAGTTCTGAAAAGAAAGATATTCATTTATCATAAAAAAAAATGCAAGAATACAATTTAATCAATTTAATCAGTTTAAAATAAACTGTTATTAGAATTTTGTAATGGACTATGTTAATATAAAAAAATATATAAAAAAAGTTATTCCACGTTATTTTTTAAGAACTTATAATTTAAGAAAAAAATTAAGAAAACATGGTTTCGTTTTCGTATTATTAAGTAATTACAAATCAAATTTAAACGGCATAATTAATGTAAATAAAATATTAAAAATTTATAGCTAGGAGCTTGTTATACAAATTTAGTTCTTTACTTTTGAGTTTTTCTAATTTCTTTAATTCAGTGTTATTCTTGACATTTTATTATTGATTCATTTTTTCGAATCAATTTTCTAACGAACAATTAATTTCTTGATAATTAAGTAACAACAAATCTTTCAGTTTTAAAATATAAAAATAATTATTTTTCAGAGTTTTGTAAATGAAGGCAGTTTCCAATTTTGATAAAAATAAAGTTATAAGCTTTGAAACATTAATAAATGCAATTAGATCGGCTGCTACATAAATTTATTATCTATGAATTTTTTTATAAATAATTAATAAAGCTCTAGGTTTTCGTAAAACAGCAAAGACTTCAAGAATATCTTTTCATTATAATTTTACAAAATTCTTCAAGAATTTCCTTAAAATTTTGTTATTAAATTTTAAAATTTTAAAATTTTTTCGATCGTTTAACTTTTATTTAATATTTTAAAAATTTAGTTGATTTGAAATTAAATTGTCTTTTGTCATTGTTAACAAAATAATAGTGCTCTCCAGAAGTATACAACAGAATTAAAAGTAGCTTATTATTTAGTGTTAATCTTAATTAGAAAACTTAAAAAGGTTTAAAATGTTTCAATCGTCTGTGACAACATTAAATTATTATTCAGTGAATACCAAAAAAATACTCAGATATTCACAATATTCAGATGATTTTCCTGAAGATTAAAAATAATATTTACAAGATATTTTCTTCAGATATTATTTGAGAAACTTATTAATAATAAAATTTTTAAAATAATATTAAAATAAATATTATAATTTTGTAATATTAAAATAAAATTAAAATAATAATAAATAATGATGCTTGGTTAATTGTATCTGACTGTAAATGTTACAAAATAAAGAACTTTTTTTTTTTTCAGTCTAATAACATTTTATGTATGTTTTTACTTTCTAGCTCTTTAAGCAATTTTTAAAATACAACTGTTTTTCTAAAGGTAGTTCATTTTAATATTGCTGTTATTAACCTTTTTTTCTAGGAAGCTAGGGTTTAATCGTATCATTCGTTCTCCTTAAAACTTCTGAACCACTGGTTGGATCTTCTTGAAACCTGGTAAGCATATTTAAGGACTAGAAGGACTTTTATATTTGAATCTGTATATTTAAGACTTTTATATTTAAAATCTTTCGAAATGGGTTTAATTTCTAGTTGAAAAATTAGCGCAAGACAGCCACAAAGATCCCCATAGAATACCATTCTAATCTAAGCCATAGATTTTATCCCATTTCTATTAAAACAATATTGTTTTAAACAAAGTTGAAAACAATATTGTTTCAACTAATCCATTAACTAACTCACGGTTTGATGAGTTAAATCCAATCCGATTTCAACGACTTAAGAAAAACGTGTGGATTTATTTATTTATTTATTTATTTATTTATTTATTTATTTTTTACGGAAATGAAAAATTTCTACTGTTTACATTTAGCAGATGTTAGAATTATAAAATAAAGGTAAGGTTTTAGTTTTGTTGTTTCCACAACTTTTCTTAAAATTTATTTATTTATTTTTAATCCCATTATAAGTAAATTTGGCTTTAAGTTCTTCGAATTGTTTGTTTTATTACAATTTTCTAAGAATGCAAACCCATTCCTAAAGTTCATTTTCCTTCTGTTATCAATCTTGGTATTTGGTGATAATCTTAGATCTTTAAATCCATTCAAGAGATCCCCTCATCAAGATAAATTACGTTTTATTAAAATTCTATTTCCAAATAACTCTGTGAAACTTCCATCTACAAAAACTGAAGCAAATGAAATCAATACCTGTGCAAAGCCTTCACAATTTTGGAAGCAAATATTGGTATCTCCTTATAAAGGCCAGTGACAAATTAACAATAATAGATAAAGTCACAATGTATGGCAATTGCTGTTGTTACTTATGATATACTATAGGAATTTGCAGTTGTTCAATTTTGATAAATTCACAAAAATTAAGGAAACTTTATAAAACCTACTAAAAATAGTGTTAATAGTATTTATCACAAAATAATATCGTGTGCTAACTTGTCAAGAAGTTTACATAGAAAAACGAGTGTAAAGGCCTCTTTTTATTATCTAATTAATAACTGTCTTGTTCTAATAGGAACTCTTGGGGTACATTTATCACAGAAATAAAAAATTTAACAAACCCTATACAATGCCCATTAATATATTTCAACTATTAAACTGATAATCAACTATTCGAGAAGAAATCCTAATCCACAATGGATAGTTTACAAATTAACTGATGAAGGACTTAGTGGAAAACAGGGTGTTTGGGAAGAGTTATTGAATTTATTGAAAAAATTAAATGTTTCATTGGATTAACAAGTTAAGCTGTTGATATGTCTAATTCCCAATGCAATTATAATCGACGTAGATTATTAACTATTTTCAGTATATTACATTCTTATAATGTTAATATCTCCATTTGGAGACATGTCCATTTTTCAGTGAGTCTTTAACTTTCGTATTCTGGACTGAAAATGAAATTAGCTATTAAAGCAAAATATGGATATTCTTAACGATTTTTCTTTTTTTTATATATAGTATATACAGTATGCAGTTAAAAAAAAGAAGGAAGAAGCTGGTTTTGGAAACTTTTGGAAGATTAGATAAAAGAAATATTCCATGTCTTTGATTCCACTTATGGAAATAAAGATTTGGAAACTGAAGAGTTGCATTAATCTAAAAACCCAGAGAAATAAACATTTTTCCTTAAGGCAGCAAAGAGGATACAAAGTAGTTAAGTTTGTTTGTTTGTTTTGTTTTTTATTAAAAACTACACCATCTAAAAATATTTTTATGTGGCATTAATTACAACCAACAAAAGTTTATAATTTATATAATCATTCAACCAAAAAAGGTTTTGAAGAATTTTATATTTTATAATTTCTATTTTATTGTTTCTTTTGGTAACTTTTGATTAATGGCTAAATGATGAAACTTATCGTGTGTGTATGTGTGTGTGTGTGAGTTTGTTTGTTAATATTTTAAAAGTTTTTTTAGAACCTTATTAGGATAGACAATGTAACAGACTATCTATCAATTCAAACTGCAGTCAAATTCACTCTAGAGATTTGTTAATATTTGCTTCATATACCTAGCATGCAAGTCTTTACCAATATTTTGAATTTGACTAAAGGCTACAAATATAAACCTAAGTTATACTTTCAATTAAAACTTTAAGGTCTTATTACAATTGGGCACATGTCTTGGTTTGCAATATTGCTAAATGTAACTAATTGTTTTCAGGAAAAATATTTCAAGAAAATCTGTGGTTTCGTTAACAGGCTTAGAATTGAAAATATTTTAAAACAATAACTGATAAACATAAGGGAATTACACATTCCATTACGAAATTTTATCATTTTTGAAGCATTTACCGTTGCTTGCAGAAATGACATTTTACCATTACTCATTGTCAGCAGGGTAATTGTAAATTTTGACAGTCTTAAAAGTTACGACCTTCAAGAAAGTTTTTGGGCTTAATAATAGATGACTTATCTAAGGCTTAAGTCTAAGGTAAATGAATAAATAAATTTTTTGTTCATACCTTGAGAGACTCGCAGTTGGAAGTATCTCCGAGCCAGAGTGAGGTTGGGGGTGGGGATGCTGTCCAGATGGAATTTCAGGTCGTTTTCTTGCTCCACCTCCTCCTCCTCCAACTTCCAGAAAACGCGGGAGACCTCCAGCTTATTCCTCGCCGGATCCAGATCGAGCAGAAGGAAGAGCAAATCGATGTTGTCCAATGTTTTAGGTTCGAAGACGGGCTGTTGTCGCCGACCGCTGCATCAGTGGGAGTCAGTCACGGATTCCATCGCAACACTAGGCCTAAAACACCTTCGACAAGCCAAGGTTGGAAACTCGAAAGGGTGGAATGATGTCCTCCAAGCAAAACGAAAGGGAAATGCTGCTGAGATACTCTACCTTGTATCCCGTCTTTATTCTTGCTAACAATTATCTTACTTCAAGAGTAGACTTCAAATTAAAACTGTCAATATTTGTTTTCTTTGCCTTTTAGGTCATAGATTTAAAGAGTTCTCAGATATTAATAACTGCTCAATTATATTGAGTTCCTTGTAGTTAGAATTTTAATACGGAATTCTTCTATCAAAAAGCACAGGAAAATAAGTTGAATGGAAAGTAGAATTGTTTTTGTTCATTAGTAATCCAGTGACATTCTAAAACAAAATGTGGTAGATTTCGTTTTTAAGTGTTTTTCTGGTTGAGTGCATCTTTCAATGGAGACATTCGCTATTTTGTGAACTAAAGGAAAAATACTCTGATAGAAGTCACTTGCGTTTCTTGGTTTCTCCTTGTCGGGTGCTTGTTTTCTACATGACTGTGGGCGGGAGACCAATGCACGGGTGGACATCCGCAGCTGCTGTGCGTGGGTGAGAGACCACTCTAACAGCCGACAACGTGAGTCGGACGCTCGTCAGGTCCCTTCGCAAATTCGGGCTCGCTCCGCCTTCGAAACGCGATTGGTCGAGAACGAATGAGGGATGCCAAACACCCTCAGCGGTGCTCGCGCACGCGCTTTTTGATCGATCTCCAAAGGAAAACAGCGGAAACGCATGGAATCTACGACTTAAAAAGAAACATTTCTGCCTCGAACTCTTCAGAAAAACAAAAGGCAAATTAAACATCAGAGACTTGGAGAGGATTCCGAGGTCGAGGATCTTAATTGAGACTAAGTGATTGCCTCAAAGATAAAGATGCAATTAATTAAATAATGAACCAATCCCTAAAGAATCTTAATTTCATTGCTTCCTTCGCAGATTTACTAAAGACAAAAAAAAATTTAATAACATTATTCAATCATCAATCCGATTTTTCCTTGTCCGCGTAAATTTGCTTGATACTATAAATAATATTTTTATATATAATTATTATAAAAAGGAAAGAAATTAAAATAAAATCACAAATTAAAACAAGTTTTCACGATTTCTAAATTTTAAAATTATCATACGATGTTTTTTTGTTGAAAATTTTCACTTTTGTTTTCAAAAAAATAAATAAATAAAATAAAACAAATCCTCATTCTAATTAAAATTCATCATGAATAAAGTAAACTATTATTAAACTTCTTTATTTTACACAAAAAATTCTCCATTACTTACAATATTTCGGAGGCTTCATCGGCCTCCTTTCTCAAGTTTTACACAAAAAAGGGAAAACTTGAGAAAGGAAGCCGATGAGGCTTCCGAAATATTGTAAATAATGGAGAATTTATGATGTAAAATAAAGAAGTTTAATAACAAATCCTCATTCGTTTCAATTTGGAAATCGACAACTTAAAATTTCCACTAAAGAAATATTTTTTACATTTCTTTCTTTTACTATTTCCTTTTAGAAATTATCTATTGTCTATACGCTAAAGTCCATCCGTCCATCTTTCCTTTCTTGCTTCTTCCAAATAGTGCGTCGTAAAGACTATGGCTATATGGCTTATAAAGACTATAATCATTTTAAAACTCGATTACTTTAAGATGTTTGGTAAAAATCTCATAAATCCCACACTTCTTTTGAAAGTATCAAAAGTGTATAGAATTATCATCATCAGAAAATTGTGGTTGAATTAGATTTTTATTGAGCTCTGACATTGGGTGGTATCTATAGCAATGTTAAAATTTAAATTTTCACTTTGTATGTTCAAAGTAGGTTTATCTACGATATAAAAAGTCTTAATTTACTAAATCTGAAAGGATAAAAATTAAGATTTATCTTAAACCTTAATTAGAGCAGGTTAGGTAGACACTAACAATACACAAATGTCACGGAAGCAAAAATCACGTGTGTCTTGAATAACCATAAATCTAGTGGTGGTAAATCTACTGTAAGGAAATAAATAATAAAATAATAAAACTATTTTCTTTACAACTTCACTGCTTCACACGTACAGAAATTTTCATTCTTCATTGAAACAGGTTCTTCATAAAATAGTGAGGGTTTTTTCCAGTGTTACTTCTTGAACTGATTCGCCTGCATTCATTAAATGAAGTAAATTCATGAAAAAATGAAAAGAAATAAAAAGTATTCTACGAGTTTAGAGTTATTCTGTAAAGATATGTTTTACTTCTTGCAGAAACCTGTTCCAAAGGGAAAGTTGATTCCTCTGCAAGTCTTTGTATATCAACCAATCCATGATCTAACCATTCACGTTCTTTTTGCATCACAACTCTTCTACTTAGCCAAAATTATTTACCACAAAGTTAAGGATGTTAATGTTTACTCCACATGTTCAGCCTGTTGTGAATTAGTAATTCTTAGACGTTATTCATTTAAAGGAACAACATAAACAAATTTTTAAAATTGTTATCGATCGTTGAAACTCCAAAAGCCATGACAGCAGAAAAAAAATTGAAAATTTGAAGAAATTTACTGTTTTTTTTTTTGTTTTTTTTTAATTTCTTTTATATTTCTTTCTTATTTTTCTTAACTATAAGAAGAACTACATTTTTAGCATTCATTGTGAAAAACAATGCTAATAAATCCGAGAGAATTACCAATAACATGAATTAATAAACATTTCCTTGTATCTGATTTTACATTAAGCAAAAATCATTAAATGTATGACATTCTTAAATCATTGGTTGAGAAAATTATTATAAGAAACAAACTAACGTGCAGAAAAAACATCGTTAAGAAATAAAAAAAAACAAAAAACAAATTGCGCTGATGAGTCCCAAAAAAAAGAACGAAACCGTTTCCCTCTGATGATAAACTCAAAGGCGTGATTGTTACTTTTATGTATTTTTTGGGTTTTTTTTATTTCTTAATAAGAAAATTATCACTTTGTGAACTAAATTAAGGTTCTATTCAGAAAGAATGAAGAGTCACGAATGTCGAATCCTAACAAATAGGATATTTCTTTTCATTGTGCGTATCTTAGGTAAGTATCTTTTGTTAAATCTTTAATATACTGTATATCACAAACCAAGAAACAATTCAATATGAGTGTTAAACAAAGATATGTTAATGTTTTTACATCTAGAACTAGATAAAGAACGTCCCATCTCCTTTTCAGAAGGGTTTTCAAATTCCTTACAAATGAAAAGTTGATTTATTTTTTTTCTGTTGAATTAAGATGGATAACTGCTTAAAAATTATTTCGCCTTTTCCTACGTATCTTTCAACTGTTATCCATTTTATTGTTCAAAGAATGTGGTTTTACAATTAGTAATAAACCGATAACTAAGTGAAACTAAAGCAATATTTCAATGAAAAAAAAAAAGGATTTAAAACGACAAATACAACACTTCCTCAAGAGGTTTGATCACAAAGAAGAAAATATTACCGGAAATAAAACGAGTTTTATAATAATATGTCAAATGAATGATTTACAAATGTAAATAAGAAGCAGCATTAATCTTTAATAAATTCAAATTTAAATTTAATTTAAATAATAATAATTTGTTATTCGTACCTCAGAAGAACGACTTGTAAATATCCTAAAACGGGTTGGCATTCGATTACGGCACTCGTTTGGTTGGTATTAAATGGCGTCGAAAATTGCTGAAAAAATAAATAAATAAATAGAATGAATATTGAAATTGCACTTAGATCAAAAATACAAAATGAAAAACAGCATCGCAATGTTTTAAAACAAATCAACAAAACAAATCATTTAAAGAAAAACAACTCGTCAATGCCTTGAACAAAAGGCGAAACCAGTCGTGGTTTGTATTTTTTAATGGGCTAAATCTTTTTATCTTAATCCTGTGTATTGGCTTTAATTTATTTTTAAATATTTTTAAATAAGACAAAAAAAAAAAAAAAAAAAAAAAAGATTACAAATAAATCGCCATCATGTTGGTGTTTACTGATAATATTATCATAAATGGAAATCTTTTTATCTTATTTCTGTTTCAGGGAATCATCTGATGATGCAAGTAACAAAAAACAATTGGCAAAATCATAACAGAATTTTTTTTCTTTTCTTTTTTAATAATATAAAAAATAAAAACATAGCAAAAAATAAATATTGTTCAAGTTCCTACCATACTTATCTTATTCTTGCTACATAGACATTTATATAAGCTATACTTATACATTAAATGTCAAATTTCAATATTCAAAATTTTTTATTAACTAACTAATCAAGAATTGACTGTCATACTTCCTATAAACAGACAAAACTCTTTATATAATGTATCTCTATTAAACATATCTTTAAAAGAGATTAGAACCTAAATCTATACGTTTGACGTTTTGAACTTTAAGAAATAGTAGGGAATCTATTGAGCTACAATTATCGCTACAATGGGTCCACAGGGAGTGAAGTTAAAACAAAACAAAAATGATCTACATCATAAACAATTCATTTTATAAATTAGAATGATAAAAAAAGATTATTTGAAATGGTAGAAAGGAAAACTACAATAGAATTTAACACTACAAAAAAATATTAATTCTACAGATTTATTTACTATTTCTTTTCATAATTATCAGAATAAGTTCTTCCAACTTGACTAACAAATCACCACATACCATAGCATAACATAAGAAATCATATATAAAAGTTCCATATTCTAAACGTAAAATTTTGTAATTTTTTTTTCATTTTGTACATCTGTTTGAAAGGTATCACATTTAGCAGTACGGGTATTTTAAATCCATATGGGGGAAAAAAATATTATTACATAGAATGGACTTGAATGCTTCTTGAACATATCAAGTTGAACAAGTTTATTATGAGATTGGCATTTTCTTCACTAAATTTCTCCAACTTTATTCAAGTATAATCTTGAATGAGCTATAGATCCGTTTGCTTCACGTTTTCTAAATGTCTATGAATTACATTCAGTTATCTCTTTTCTGCTAAATCTTTGTATATGCGACCAGGATGATGCCAGCGCTTCTCAAATTTTAGATGCGAATTCGACAAACAAATTGCTACCTACAGACCGTCTCAGATATCTATAGACTATTGGTGGATGGGAACTGTGGCAACGGCATGTGCTTTCTTTCTGTTGAGTCTCTAATAAAAATTAATAATTATTCTAACAGAAAGACAGCAGGCATCATTTTTAGACAACAAATAACAGAAATCTGACATAGATCGTAATAAGTGAAACCTAGTTTACGTTTCGAATTTGCTTCTTAATCGACATTATTTTCATGTTATTTGGACATTACTTCATTCTTGATCACTATTTTCTGTTGATTCCAAAACAACATCGTAAAAAACTACATTTTATACGAAAATACCTTAATTTAGTATGCAAAGAAAAAGTTTGGAAACCACTGGTCAGTTTTCATTGCTTCTAATATCTTATCCGAAGATTTTTCTACTGCCATGTTTCTTTATTCTGTTCTAACTTCAGGATTCATTAACAGATATCGAAAATTTCTTATTTTTTTTTAATAAATATCATATATTTGCTTCTGATATTTCTTTATTGCAAAATACACGTGTTTTATATATTTTCCCATTTAACATCAAATTCATGCTAATTTATAGGATACAAAAGAGAAGGATTTTTTTTTAAAATTAGAAAGCATTTGAAATTTAAAATATTATAAATCAAAGAAACAGTTGCTGCAGTTATGAAAACTATTACTATTTCTTTAACTAATAACACATAGGTTTTTCTTCTAATATGTATTAGAATACAATAATGATAAATTTATTGATATGATGTTTTAATAGAAGCAATGCATTTGTAGAGAATTGTTTCATACAACTTACATTACTAGAGGCTAATTAATTCAACGCATTCACTTTTCTTAGTTGCTATGTTCCCAATATCTACTTTTCTATTTTGTCATTTTCTTCGAATCTTATCATTCGAAAGTTGGTATACCAACTACCTCAAGTGGTCGAATTGCAATATCATCTTTCTGTTCGTCCAAACTCGTTTTTAATTATTTTTAATCAATAAAATTTATCCCGCTTTGCGACAATTTGCTCTTACGACAATCTTCAGTTGCCGCCATTCTCCGGTTTTGCGGCAACTCATTCATCAATACGACACTTTTGCGTCACGTTACCGTTTCGGCGTTAATATACGGAACACGCTGCAGAGATGTTAGGATCTGTACAGTAATTATCCTTTTCGCAAAACAATGTCTGGCAAAACAATGCGAGGCACTTATCCTTTTGCGCAATACAAGATGAATAGGATTTTAAAACTCGAGTTTGACGACACTTCATGTGAACAGTAAAGATTATAATTATAACGGCGTTATTAACATCAGGAAGTTTACAATGCATCAAAAAAAGACAGCATTTCTCAATCGCTTACGACAAAGGTTTGGTATAGAATACATCTGTACATAAGAAGGAAAATACAAGGACTGGAGCAGAATAATAACACTCAATGGAGATATGTATAAATTCTGTTCAGTTTTCTCATCTTTGTTGTTAAGTGAGTAAGAGATTCATTTTCCATTTATTTTTATCTTCTCTGCATTGAAGATTTTTGTTTTGAATTAAAATTTCAGCCATTCTCAGTTGCTGTATTTGAATCAGTGAATTTCAATTCTATTAGAAAAATCCATTAAAAACCAATTTTACAAGAATTTTCAGAGAAATTTGAGTGAATCCTGATTACTTACTTAATTTTTACTAAGTTCTATCAATCATATCACAATCTTCAAGGCGCTTTGAACCTTGGATTAATATACCGTGTTACATATTGATAGAAATTCTTTGTTTAGCTTCTAAGCTATTTCTACAGAAATATTAGTAATCGTCTTGTATATAATTTTCGATTGGTAAAAATTTCAAACTTAGTTAGTCCTAGTCTCTAACGAATGCTAAATTTATGAAAATACATTCAGCAGTTCAAAAATTATTAGCTAATAAACATACAGACAGACTGACTGATTTTTTTTTTTAGCTTATTTTTCTAGCGAAGCTGGGCTTAAGTATTCTTAATATTTTTACTTTTTCTTTTGTTAATGAATTAAATCCAGCGAAAAAATAATTTGGAAACTTTAATTAAGTCCTTATTACTATGTATTATGTTGAAATCAATAACCCTAAGGAAAAAGGACTTCTCATAATATAAGATATCAAAAGATATATCTTACATCCTGTTTCTCAAAAACTGTCGTATAAGGGTATTTCATAACTTGCTTTCTTCAGAATCCATCACTTTAACATCCATTTCGCTATTCTTTCAATATATTCATTATATTTACTCTTAAACGTAACAAAGGTAAACCCTCCGACTCAGGCTTAGGTAGACATGGATGAGAATTATTTCAAGTCTTAGGAATTGATTCGTTTTCGATTCATCTCTGGGAATTCATAAAGTGAATATACAGTATTCAACCAATCTGTCACGCTAGCCTATCGTATGGTCAAAAGCGAAGGTATCATCAATACCGTGGCACAGGTGTTCGATGGCTTAGAAGGCTCGGCAGGGTATATACTGTATTAATCAGCTTGTAAATATAGAAGAACGATCGATGAAAAATTTTTATTGTGGAATTATAATGATTAAATTAAGAGATGCTATATCATCGTGATGTATCAGTGATGCTATACTTTTTAAATGTTTAAAAATACAGTTTTCTGTATATATTTAACTACTGTATTTTAACCACCACAGCAATAGCTACTCATCCTTATATCTTTATACAGTAAAACCCCGTTATTACGCTCGTCAAGGGACCATGACCTACAAGCGTATTAAGCGGGATAGCGCTGTAGACGGGAAATGATTTATGAGATGGGGAAACATTTAGACACCATTTTACAGGAAAGATACTTGATTCTGCAATAGATATAATGCAAATGTGAGCTTATTTCCTATTAAAAAAATCTTTGATTGTGGTTTGCCATGTGTGTGTGCTACTGTTATGAATTATGACATTTTCAATGCGGTTCAAGTAACTATTAACATCAATTGATACACCACTAGGCGCAACACTAATATATTTTCGGAGCAGATTTAGTGCACTCCCGCTATTTCACGCGCCTTTTCTTGAATGATTGGGCCACTTAATGTCACTGATGCATCACGGGACTGATGAATCCATTCAATTAGAATTTCCTCTGCATCTTCATATTTTCCACACTTTACTTTTTTACGTTTGGAACCACCCTTCGCTGCATTGGTAATTCCATTCTTATTTTTTATTAAGGTTCTCAGACTGGATGAGGGAATTCCTAGAGATTCTGCGAAATCCTTCTGACTTAGTGTGGAATTCTCGTCGTACTTACGGAGAATTTCCAATTTTTCACTTATATATTAGAAAGGGATTTCCGCTTCGACATTTTGCATTAACTTACTGTATCACAAACCCGCACTTCAAAGAGTTCAAAGATTCCCTCCTACCAGGGAAAGAAAAGAACCTTTACAGTGTTACATTTCTTTTCGATACAAAATTTCCGATATAAAAAAAGCGCTACAAGCGGGATTTGAAGCGTTATAAGAGGGTAAAAATATACAGAGATATATAGAAAATTCCAGGGACCGTACGAAAGGAGCGTAAAGAACGGGATAGTGCTATAAGCGGGAGCGTAATAACGGGGTTTTACTGTATTATATTTTAAACCTACATTATAATCATCTTTCTTTCGAAACCTTTCTTACAAATGGAAAATTTTGGGATTTTCCAGAGTAACCCGTCATATTCTGATATTGTGAAGAAGGGATGCACATATGAGGAATCTGATATTCGGATCTGTAAATTTCTTGTATTAATTACAATTTTTTAGTTATAATTTCAATTCTTATATTTTTACCCTACTTTCCTATAAATGTAAGACTCGTCCAATCAGTCAATCGGTGTGTGTTTATGTTCCCGTAAAAATTGTTGAACCTCTGGATGAATTTTTTGAAAACATACTGGTCTACATCAAGCTTCTCCAAAAAAACACTTAAATTTGGTATGTTGTTTAATTATTACGTATTTTCGTAGATCATTTTACGTAGGCTATGAGTGAGAAAAAAAAGTCATGTTGTAAAATAGCTTTAAGATTAGGATTTGGACTGGAATTTAGAATCAAGGAAAATGTTGACAAAGGGAAGAGCGTCGATGGTGTGTGAAATGATATACAGTCGAACCTCCATATATCGAAATAGCAAATTGCCGGAAAAAAATTCGATATATAGAAATTTCGATATACAGAATTTTATCATAATTACTCCTAAAACATTAAAATTAAAGCTAATTTTCATATACGAAACTCAATTTCTAATTTATACACGAATCACATTAAATGAAAGTTAATATTTATAATAAAATGAATTAATATGAAAGATTTATTGAGTACTACATACCTTTAAAAAAACAATAATCCAGACAGTGGTTACAATGATCACAATTACATTTTTGTTAAAAAACATTTCGAATATCTTGCTGAACAGCCAGTTTTGCGGAAAGCATCAAAGAAATTTTAGCTTTTATTCAGTCCACTAAAAACTTCATCAGGAACATTTTCCGCGAATTGAAGTCCATGACGTATTGTTTCAAACGCTTCTCGCATTTCTTTTTTCGATGGCTTAGAAATGTTTTCAGATTCATTTACTTCCTCTGGTTCTTCGATTTCTTTTTCAGTTTCATGAAACGAACTCAGTATGTCTTCGTCTATAGGATAATCAACAACGGCGTTCCGATTTTTTATAATAGTTGGGAATATCAAATTTAGGTTAAATGTCTTTTTTGCGCATTCCGCTATCTACATTCATCAACAATTCAACTTTATCCACACTTTTATCCCAATAAGTCTTGAAAAAAATTTCGATATATAGAGATTTTTTCGATAAATAGAAACAGTTTTTCTATGTAATGAACATGAAGATTTGCTCAGAGTTCGATATATAGAAAATTTCGATATGTGGAAGTTCGATATATGGAGGTTCTACTGTATAATACTTACGCACTTTGATCCAGATTCTTGAAGCTAAAAGACCTTGTTTTCTCTGTTCCAATAAAATTGCGTTTTTGTTTCAAACTAATAAATATTGCTGTGCTTATATATATATATATGACTATGTAATTAATATAATTGGTGAGGTAACACAGTGCAGGTAATAACATGGATTATTGAAGATGAAATTCGTGACATAATATCTAGAAATGTTTTAGATAGACAATGCGCCTGCTACCAAACACAAAAGAACCGATGTATACCAGACTCCAGTTTCTGACAAAGATTCTACGCAGATCTAAACAGATTTGGGCTCATCAATGGATGATCAACGGCTGTAAAACTCCCAAATCAAACCATGCGCTTCAAGCAATAAATGTTTTCTCTTCGTACAGTGGCAACATTAGGTGAGAATATCTGAGGTCGTGTCCAACTCTCTCACGACCTGGGCTCAGCTTTAAAACACCCTAACGAATCCCTAGGTTAGGATTTTCCGTGCACCCTGTAGTCTTTTATTCATTTTATGTATTTATTTACTTACCTATAAGTCTTAACCCTACCTTCTGTCGCCAGGCATCTGAAGCAGCAACATTTAAATCTTTATTTATTAATAGTAAAATAACTATGAATTCAAAGGCAGTTGGTAATAAAAATGTATTTATTGGTAAATTATATACAGACAATTGTACTTTTAAAATGATTACATTTGATTTGAATAACAAAATAACATCGGGCACTTACATTTATCAAATAAAAAGGGGAAAAAAATGAACTATTTACAATTAATGTTGTTTAAAACTTATTCTTTGAGTTTCCACCTATAATTATGAAGCTAAAACAAAAGTATAAACTAAACGTGACTAACAAGAAAAAGTAACTGCTACCTAACGAAATTGATATGCTATTTAAAAAAAATAATAAACCTGGTAAAAACAATACCAATTTGTTTGTATAGCAATCCCTCGTCAATCCGCGACCTTTGAGTTTTACTTGAGCAAAGGCACTTGGATGTTGAATAAAAGCTGAATTTTCAAAATCATCCGCTTGTGTAGTTTTTCTATTTACAGCAACGTCCGTCCAATGAAAAGACAAAAACAAACCAGAAAAAAAGAAGCAGCAAAATTTTTTAGAGGCTTTCAGATTTGGGATTTTCAATGAGGCTGGAATATTGTTGATAGCAGTAAAAAGCAGTTCAGTAAAAACATGTAGGCACTTAGTTAGGTATTGATGAAAGTTAGGCTTTGATGAAAGTTTAAGCGGATGACGAAAAATCACAGTACAAAAATAACAATCAATTGAATCAAAAATTATGGTAATTAAAAAATGAATTTCAATGAATTGATGAAGCTGAAAAACATCCTTGATGCTTAAGAAAAAAGTATAATAAAGTAGAAGCAATTAACGATAGACAAAACAGTCTTACAAAGCAGTTCTTTTAAAATTGAAAGCTAAGAGAACCAATAATGGATTTCAGCGAAGAATACCCTTCAATACAATACCCGTACTAAAAATGAATTTTAAATTAGTGGCCAAGGAAAAACAAACAAGGAATTCAAAAATCAAAGATCGCATTTAATAATGTTATAAGTCAATAACGAGTTCACTAACAAAAAAGAAATGCTAATCCTCATTTTTGTAATCTTTTGATTGAAGGTAACATTACCTTGTAACAAGAAAGATAAAAGTCGCTGAAAAAAAATTCCCTTGGACAAATAAACTTCCGCAATAAATTGAAATAAATTAAAATGGCGAACTTTTTTAAGAATATTTCTTTTGCAACGATATTACAATAGCTATGAAGAAATTTGTACATCATAACGAGCAAGCTTACTTATCCTATAAATTTTTATAAAATTAGAAAAATATAGAAATCTGAAAATTACCTACAATTAAACAAATATTGGTGATGATTAACAAAGATGGCAGATGATGATTGGATGAATGAAAATATTTAATATGCTGTTAATTTCGGTGATTACTACTTTTAATCTTAGCTTAAAGATTAATAATTATAAAATCAAATATTTTTGTAACGTTAAAATCTGCAAAGTTTTGATATTTTATTTTTTATTAAAGTCATCCTTTATTGAGACTGCATAGGAACTTAATATAAATGAGAAAAAAAATATAATAATAATAAAACATTTATTTAGAATTGGTGAAATTGGAAAATGTAATGACAGTTACGATGAGGTTCGGGAGATCTTTTCAACATTTTTATCTCTTCCAATATTTTACTGAAACAGGAATTGATATAATTTATTAAATATTGCACAACTGAGGAAGAAACTATTTTGCTGATATATTTTAGTGGATTGGAGTTTTTCTTTTACAGAAGGAATCAAAAACGGTTTCCCAGTGTTGCCCACCATTTTTTCGCCTTCCGTTTTTATGATAAAGTAAAAAAATTTGCTTTGAATTCACTCTAAGTTCTAAGAAATGGAAACAATGTTCTAGGAAATGGATTACATTTGCTGGATTTTCTTTTTCGGTTATTACTATACTAGAAAAATTCATCACCCCTCAAAGATTGAGTTCTGACCCTCCCACCCACATTTCTTGGTCTTTTCGAAGCTAATATATCTTAGATTACTTACGTAAGGCTGTTTACTGTGATTTTACCCAAGCTTCAAAGTAGGGTGAAACCGGAGATTACAGTACCAGGCTGTTTTGGACTAGTGCCGAGTTTTGACAAGATGGCCGCCTTGGCACTACTTTTAAGATATTAATTTTAGTTTTCCAATGAATAAGGTTTGCAGGTAAGCTTATTTAAAAATGTTTTTGCACGATCTTTTACTAGAAAAAACTAACCCTCATCTGGCTAACTACATTTGAGATAACAGTATGCACCAGCATGTATCCCTACGCGGATGTACCCTTAAGAAGACTGTGATTGGCAGGTACCGTATTCTCCAGTTTATCCCAAAGTAGTCTTTCTAATACTCCGGAATTTGTAAAATTAGAAAGAAAATATTATAGAAATACCCAAATTAATTATTAACAAAGTTCTTCCAATTTCTAACAACTTAGAGTAATTCAGGCTTCGCATTTTAATTTCGAGATCCGTGAGCTAATTACAGCGTATCACCTCTTCCGTTTCTAGATAAATATTAAAAAAAAATCCACTACATGGTAGTGTTTTAAATGACATCTTTGACAAAGATATTTAAAATATAACAATAATATTAAAAAAAAAAAAAAGCTACCTCAATTCAATCATTTAACACCAATTCAATAAAAACGTATTGACCGGATGTCACGGGGTGGCTAAATCTTCCTCTGGAGAGCCATCATTTTGAATGGGGGTGGGGAAAGAAGGAATGTCGACGAGTGTTTCATTTCAACTGATTCGGACTCGGGTGCTAGTCGTAAGGTGAAGTCTTGTAGGATATGGGTTGCGATCAGGAACATATTCATTCGAGCGATATCTTCGCCCAAACAGATGCGCCTCCCTGCGGAAGAAAAGAGAACTAAATATTAAAACATGTTTCTTGTTGTCAAAAAGTAATAGAATGTTGTTAAACCAAAAAATACCGTATCAATAAAAAGGTGTTGTTTCTCCCTCCTCAATCCATTCAACTGTCCCGTCTCCATAAATATTAAATATATATTATTTAGTGATTCAATTAAAATCTTGTTAAAATACGATAATTTGTTTTAGCTTAATTTTAGTTACCTTTATCACTTGAATGTAAAGACTTATTTCATTTGAATTTTGTATTTCAAATTTCTTATATTGAAACTTGTATACTTTTACATCTTTTATAAGTATATTTTAGTAATGCTCGGAATTTATGTTTCACATAGGTTAATGATAGATATATTCAACTAAACCAAAGTAGCATGAACTACTTCTGCATGTTTTCTTAAAGCAGTTAATAAATCACCTTCTAAGAAATAATGTAATTTGAAACATAAAATTTTCAAGTTTCACTAAAAAAAAAAAAAAATTCTTTTTAAAAAATGAAATATTTAAATAAACTATATACATTAAATATGTTTACAACTCAAATATTGATTATTGTTCATACATGTAAGTAGATATGTTTGGAGAAGTGATTATTATTAATACACAATGGAATCTCATTAATTCAAATTAAAAAAGAAAAAAACATGTCATTACTTTCGATTTTAAAGTATTACTGCAAATAATAATGAGATATAAAACTTAAGAGACACGAGTCTCTAAACTAAAGAAAATTCCAAAGAGGCAGTTAGTACTGTACAAGAGAGAAACAACTTTCATACTTCATATCAATAGTGAGTAAAACTGCAAATGGCTTAAGTTGTTAGTTCTGTAAAACCTTGCTTACAGTACCCTGCTACTGTGAAACTGATATCTCTAAAATCTGAATCTTGGTACAGTAACTTTGTTGCTTTCTTTTTAGCGGCCCCTAGGTTACACCTTGCCTGTAAAACATAGGGGACTGCTATTAGTTTTGTGTTGCTGAATGTCACACTTTTTGCTGGATGTCACACTCTGTAGTGGGCAATCTGTTAGATATACTAGAATGAAACCTTCACCATTGTGTTCAGCATCAAAAAGTAGGTGACCACGTCCAAAAAATCAGACCTCTAGGACCACTTCCTGACCGGAAGTTGGGGGGTCAAAAGTGGTCATTTTCGATAAAATTTTGTTCATAAAATTGTGCATATTATGGGGTTACTTTGCTTTTGACACTGTCTAAAAGCATTAATTATCTTATTTAAATTAAATTCGTTTTCGTAAAAAAATTTAATAAGTGGAGGGTTCAGTACAAAAGTGAACTAAGTCATTTAACTATTCAAAATTGCTATTTATTATTTTAATTCCTAATGACAGAAAATATTGATCATTAAAGGTTTGTGTTTCCGCAGTCATTGTTCAGTGAATCTTTTCGGCTTCTGGTTGGCGCAGCATCTTAAAGATTCATATTGATCATCCCTTAAAAATAATAACCATCAGTTCCTTAGAATGATCCGTTTTAACACTAAATCCTTCAAATAATAAAATGTAGTCTTAAAAACGGTTATAAAGTCAACTTCTTTTGTTTTGTTTTAATGTAAAACAATACTGAAGGGAAACAAGTATATTCTTAAAATTCTTTACATTAAAATTTGTTTACCGTAAAATTTCTTATGTTAGTAATTTTGAGACTTTCAATCTTAACAACATGGAAAAGTGTGTGTATTTCCTTACTATTCACTGAATTCCTCTTAAGGACTGCTGTTTTAATAATGCCCAATGATAGCGTAAGTAAGAATAAATATAACGAGAAATTCATTTACTCAAAATATTCATGTATCTCAATAATGTTTCGTCGCCAATAGTGGGGAAGATTTAAGGAAAAACCAATCTCAACCATACAGAATGAGATTTATTGTTATTCGAATTGTAGACACATTAAGGGAAGATAAAGTGTCAACTAGTATTTGAGTAAATTTCTTGTGTGTGTGTTTGTAAGTGTGTGGTTGGTTTTGTTTTCTGTTTTCCTTTGTTCCATCATTTTTGTAAAGTATGCAAAAGGAAATTGTCTTAGTATCGTTTGACTATGGAGAAAAATTATAGCAGGAAAAAAAAATCATGTTGACATGATTGACAATCTTTGCATGTTGACAATCATGTTACATACTTCTCGAGCGGACTTCTAGTAGTAAGTAAAATTAAATTCACCAATTAACTGAATAAATTTAAACCTACCAATTGAAAAGGGCATAAAATAGTCTGGTTTCATCACTGTTCCATCCTCTCTCAAAAAGTTAGTAGGATCGAAATTATCGGGATTCTTCCATAAAGTTGGATCACGATGGAATGTCCAGAAGAGACCACAGATGACAGTTCCTTCGGGAATAAAGTATCCTTCCAGGTTTGTATCATGTGTAGCAGCATGAGGAACACCTAATTAACAAAAAGAAAATAGTTAATTCAAAATAAGAAATCTTTTACTTACGATAAATAACCAATTGACAGAAAATTGATGAATGAGGTTCAAATAAACATATCTGGATTCTTTAGAATTATATTTTTGTTTGGAGGTTGCCAACAGGCTTTTGGTTTAATTCAAACAATTTCAATTGAGCCAAACGTTTTTGTTTAGTCTTCTACCATCTCTTTTGATTCTTAAGGAAATTGTTATGATCTTCATTACGATTACAAAAGTTGCTTTAGGAAAAGCGATGTTGAGAAATGGAGTTATTTCAAGGATGCTAAGAGAATCCAATACAATTTAAAGAAATAGATTAACCGTATTAAAAGTCGTCTATTTCTTGTTATAGAAAAGTTTTATTTCGTAAAAAAATTCAAGAAATCTTAATCGAAATGGAAACGAAGATCTTTGGAAAAATTCTTTTGTTTTGAAGCATTTTTGATGTAAGCTTTTCATCATGCAACTGGACTCAGCAAAAATAATCATTTAACTCAGCCTTTGTAATTGAAATATTATTTGAATATCTTCAATCGCAAGTAGTAATTGTTTTTACAATGAGACAAGACTCTTTAGGTTGGTCTGTGAAAATTTTTATCATGATTTGAGTTCTAGTAGCCAAGAATTCCTAGTTTAAAAACATAAATTTGTAATTTATTTTGGAGTATCAAAGCATTGAAATACTTACCCGTTGGCAGAATCGTAGCATAACGTTGTGTTTCCATGAGGACAGCTTCTGTGTAAGGCAAGTCTTTTAGATCGCTCAGAGCTGGCTTTCGGGATCGTCCAACTACTCGATCCAATTCCTCTTGAACCTAATAAAGATAAAAGAGAAATCAATATTAAAAAGAAAGGGAGAAAATAATGTTACTTTACAAATAAATTTCAAATTAAAATTAATACATGCTATTTGCTACGGGTAATAGCAAAGCCTTATATGTTTGGAATTAACGAAGATTCAGTATTGTTTAACAATAATAATATTTGCTTAGTTTTATTTTTTTTAATTTTAAATATTTTTTTCAGCCTTTAGATTTTTACTTCATTTTTTATATACATTTTCCATTCTTAGATTAGTACAGAATCTAGCCAGATATTTCAGCTCAAGATTTTCTCTAAAGAAGAAGGATTTATCTTTTGACCTAAGCTTTTTTTTTAATTCCTTAAAATTTTCCTTAGTATAAGTTTCCAACTTTTTCGAGTGTAACTTCTATGTACAGGCCTAAGCAGATTTCTGTCTTGTTCTAATTTACTGTGTACAAGTATTACATTTTCTAGCTACATTTCTTGTCAATATCTTATTTATAGATATTGCTATTGCTATTGATTACAATACATCGTAGGCAAACCCATCAAAGCCATTTTACGATTCTTGTTTATAATTTCAATGCAAAAAAATATCTGTTAAGAAAATGAAACTATAAACAAAAAAATAAAATAAATAATTCATTCGCTTTTAAAATTTTATAAGAGATATTTAAATTCTGAATTTTAAAAATGATCAAATTCATAATATGTGACCTAAAATTTATCAGGTAGCGATTTTCAGGCCTGATTGGAACGAATATCTAATGCTTTAGGCATTGGGCTGAGGGTTGGAGCCCCAGATAGCCCTTCTTTCTAGGGTTCACCCAGTTTTCTGTAAAAATGGGATCGGATTTCCTTCTTGGATATAGCGGGGTGGGTTACCATCCAACCAGTCCCGATAGTCACTGAAACGCCAGAACCTACATCTTCGGCGCCCCATGAGCCAGAAAGGCTCGTGTGGGATACACCTACCTAACTACGACTTGAAGTTGATATTTGGAGATGCTAGGATCACAAATTATGAACTTGTTTTCATTTTTAAAAATTTTATCAAAACATAGACCGAATTGTAAGTCCGTTAAATTTGGACCCATCATTTTCAATTTTCTCCTCTTGAGATAAATTCCTGGTTCCTCTTTAAGTGATCCCTCTAGAATAAAGGGAAGAATGCAAATCGACTGGACAGACTTACAGCATTAATAAAATTCCTTTTCTAATTTCTTACATAAATCGCAACTTCACTTCGCTCGAGTAAATACCAGTGGATAGTATTTGTGGCAACATTATTGGATACTATTAGATAAGCCTTGGGAGTTTCCTATAGGAATTCTGCTTGATTTTCCTATCCTCAGAGGATCGAATTTCTGTTTTCATGATTTTTTTCCTCATCACCGCAACTGACTCTACAGTATCCTCAGATTATTGCTTTTTTTCCACAGTAATCAGAATTGCGATAGTAGACAGAACACACGAGTTTCCATGCAAAATATATTATTATGATTTGAATAATTCTGTTCGTGAATATTAATAGACTTAAGCTTATGGGCGAATTCTGTAAGGCGACATTTTTGTTTGTTTTCTTGAAGACTTACAGACTTGAAATCATAAACTAAAACTTCTTAGTTGAAGTAGAACAATTACATATATGACAATACATTCTTGTAATCTCCAGTCAAATATCTTACACTAAATTGCTTAGATACTTGACTAAATAATACCTTTGCTTGTACATCAGGAAACTTCATCATTGCAAGAAAGAACCAATACAATGTTGTCTTTGTGGTACCGTGTCCTGCGCCATTTAAATCGCCCAGCAAGTGAAGTAATTGGATTTCTAAATAAATAAACATAAATTTATTAAAAATCAAGATTTTTTTAAAATATAATACAAAGTAAATAAAAGTTTCCTAATTGTTTTGTTTGAGAAGAATGGTTAAACTAAGAAGTGTAAATCATCCATTTTAATTAATAAATCTAATAGTAGGTAGTGTTTTACAGATCAGTTAATTGTCAATTATTTCTTTTTAAGACATTTTTTAATATCATTGACAGTCCATTTTTGCTAAAGTACTTGTCATCATTTTTTTTTTTTTTTTTATCTAATACTTTTTCATATTTTTTTTCTTTGATATATTATTTTATATAAAGACATTCTTTCGATTTTAATGGAATATATTAAAGCCCATTCAGGGTTTTAATAGACACTTAATTTTCATCAGGATTTAATAGTCGATGTTCAGTATCTACACTTCTCTCGATTTCTTGTTTGCAGGATATAATTATGCAAAGTATAAGAGATTTTTTGTTTTTGTTTTCAATGTCCGGCCTCTTGGCATTTTTGTCTTTTGGCCTCAAAAAGGGAGAGAAACTGAACCATTTAGCCGAAAAATCATTGACCCGGGTACACCGTAAGTGGCAGTTCACTTTAAACTCTAGAAACAGATGAAACGCAGAAAAGAAAGTTACATCCATGCCACCGCCGGTATGCGAACCACGGTTCAGCGTCATCTCAGGCCGTCACAAGGTTGTGGTTGAACGGCAAATAAGCGAGGATTAAGCTCTTGAAGCGCGTACATACTGTCTGATTTGACTAAATTGACATCATCATATTCATGAAGTACAATGCGTGAATTTCAACATTTTCTTAAACTAAACAAAAAAATCAGTTTCTGCCGAACTAACACAGAAAGACACAGCCTAACGTTTTAACTGCGTTTTAAAAGTGTAACTGAGATCATGGCTGAGGTCATATTATATAGCAAACTTTTTAGTTTGTAAAATCGATCCTGGAGTTAAATAAAGATTTCATAATACATATTTAATTCTGTGATATTTAGAGTTCGGTCAAATAAATCTTTGCTTCAGTTAAAGTGGTTTAAAATAAAATAGCATTAATTTCTGTAAGATATTAAGTACGGCATTTACTTAACTAGATTATCTTTAGCCTTTGGACTTACCAGTGAAATGTCCTTTGTCTCCTGATTCCTCTTGTTTGTTCATTTGGATGAGGTAAGCGTCAATCAGATCACGTGGGCTGGACTCTTCCAGCGTCTCCTTGTGCTTGGCGATCAGAGGCCTGGTCATCTTCTGGAATTCCAACTTGTGATTGTAGACGATGGAGAGGTTCTTCTTAAGAGGGGGCAACCACAGGAGCCAAGGAAAGAAATTCACCACCCCCATCATCTCCGTGCGACGGAAGGAGTCCTCGTTCGATTCGATCTGGTAATGAACTTCTGGGTCGAAGATACGGTACGGTTTAGATCCAGCCACCAGAGCGTAGAAGTTGTTGAGGATCGTGCATGAGATCAGCACCGAGATGTCGAACGTCTCTCCATCCAGCTTCTCCAGTTCCTCCAGCAGCAGTTGAATGTTGTACAGAGCGTGTTCCTCCACGCGAGACCGGTTCTGCGCCGTCTTTGCGAAACCAACATCTCGTAAGGCGGTCTGAGTGAAACGACGCTGTTCACGCCATCTCTCACCATCAGCCGAAGTGACACCTAAAAGAAAACGATAAAATAAGTTCGTTTATTATTTCATATTTGTTTTTTTGTCTAAAATATTACATTTTTGTTAGTTTCTATTCTTTTTTTTTCCTTGAGATTTGTTAATCATTTCTAATGTCTAGCATCATTAATCAATAAGAAAACGGAAGACTATTTCTTAACCATTAGTTAAAATATCTGATTTCACATATTTTTAAAGCATGGAAAGTTCATCATTGTACAAATCCTTCTCCATTCTCATACGGAATAATACAGGAGTTCTTACTATACAAACTTTGGATTTTTTCCCCCGTTTTTTTCTTCATGGAAAGCTAAATATATTCTTCGATATATTCATGGTTATTATTTGATTTATATTTTAATAATGTATCTTGTATCTGTCTTAACTGCTAAACTTGTACTTACTTTTAGAAATTACTTAGGAAAGATGAAATACATCAAATTTGCAATATATGATCTTTTCTAATTATTCAGGAGCTGACGTAATGGAGATTTTATTCAGACCCTTAAAACTAAATAAACTCAAAATTAAGTGGTTACACTCTTGGGTTATTATTATTATTATTGAGTTTACTTACTGTGGATTTACTTTAGCAAAATAACAAAAAAAGAAATTATAATTTTTTTATAAATTTTTGTAGATACGATACAGTTTTAGTTAAATCTAACCACTATAGAACGAGATTAATACACTATCAAATGCACAACAACTTTTTTTATTTTCGTTTTGTAAATTTTCGACGTAGTATTACTCAATAGTTTAAAGCTCCCTGTTGATAAGCATTAGTTTTATTTTTTTATTTTTAAATGAAACGTGTTTATTTAATTTTTATAATCATGTTTAAACACTTTTCGTTAATAGAAAAAGACGGCAATACTTTCTTTCTCTAAATTTAAATCCGATTTATTTTATTCGTATCAAGTCGAGGACAGATTAATGGATTACTAAACGGATTAACATCTTTTGTTAGTTATCATTGTTTTGTTTCTAAGGAGATTTATGTCCTTTTCACGCGGTAACTTCTTGGCAATAAAAAAAAACAAAACAAAAAAAGAAAAATTCTCAAATTAAAAAAAAAATTAAATTGTCTCTTGTCCGTAGAGAGCTAAGTTTCTTAAAAGAACCATCGAACGTTCTGGATGAGCCAAAGTTTTTTTGGGTGGGAGTGGAATTAAGTGTTCAACAAATTAGGGGACTGATTTTACATCGTCAGTTTCCTAGATATTACATAAAAAACGTTTCTTCAATGACGTAGTTGTAAATTTTTAAATTGACATATGTATTTATTTTGAAGATAATCATTTTCGTTCTTTTATCTGCAAGAGACTGATAGTTATACTGACCCAGATCAACGACGTCACTGACTGGGAACTCATTAACTGTTTAAAAGCGATAAAAATAGATAAACCCTTGATATCAAACAACTTCCTTTGTAAAATAGGAAACAATGTCAATCCTCCTGATGATAACAGCTCCGTGGCTCAGTTCAGAAGGAAATACCGTCAAACTAGCTCAAGTCCCATTAGAGAATTGGATAATTTTCTATTGGTAAAATTTAATAACTATAATTGTGAGTCTACTTATATCAGTACTTCCTGTTCTTCTTTGGTAATGAAAGAAAATTACATAATTATTTCCATTTCAAATTCGAATTTTATATTTTTTATGGCATCATATTTTATTTAACAATAGTTCAGATGTCGTACTCTTATTTTATTAATTTTTATTTAACCTGCTAAGTTTGTGGACATCATACTTTAAAATAAAATAAATAAATAAGTTTTAAAATTAAAAATAAACCTACAAACCAATCAACTTATCAGACCTCATACATCTCCGAATAACAATAGCGTTCTTAAAGTTAGGCCTAATCGTTATTTAAATCTAAAGTTTTGCTTTTTTCTTATCCTATTTCCTTAATACTTTTAAGTGATTAAGAGATTATCTGCCTGATTAAATGGCAGCTTAAGCAGCTAAATAAAATTTCAGATAAAATTCAGTGATAATGCTCAAAAATTTTTATTTCTTTTAAAGACATTACGTAAAATTTCATATAAAAAAATAGTTCTTTGATGAAATACATCAGAGAAAAAAAGTAGTAGCAAAGAAATTTATTTTTAATTTTTTTTTGTAATTTATTTAATGCTTGGTTTATATATGGTTGAGTTTCTGTAATCATTAAAAATATCTTTAGAACAGTGAAACAGTACCCTTTTTGTCCGCTTAAATGCATTGAAATGGATTTTAAATAGTTTTTTTTTTTTTTTTTTTTTTTAGGGGAGTACTGAAACCCTACTTGTAGAAAAACGCATGAGATATAGAAAGTTATTTTTCCTAGCAATCTGTCAGTAACAACATTTTCTGATTTGTTTTGATAATTAATTAAATAACATCAAAGTTATAAGTTAACTCTTAAAAATATTTTTTGGGGTAACAAAAACCTTGAGTACAAAAGAAGACAGTTAGACAAATCACTAATAATTATATGAACTTTTAAAACGGAAAATAATAACCCTACTTTTAACAAAATCTTATAAGTAAAAATAATGTAATTGCCTGTTATCTGCGACCTTAAAACACATTCTATTACTCAAGGCACTCTCAGTACACAAAAATTAGCCAACTTCCTTCAAAAAAAAAAATTATATTTACTAATCAAAATATGTTGAAGGTGAAATTTAATAAAGGCAGGAAAAAAGTATCGTAAAACTGTAAGAAATGACGGAACTTTTTCCTTTCTCCAATAAACTCCTAAGAAATTATTTTTAAACATTAATTGATGTTAAATATTTCAAAAAAACTTCATGTTACGAGATTTTCAAGCAATTAGTATTATTACAAGGTAAAATTCTTAAAAGTTTCTACAACGTATATTACATCATAATTCGAAAAATCCAAAATGATTCTCGGCCTTCGAGGTTTGGTGAAATGAAATAATCAGGAACGATTTAATCAGAAGGCCAACGAAGGACACCGAAAACTTGGAATACCAAAATTTAGAATTAACAATAGCAAATGAATAAACAGACGGAATAAAAGGGATAATGAATGTAATTACACTAAAAAAACAATTAAATTAATAATAGAAATAAATATTCCTGTAATTCAGAGATATTTGGGAATTTTTATCTTATAAGTGATATTTAGATGATTAGCCTACTTTATAAAGAAACTTGAAAATTACTGAATGAACGCAGAATGCTTTCTTGCCATTCGTTTCAGAAGAATCTAGCAAGTTGATGGCATGCTTAAATCGTCAAGAAATCCTGCAACTAGCTACATTATTACAATAATATAACAGTAATTCCTATTAATCACTATTTCGTTCGGTTGGTATCATAGGAGTTTCTATCTTCAATGTGAGGATGTGAACGTAGTATTTATTATGCAATAAATATATTCCACGTTTTCAGGTTTTCATCGTATTTGTTCAAACAATTCAACCCACTTTTAAAAAACTAGAAATAAAAGTTTTTTTTTTTTTATTATTATTATTATTATTATTATTATTTTTTAATTATAGATAAAATCTTTTAAATGTAAATCATTTGTTAGCTAAGTTTACAAGCCTGAAATTCATAATTGAAATAAAGTTCTATTGTTTTATCCACTTAACTTTCGCCTGAAAATATATTTCTTAAGGTATCTCACTAATATGTACAAAAAATATCCTGTTTACGAGAAAGCAAGGAAGATGGATGCTGCCAATGATTGTAATTTATCTTACCGTATCCTTGCATGAGAATATCTTGGAAAGGTAGGCTAGGTCGGCTTCGGAAGGCTTCCTTCTTAAATACCTCTCGGAGTAACTTATGGTCGGCAATGAAAACGAAGAGCTTGCTTCCGAAATACACGCGGAAGACTTTTCCGTAGCGCTTGGCCAGTTTCTCCAGCGTGCGATGAGCATCTCTCTCCATGAACGGAAGCGATCCGATGAAAGGGAAACCGAGGGGGCCGGGAGGCAGCCGCCTGGTGACCTGCCAGGCATCCAGAAGCAGCCGTACGATGAGCAGCACAACGAGGAACACGAGGAAGGTCGGGAGGGAAACAGAGAGCAGCGTGTCTGCCATTGCGGAGGTGGGAAGTGCGACCGTCTCGTCTGAGGAGCGAGTATTCATAAGAGGGAGGGAGGAGTGACCACCTGTTAGTGTCCCAGTGGCGTCTGATTGGCCTTTGCCGAGCGTCCGAGTGATGCGTGGGCCCCCAACTCGTCCGCTCTTTATACACCTCGCAGACCTTGTACGCCGGACATTGAATTTGAAAAGTTGCGTGGTGCAAGGCCGGTCGTAGAACTCTGGCGGTGTGTCAGCTGATTTTACTTTCGGTTTATTACTAAAGCGGCTCCGTCGTCATATCAGACGCTCGCGTTGCCTATCTCTCTCTCTGTCTCTCTGCACGGGTCATCGACCTCTTACCTGCTAACCCACTTTCACTTTCTATGAGCACCAACTCTCCCGCCATTCTCGCATCTCAAGAACCAAAATGATTTCTCCACAACACTTCGAACGAAAACAATTAAATCAATTCTCATAAAATACAGTATTCAAATAAAAAATAAATAATAAATAACGTCTTGCAAAATATTTGTAATTTTAAATCTTAAACCATTACTATTATTTTTTAATTCAAAACGCCAGTTTCTAACTTTTCTATTGTTATTTAGCAATTCTGTAAATAATGGTTAGTATATATTGTGTCTAGTGAACCTATATTGTGAGCTTAACTATATAGAAGACTAAAAGAAATTAAACTTAAGAAAAAAATGATAATTCTTTCTTTTGTCAAACTACACAAGTGCATCTTGAATACTATAAACTATATTCCTTGTCTAAATATTTTATTTATAATAAATTTATTTATATAGGCCAATGTGTTTTCTAGGCTGCTACGTATATAAAAATATATTCTTTTTAGTACAATGTGTAAAATATTTCCACGTGCCACAAATGTTGAATATTTCGCAATTTCCTTTAAATATGCTATTGGAATGTTGTCTAAGCCTGGAACTATGATGTCAATCAGGTAGGCAATCAAATACCTGCTTTGGAACACTGTTTGGTCTTTGTTTGTTATGAAGGGGGTCTGCAGGATTGTTTATTATAATTTCTCTCAATTATTTATTTCCTTTATAATTAAACAGATATTTGTTTTGTGTTTTTAAATATCCAAACATAATGGTTTTTTTTTTTATAGTAAAAAATCAGATACAAAGTTTCTCTCTCCATTGAAATCTTCCCTAATTTCACAAACTATATAGAATACATAGATATTTAACTTGGAATACGAGAAGATATCGAAGTGGATACTGAAAAAAAAAATCTGGTTGTAATCACATTCATTAATAGCCGATAATACAAAAAGAAATGCTTATTGGGGCAGTTTTTTTTTGTCAAAATCAAAAGGTTTCCTCTAAGTTTGGGAGAGAGGGTGGGGGAGTAAATTGTTTCCAATCTAACCATCCAACGGGGCTTTCAACGTCACAAATTCCTGTATTTCGAAATGTCGGGTGAGGAACAGCGAAGTACCCTCAGTAACCCCTACCCTGATACCCCCGCTCCTACCCTGATATGCAAACCTAAAATAATTTATTCTTCATTATTTTTGTTGATTCAAAACTGAAGACAAAGACTTTCCTATTAACAATTTCTACTTATATGGAATTTAAATTATATATAATAGTTATTATCATTGTCATCGAATAATTTTAAATACAACATAAAAGGCATACTTGAGGCATTAAATTAAAAATACATTCGCTTGAGAAAACTAAAAAAAATAAAGTGTAGAATATATATATACTTATTAAGGATTTCAATATATTTATTATATATGAAATTGTTAGTGTAAAACCTAATAAAATTATTAATTTAAAAATCGTAATTTTATCATCTACCGAAGATATTCTTTCAATTAAAAATTAATGTTTTTTTTGTTTGCTTTTTTAATTTGAAATAAAATTTAATTAAAATTGTATTCTGGTTTTTCTTTTCTGTTGTCAATTTTCTACTATAGCATCGTGAATACGTACGAACGAAAATAACAAGCAGTATTTTAAATTTAAAATTATTACAAATTATAAAAAAAAATCATAAAATAAACATTAAATAGCAGGATCTTTTTAATTTCTTTCTATATTAACTATGATTAAATAACTTAATCTTAAGCCATTATGATTATTATAAAACTTTTAATTAAAGGAGTGATTTGTAGGAATATAAGATATGATAATTTTATTCTACTACAAGCAAACATTAGCTGTTCATTTTAAAAGATGCGTTACATTAACTGTAATAATACAGACTTTTTACAAAAAAAAAAAAAAAAAAAAAAAATCTGATTTCAAAAAGAAAAAAAATGATTAAGAAAAAAAACAAAAGTTTATTTAACAAGCATGGATTAGAAAAAGTATATAAATAAAAGTTAAAATATTTGTTTATTAATGACATAGGAGTTTGTAGTCACTTAGGGTTTTACTATTTATTGCCTAAGTAAATATGCCAGTAAATCACCAAAATGGAAAATAGGGATACATTTAAAAAAGAAGTTTTCTTTCATGATGTAGCGCCACAATAAGTTGCTAGCAACTTTTGATCCATTAATGATGATGTCATCTGCATGACATCAGATGGTGAAATTAATAAAAAGGATTGAAATAGATCAAAAGTCAGTCAAAGCCTGTTAGATTTATGAATCCCAAAGTGTCACAGAAATTATCGAGGCAGTTCCAAAATTCAGAAAATCTCAATATCGGTTACTGTCTAAGATGACTGAATTATGGCTCGAGCTGCAAAGTGCAATATACGAATCCAGCTTTTCAACTCCGAGGCGTACTGAGGGAGAGGTTGATAGGATTGCAACCCTCCCTCTAATCCGAAAAAAAGGTTTTAGGTTTTATTTTTTGTTGAAACCACAAAACCCCTACCATTCCAAATTCCTGAGGGGCGTTACTGTTAACACAGGAAAAGATGTAGGCTATCTTTTACAATCTGTAGCCACAGCGAATCAAGTAATCAAAATTTGATACTTCAACACTCCGCAGATGAGCTGTAAACATTGAGAAACCCACGAAATCTAACTTATGAAATACTTTTATTATGGATGAATGTAGTTGACCTTTACAGAGAGAGAGAGAGAGAGACAGAGGCTTAATATTGAACAAATAAGAAAGGAACATATCCACAAAATGGATATTTAGATACCAAAACTACATCTATCCAGAGTTAACTTCTCCTCAGAACAATCTATGAGCTAAAACTACTCTGAAGAACAAATAGACGTCTTCCAATGATCTCTTGCGGATTCATGAGTGTATATGGTATGCATTACATCTTATGACAGAGACCGATATACTAAAGTGTAAACGCCAGATTTTACGTCAAATTTAATTACATACTTTATTAGAGATTGCTATATATTAGTTCTTTTTATGTTATCATAATAACTTAATTTTAATAAAATTTAACGTGCGTGCATAATTTATGACATGATAAATAAAAAGGCCAACACACTTGACTAGTTTAAAAAAACATTTAACACATTAAAAAATATA
>JAFIDM010001028.1:28442683-28485458 GCA_023159025.1 Thereuonema tuberculata | reverse complement strand
TGAAGTTTCTTGTTTAAGGAAAGGAAATATTGTATTTTATGAAGATACAGTGGAGCACCGTTTATACGTTTCTTGTTTACACGTTTTTATCATTTATAGGTTGTTTTGAATGGTCCCGGCAAAATCCAATGCATATTAACGTTAAATAATTTCATTTATACGTTTTTTTGAAATCGCAAATTTCATTTATACGTTTTTTCAAGAACTCAAGAAGAGAGAAAATGCGCATTTCAACCTTAGTTTCCTATCTGCCGATTGTCCAGTCTTAGAAAATTGCACTGAAAAACCTCTGCCAAGTTTTCAACAAGCTTTGGCGGGTTTTAATACCATGCAAGAATATCTCATTAGCGGTAATTTAAATGATAAAGTTAAGATGGCACTTTTAACTTTGCACAATGAACTTTTTTCTGTGCATTCCAAAAAAGCCCTTACAACCCTTTATAACAAAATATTTTGTAAATGCTGAATGAATATGAATACTAGTACTAGATGTATATTAAATCCGTAATAAAAAGTTTTGTATTTCATTTTCATATAATATTTTAATTTACCTCTACTTTTTATTATTGGTTATTATGAAATTGTTCGTAACTTTGGTAAATTTCGTTTATACGTTTTTTCATTTATACGTTTTTTTTTCTCAGTCCCTTGAAAAACGTATAAATGATGCTCCACTGTATATAAAAAGGAGTATGTCGACTGGATGTCTATATAACCTATTACTTAGAAATATTATAGAAGTTATGAAGTAAGAATTCAAGTTCTTGAAAAACAATGAGGATAAATTGATACTATTTTGATACACTAAGGGAATTAGATCCCAAGTTCGTTTAAGAGCTTGTCTATTTAAGAATTACACTGAAACAGACAAAAAAAAAATACACAAAAGTCTTCTGTTTCTTTCATTGCTATTTTAAGTTAAACTCTCGGCAGATTCTGTGAAATATTAATTTTTGCTTATTTTACGACGGTCAATCAGAAAAAAAAGAAGGAATTACAACTCTAGATATTTATAAGTTCTCCATAACGTCGACGGTTGTTAAATATCCGATAGAGGGCTGTATTAATCAGTGCCGCTTGGTTTTTCTTTTTGTCATTGGAGGTAAGCGCTCTAATTTAAAAATGGCGAGCCGTTTGCATAATTGGTCTTTTTTAAAGCCTTAAAAAATTGCGCAACACATCAAGAAGATTTAGAAGACGTCCTGGTCTTCTAAATGACAGTGTGATCCTCCTCCATGACAATGCCAGACCACACGTTGCAGGGAACACACAGAACTGCTGCACGGAATCCACTGGGAAATTTTGGAATACAGTCCTGATTTTGCTCCCAGTGATTTTCATCTATTCCCTGCCTTAAAAGAGTACAGGTCAGGTGGACGCTTCACATGCAGTGAAGAAGTTGTTGATGCAAAAAGTTGCTACAAGAGCAGGGCCCCGACTTTTATGAGTCTGGAATGGACAAACTGATCAAACGATGTGAGAAATGCCTCAATCGTCAAGGTAGGTGACTTTGTAGAAAAATAGTGTATCTGTACGACTTTAAGGACACCAACTCATTTTCTTCGAATAAAGGCTTGCTTTTCATACACAAGCTTTGTAAGCTATTTTTTCTGATCAACACACGTAAATAATAGACAATATTCAAAAGTTAGTCGTGACCCATAGATTTGTTTGGGAAAAATGCTTTTCTGATTACAGTAAAATTACATGTCTCCTGTAAAGTTATAATTGAAATAAGTTTAGAATTTCCCTACAGCGAAATTACACAGCCTTCGTCTTTTATCAATAATAATTTTGCAATTACTCAAATTAAAATATATACTATCTATTTTTACATCCATCGACTGTACTTAATAGCATAGTGTGTTTGCTATTTATTTATTTATTTTCCACGGCCAAAAAAAAAAAAAAAAAAAAAAAAAAAACAAACAAAAAAAAACCTTTTCATGTAGCATGTAGAACGATAAAGGAAGTGTTGGCAACATTAATACACTGATTGAATGAGATTTATTGATATTTATAAAGAAATAAGTTGAACATAAACCACGGTAGTCTTGCGTAAACTTTTTTTTCCTTTTTTTTTTTTTAATCTACAAGCTGCAGTCCATCTCAAATTCTTGTAGATTAAACAATGATGTTGACGTTTGTCTTTTTTCTATTAGGTCAGCGCAACAATGATAATTAATCTTCATTGCAATGGAAGAATGCATCAAGGTGGTCCCAGAAATCTGAGATGGTCTTTACTTGTCTATTGGTAGTAATTGTGAAATTGCATTACATTTTTCTTGTGATGAAGAAATGAAAGCCCGCATTTCCCCGAAACTGGAAGGTTGCGGAGTGTATGTATGTAATGAAGGTGGGTGGCAGAAGCCAAGCACAGCGACCAGAGGTCTATTGTACTATCCCACGGAAATATGGACAGATGGAGAGAAAGACAGAGAAAGTATGGTGGGAGAAGTGCAGGGGAAACGGGAGAACCCCGAGAAAACCTGCCCAGCGCGGATCGTCCACCATCACGAAACCCACATGAGAACCTAACTCGGGACTCAGAGGTGAGAGGCCGATGTCTTAGCAACAACGCCAACCGCGCGGCCCTTGCGGAGTGTAGCAGAGGTTAGTGGTTTGAATATCTCTATAGAATGCAAACCGTAAGGTTTTAAATTATTAAAACAGATACAGAAGGAAAATAAGTGTAAAAAGCTGCAAGGCTTTTAGAGCTAAGTTAATCATAGCTCTGGCATCACTTGCATAAATTTAATGAAATTACGAAATGTGTTAAATTACACGAAAGAGAATGTGCAGTGAAGCTACAAAATTTCACCAGATTCAATCCAAGGATGTCATCAAATCAAGGATGAAAGGAAAAGTCTTGTTTTAATAATAATATTTGTTTAATGATGATTATAAAAAAGCCATAGAAAAAAAGAGTTTAGGAAGATCTATTCACGTTTATAAAAAGACTGAAAATATATCCGATAAAAAATAAAACAAAGTTACCTTATTATTTGAACATTGGTGACTGACAGTGTTAAATTGTGTCATTGTAAATTATTTATGAAACTTTTTAATTAAAGTACCACAATAATAAGTTATGTTATGTGGTGAGTTTGGGTGGCAGGGAAGCCGAGCACCGCGACCGTTGGTCTATTGTGCTATCCCACAGAAATAAGTACAGACGGAGAGAAAGAATGGTAGCAGAAGTGCAAGGAAAAGGGAGAACCCCGAGAAAACCTGCCCAGCGCGGATCGTCCACCATCACGAAACCCACATGAGAACCGAACCTCGGTACTCAAGAGGTGAGAGGCCAATGTCTTAGCGACAACGCCAACCGCGCAGCCACAATAATAAGTTAGTCTTAACTCTAGTCTAGAAAGTGAGTCTTAACTCGGACTCACCGATGACGGCTTGCTTGCAAGCGGAAACTAGTTTGAGCTCAATTTTAAAGTTTTTAAGTTTTTTTAACATTTTTAATGCCTTTTTCATTTAAAGTTTTTAATTTTAATTGTAAATAATTTTAATTGTTAATCCGTGTGTAGGCTGAATCAAGAACTTATCAACAAATTTCACACACGTAAAAGAATCTCACTGAACTCTATCTTGTGACTAACCGATAGGCTGTTCTAATAACAGGAGTTAATCTAGACATCTTTATCTTCATTCGATATTAAAGAGAGCCTAAAGAGCTGCTTTCCCTTGATACCCTCTGGTTTCTCCTCTCCTTTATAGCAATAACGTACATTCTATCGTAGGAATTCTGCAGCAGTTTCTTATTGATGAATCAAAAACTGTCCAATGGATGGGCGACCAAATTTCTAAAGTGTTTGAAAAAATAAAAGCGAAAATGCAAAATGACACTGAAAATAATGAATTTAACGTGTGCAATAGACATGAAAAATACATTTTGGCAACACACACACTAAAAAGTTTAAAAAATATGTTACCACATTAAAATTTACCAATGGGCACGACCAGTTTCGTCACTCGTTAAAGTTCTGTATGGACGAAACCGCTCGTGCCTGTATATAAATTTTAATGTGTTAAAATATTTTTTAAACTTTTTATTGTGTGCGTTGGCCAAATTTATTTTTACTAAATGATACTGATGTTTAAAATATTAGTAAAATTTATTTATTAGCAGAAGTAAATAGGGTTCAAAGAAAATTGAATATTGAATAACGGATCCCTTATAAGGGAAGAACAATACTTTTATCTTCCCGTAAATGAAAAGAATTTCAAAGTAAATATGCAAGGTCTTTTATTGTCGGAATTTTTTGAGATGTACTGTTTCAAAATATTTCATATTAAAAAAGAAATGCTCTTTTCACATAAATTATATAATCTACTTTATATATAAATATAAATAACACGAAAAATGATAAGGTTCATGTACAGTCGGCAAATAAACCGTACAATGAAATCTTCAAAAGATTATTTTTGTTTACTAAAAATTACTGTACTTGAAAAGTACTGTAGAACCCTAAGGGAATGAATGGAATTTTAAAATTTAATAGCAAATTGCCATTTGTATAATTATATTATATAAAAGCGTCATTTTGTCTGTCATTGTCATAAGACTTTACGTTTTTCCAATTTTGTGACCAAACTATAAGAGATAAAATGTAGAGCTTTTTAAGACAAACAAACTGCTACAAAAGTCTTTCGAAAAAAGTTTTTGGTTTCCAAGATGGCGCCTTTTAAAGGGTCAAATTTTGACTTTTTCTCAATTTAAACGAAAATATAAACTTTGGAAGAGAATATTATATTGAGAAAATGTTGGTATTTGAAAGTTCTATCGAACGGTATATCAGTCATTAACAACCGTTTCTGCGTTTGGAAGATACATGCAAAAATGAAGTGTTTTTGCGGCAACCCCCGTGTGAGTGCCAACGCGCAATACAACTGAGTTAAGCGGAGAAGCCCACAACGAGCTGGGAAGTCATGTATTCAACGATCTCTATATTAATTTGCTAAATAAATAAATTTTTTTTCCGTTTATATTTTTTTTAAACATAAAAAATAAAAATTTAAATATAACTTTTACATATAAATTTGAAAGTAATATTTAAAAACTATAGCCCATTCTATTATTTATATCTTTTTATTATTTTTTATTTTTTTTATTTTACTTAAATTAAAATTATTCATCCGTAAATATAACATTACAAATTTAAAAAGAATTTGCTATTATGGAATAACTACTCGACTTACCTAAGCGGAATTTTATTCTTTTTTTTTTAATTATGACATGAATTAAACACGCACAAACTAATTATAATTTGGAATATTGACAGATCAATCGTTAGATAAATTAACCCAAAAATACCAGACTTTCCTTTTTTTTTTTTTCCCTGCTCAAAAAAAAAAAAAAAGGAGGGGGAGGGGGAGGGGGTTGTTGGGATGAGCGCTATCTTTATAGGAGTCTGTGCAATTATAGTAATGATAGGGTTTCACTATCCGGCAATATACCTCTATTTCTTTTATGTTTAGTAGATGGGGGATTTCTTTATTTTTTTTTCTAGGTCATTCGCATGTCTGCGTGTGGAGCCTGAGCTTAAAAAAAAAAAATTGAGAGAAAGGAAAGAAAAGGAGACGGAGAATTCGATAAAATGGTTTTTCTGTTTCTTTTTGACCCTCGCAATGTTTTTCTACATTTTTGTCACTTAATTTTTTTTTCTCAGCTTAGCGAAACCGGAACATGAATTCACGGATGAGGAGACGAATAAGGAGTTCTTTTTTTATTTTGTTGATATAAACGAAACACTATTTAGCAATCTAGTTCAATAATGCTCTTTCTACCGTTAAATGATATTCAGAAAAGGTTACACTTTTCTCCAAAGTAAGCTAGTTTACTTTGGGTTCCCTATATATTTTTTTTAGCCTGCGTGTTATTCAATGTTTTCGAGATGAAGTATTTAGAGCTTAAACTATTCAGCTATTCAGCTACTCAGCTCCCAATAAATTGCTTAGGACAGTTACTAACATTGCCAATTAATGCAGCCAACGAACTAAAAACCCTTAGTAACTATGTTAGGTACTAACTGAGTTCAAGGTGTAATTGTTTATGGAATGACTGTGCTGTCGTTTGGAGATATATTTGAGGGTTATTTTTGAGTTGTGATTTCTTGAACAATTTACGAAGTAATATATATTTGGCATTTAAATTTTATAGTTATAGCTAATTTTCTGTCAATATTTGCTGACGTCAGAGAAAATATATTATTAAAAGAATATAATTATTAACATATTTAGTATGTTAAAACATTTTATAAGCAACGATTATAAATTCATTGTCTGATTTGAATTTTCGCACTCCGGGATGAGGTATTCTCAATATTTCGATCCTGTACTTCGGGCCTTCTTCAAGAGATGTAGGTTATAACATTAAGCAAGAGGCAAGCCACGTAAACAACTTACCGGAAAAACTGACAACTTATCGGAAATCCACTAGTCTTAATGTTATAATCTATATCTCTGAAGAAGGCCCGAGGTACCGGTCCGAAATATTGAGTAAATCTCATCCTGGAGTGCGAAAATTCTTCAGATAATGGGTTTACACAGTATCATGTCCCACTCCTCCTTCAGAACCAAAAACTTTTTCAGATTACCATAAAAAAATAACTACACAAAATAAAATAAAAATAACAGATTACAGTAAAACTAATTATACTTAAGTTTAGTAAAAATGATAAATGTTAAGTAATTAATTCAAAATAACAACAATGGTTATAACCTTAAGCAAAATAAAAATAATAATAATAAATAAGAATCTTAATAAAGAATCTCCTGAAATGTGGGGGTTCAGAATTCTATAATAATAATAATAATAATAATAATAATCATCATCATCTATTTTTAAAAGAGTTTTAAACAATTGTTATGGAATAAAAACAGTATTCATTAATTCCAAAGATCTGTTATTGGCCTATTAAGAAAAATTAAGACAGACGATTTTATTTTTTTCTTTGTTATTTTCTTCAAGTGAAATCTGAAGAAATTTGCAAGTGAAGATGACAATATCCTTATGGAGAAGTCTTAGAAGAAAAACAATGAGTTTATTCCATTTGAATTCATTTTTATTGATGTAACATGACACGGGCTGATTCATTTTATTGTTTTGGGGGGGGGGGAGTGAGGCTTATTTTGTTTTGAATAAAATAATTTAGATAGCATAAATAAATAAATTGAATGCAAATTTGCTTGAATTCGGAAGAATATAATTTTTTACAGCAGATTTTATTTTTTGATCAAAATAAAAAAAAAACGCGAAAATTTACATGGTCTTTAAGTTATTCTATTAGAAATTCAATTACTTTAAGATATCAATTACGATTTTTAGTTTTTTTTTATTGTTTATTTTAGGGATAATATTAAATAGTTTTAAAAACTGAATTTCCGATAGATAATAAATAATTAAAATATTAATATATAAATATTTAGTTTATTACATGATTGATGTTACATATCAAATACGATATGTATTTGAAGGTAAGCAGTTTTCTTTTTTTTACAACGGAAGAAACCGTAAAAAGTGAGAAAAAACATTGGTGATAGACGTAAATGATAGAGTAATTACTGCTTTCCAGTATCGTTGTTTGTTTATTTTTTTTTTTTTTTTTATCTTTCGAAAATTCCTGGGGCTAAGAAACCACAACTGAGAAAGACCATCACCAAATATGGAACCAGTGCAATGCCTACGCCCTGACTGACAAGTGAAAGGCCTATGGAAAAGCATCCCAATTCTGAAAAACCATTAGTACTTCAGCTTTAGTGGAAAGAGGAGAATAAATAAAAATATTAGCCAAGTCAAAACAAATAAACAAAATATAGGGTTTAAAAAAAGATAAAGCTACAAGTGAAATTTTTTTTTTTTTTTTTTTTTTTTTTTTTTTTTTATATTACGTTAAAGTTAAAATATTGTTATATAAGTTAAAATGATACTATTCTCTATCACAATCACATACTGAAATAACAAAATGCTTAACAATTCGCTCTAGTAACAATATGTATAACAATGCAGTGATAAGAACACAACTATGCACAATATACAGCACATATTTTAACAATATACAGCGCACGCATCAACGTACATACTGCGCATGCGATTTTTATCAGATTAATGAAAACACTGCACTTCTGCAAAATATTGTACAATTATCAAAAGAAAAAAATAATCGTAAAATAAAGACACATAAAAATTTTCGTTTCAATTAATTAACAATTTTGACAAATGATATTTCTAATATCCAATTCAATTCAAAATTTAAATAATGTTTGTCAACAAATGAATCAGGACAACTTTCAACAATAAGTTTTATACAGAATTCAAAGGATAAATACAATCTTCGACTAATTACTGTACATACGGATTAAAAATAGCTATTAATCACTTTTATTTCATTCTTTGGGAATAATCTTATTTGTCTTCTGAAGTATTTATGATACAGAATAATTGACTTTAAATCACATTATTTTCTGGTACCGAGAGACTTTAACACTTCCAAGGAAGAACAATAGAATTTAGGCGAGATGTTATTTGCTGAGCACCGTTCTACTTCAGGGAAAGAAAAAAAAAAAAAAAAACCTCTTTCCACTGCGATAAGCCAGCTGAAGATATCCTGTCGACGTGAGAGGGTGTGCTTCCCTTGCCGGGACTGGTTTGACCTTCTTTCGTAGTGGATGTGGCCTTGGGGAGGTCGTTAACCCCTGTACCTATCGCAGCTGCAGTCCCCGCTAGTAAACACTTGGTTCTTAGCGCTCAAAAATTGTGTTTTAATCGCAGTCCAGGGGTGGGGGATGATTTGCCTTTAGCCTTGATTTCAATGCAAGCCTTTATTTCGTCGTATCTTTAATTTCTAGAGGGGGTCTTTTTTTTATTATTATTATTGTTATCATTAATAAGACGTACATCTCTTCCTTTGAAACTCTCCTCCCCATCGTGGAATGCCTGGAAAAACCTAGAGAAAGCAGAATGGCCTACTTACGGAGTCTGACTCACGCGCAGAAAATATCTACAAACTATGAACTCGATCAACAAAGGCATTGTGCTCAAAATAATGCCTTAATTATTAGAATTCGTTAATAAGACTAAGCTGAAACTGAGCTATTTTGAGTTTACAACTGGGTTTTTCGTTTTTATTAATATCAGATTGAAATTTGGTGATGTAACTATTCAAAAAGGGAAAAGCAGGTAATTAAAATAAAAATAAACAAATATTTTAAGTTAATTAAATTCGATACACCTGTGTTTTAAACAAAATATTTAATGTAAATTAATGTAAAAGCACAAAGAAATGACACAGAAATGAAACATGTGAGGTTTAATCGGTGAGAGTTTGGGACGGCCGTTTCGTCTTTTTGTGGATTCGTCATCCAAACCCACTCACCAGATGAAATGCTAGTGCAAAAATAACTGTACATCACACACCTGTTTTTTTTGTTTGTTTGTTTTTTTTTTGATGATTAGCTGTAGTAAATTTAATATTGACTATTGTTATTATACTTTATAGGGTTTGTTTCTTGTAGGGTTAACAGAGAAAGATGGTCAGGTGCCCTATCATCATCTTCCAACCAAACAAAACACAGCAGTAAAAATCATGTGCAGTTTTGTTTGGTTGGAAGATGGATTTTTACCGCTGTGTTTCAGATATTTCGAATGTTTTAGATATTTTGGGGGTTCCTCGTCTCCCCTAATTACGCCCCTAATAAAATGTGAGTAGCATCGGTTAATCGAATGATGTTTTAGTTTCCAAAAATAAAAACAAATATTCATCAAAAAAAAAAAAAAATTGTCATTAACCATCTTCTCTACTTTCTCTTTATTTAATTGTCTCTCTCTCTTTTCCGATATTAAAGATGGGGAATTTCCTGCAACTTCATTAAACAGTTAGTTATGATTCTGAATCTGTTGAAGTTTCCTTTGAGGCAGCTTTTAAGTTCACAGAGTACTTAATAAACTTACGATTCGAAAAAAATTAATAAAAAATATATAGTGATTACAATAAGTATTTTAATATTTAATATTGTATTAAAATTAATGATTATTTTTGCATTTCCACAATTGGATGTCAGATTAAAAAAACAAAAAAAAAAAAAAAACCTTTTTAATTTCAAAAAAAGAGAAAAAAATAATACTTTGATGGCTATACCCTAACTAATACACTATCAGTTAGCTTTTTATAGTCTTATGACAAAACATATCAAACAAAATTATCCTTTTTTTTCTGAAAAACATACATGGGAGTATTATTATTATTATGTTTGTATGTTTCAAACCTTGGGTTTCCCCAGCAAAAACAATATGGCGGGTCAAGGACCAAAGCACATACTGCCAAGTGTAAAGATGTGTGCAAGAATGATTAGGGATGTGTGCTTGTGTCCATAAATTTCCTAACTATGCGTGTAGTGTTGAGTACCACAGCCTTCTGCAGTTGTGCATAAGTGTTTTTGTGAAGTCCTAGTGTGCTGAGACTGTGGTGCAATGTGTGAGGCACCAGACCAGTGGCAGACAGAACGATGGGTACAACACGTACTCGATCCTGCCTCCACTGCTTCTGGAGCTCGTGTGCTAGATCAGTGTATTTACTGATCTTGTCTGCGTGAGTTTTCTGCATGTTCTTGCTGATAGGCACTGCAATATCAATTAGATAGGTCTGTTTGTTGACCTTATCAACAAGTGTGATGTCTGGTCTGTTGTGATGTATGGTTTTGTCTGTGTGAATGGGGCGGTCCCAGTATAGTTTATATGAGGGTGATTCTAATACGCTTTGTGGTATGTACTTGTAGTACGGGACCGTGCTCTTAATAAGTGAATGTTTGTGTGCTAGTTGTTGATGAACGATCGATGCTACCTGATTGTGTCGGTGGAGGTAGTCTGTTTGAGAGAGAAGGGGACAGCCTGATATTACGTGGTCGATCGTCTCATGCGTAGTGTGGCATTTCCTGCATTTGTCGTCATGTGTGTTTGCATCGTGTAGAATGTGTTTCTTGTAGTTGCGTGTGGAGATGACTTGGTCCTGTATTGCGATCATGAACCCTTCGGTCTCCCCAAACAGCTCACCACTCGTCAGCCATCTGTTCGACGCTTCCATGTCGACATGAGGCTGGCTGAGTTCGTGATGATGTCTGCCATGGAGTTCCTTACGAGCCCATGATTCACGCAGCTGCTGAGTGTGGGTGTCAGGGGTGGTGAGTGTTGGAGAAGAGTTTTCGAGGTTCAGAGGTGTGAGGTGTGTGTCAGCCTTGACAATGGCTGAGTGAAGTGAGGAGTCTTCTGCTCTTTGGTGGAAATGTTCCCTAAGAGTATGTACTTGTTTTTCGTGTAGGGTGATAAGGTTGATGAGTCCTCGGCCTCCCTCCTTGCGGGGAAGAGTCATCCTTTCCGTAGCGGACTTGGGGTGGTGCATGTTGTGTTTCGTGAATGTAGTGCGTGTTGCGCGTTGTAGTGCTTCGAGTTCGGTGTTTGTCCATGGAATTATGCCGAACGAATATGTTAGTGTGGGAACGGCAAAAGTGTTGATAGCTTTAATTTTATTTCTGGCGTTGAGTTGTGTTTTGAGGATTTTGTGAACTCGAGCAAGGTATGTGTTCTTCAGTGCATTTTTGATGTTTGCGTTGTCAATGACGCGCGCTTGCTGGAAGCCCAGGTACTTGTAGGTCTCTCCCTCTTCCATGGATTGGATGGCCAAACCATGGCCATCCAATTATTATTATTATTATTATTATTATTATTATTATTATTATAAAGTACTTTTAAAACACATGTTTCCTGTAAATTGTGAACATTTAAAATAATTTTTCAGTTTGTTTTGAATTTAAATTTTAGCAGTTACATTCTGAAGTTTTAGATTTAAGTAATTTCAGTTTAAAATTTACTCGTTGTTTCATTAGCATTAATTGAATTATTAGAAGTCATGTGATCACCGAACTATGGGTGTTTGTGAGTAGGGTTTAAAGGGTTTATACGCATAATGTTTTTGTGAAAAAACTTGATTGTTTTAGTTGAACTTTAATCCATTTTGCCCCTTTCATATATTACTGTCCATCTCAGAGTACTCTGGATCATTGCTAGATAGTTAACAATGATACCGACGTATGTTTTCTTTCTGTTAGGGCACTGCAATAATTTTTAATATTGACAATTAAAAAAAATTATAATAATATGTTATAAGAAAAATAAAATCGAAGTTTTCTTATCTTGTATGTTACATAGATATAACTGTCTACAAAACGCTATTTCAATTATCTGGATATTTGGACTCCTTAAAAAGAAAAACAATAACGAACTTTCGAGTAAATTATAATAATGGTTTTTATGCTTTTTTTAAAAAAAACAACAAACAGAAATACAGTATTAAGATTTTTTTTTTTTTTCATAGCCGACATTATTTGATATAGTAAATAGAACTAGGTTTTGATTGTAAGGGGGATTTCCACTTGCTATCCGGAAATCAAGATAGAAGAAAGGAACTTGTTCAAGGGGTGGCTGCACTAAACCCCCTCCCCCAACTGAAATGTAATCTGTTTTATTTCGACATAAATAAAAAAGGGAGAAAATGACCACTGCACTTTTGTTAAATAAATAAATGATTCACATCATCAAATTCTGTATCGCTATTGTAATTCGCTAAATACCGATGAATCTAAGCTAATAGTAATGAGAAGAAAAAATGACCCCACTACCAGCAAAATAAAAAAAACAAAACAATGATAACAACCTTTTCCTACTTTCCTGAGAACTTGAAACCTATTTTCAAATGTACAATAGACATGTAAATATACATAGGCGTACCCTACGTAAAAAGATATCCTAGTGAAAGCCTAGATTTTTTTTTCCCATTTTCGGATGCAACTGGAGGGGAGGTGTTCAATCCCTACCAATCTCCCTGCAGCAAATGTATATTTATATCTAAAGATGCAGATTCAGTATCTTCAAGTTTTCCGTTTGTTGATAAATAATTAAGTTTCTGCAATCCAATTAATTCTAATAAAAACCAAAGCTCGTGCAAAGAATGGATTAATATGTATTGTTAAATATTAATTGAAATGCATTGTTTCGAATCCAATGCAAAACTTTCGGAATTTCAATCACTTTAAAGTGGTATCTTTTTAGACAGTAGCCTAAAAGAAATATTCCAAAGTTAGATCACCTCACTTTCCTTAGGCTAATATAATCTTGAATTAAATCCTATCTAATTTAAGTCTTGATTCAAAAAGTATTTAATTACAGCATCAATTTCTTAAAAGAGTAAATCTATTCAGAGAGATGTAAGCAGCTGATCCCTGAGCAAAATCTATTTTTTCTCCGGATGTTAAAAAAACAAAATGGCTGAATAATTTTGCAAATTGAAACGCACAACCAGCAACACTATAGAATGAGTTCAGAGCGTTCCTCTTTCGAACTCTTGGTAAATTTCACTCTGAAAAGTGCATCACGTGGTTATGTTTTGAGAGCAGGTGTTGAGAGAGCTCTCATTTCTTTTAGGTTACGCCAACGATGCCTCGATAAGACTTCGGCTTCTATTCCTGAAGCTAAAAATAACGCTATTACAATATTCGGGTTTTGTTTTTTTTTGTTCAAAAAATAAAAAGAAAATTAACGAAGATGAATGATTGCATTAATTTTTCATCGGCTTCAGAATTCTAGTTTTTTTCATGAATTTTCACAGACTCCAATTTGCAATAAAAATACCAAAGTTTTTGGTATTTCTGTTTCATTTAGTTAATTATTTCATAGTGAGAGTTTAAATTAGGCCTAAGCCTTTTGAGCTCAAGAAATTGCAAATACCATAGTTAATTAGTAATTTAATTTTCATTTGTTGAAATACCTTTTTTTTTAGAATTATTTGGAATGTAATTTATATTTAACATTAATCCTTAAAATATATAATGGATTTTTTTTTGAAGGTATTAATAGGGAAGACGAGACTGGCAACACTTGTTTGATCAGCTACAATAGTTTATTTGGGTCAAACACTTCGCGTAAGTATACATCAAACATTTTAACAGTAAATAAACCAAAAAGCGATAAGAAATTTTCGAGTAAAGTCTTTAAACGAGAGTTATTTTTGCAATTGTCTAATAAATGACAAAGATATATAATAACAGCGTAAGTAGCAAAATTCTAAATTTAGAAAAAAAATGAGAAAAGGGAAAAAGTGAAATATCAAAGATATTCTCTGTGAAAACAAATATCGATCCGTAATCGATTATCAGAAGAATCTTAAAATTAAAATCGCCAACTCTGTTATAAATGACATTAGTGATCTTAATGACTATGTTGTCCCGTTTTTAGGGTCCAAATAAGACTCAACTATAATAGAATCTACACTGTCCCTTCCGCCTAAGAAATAGATGAACCTTTGAGATAACATCACAAGACTACGTGCTGTTTAGATTCTGTCATATATTGAGAGCCTATTCCATACATTTATTCATCTCATTTACAACAACTATTCCAGAGAAGGAGACTGAATGAAATTACCATAGATCTTGGTCAATATCTCAAACGTATATAAAATTCTTTAGTACTTTGGTTATTTATTAAGAGTTCTTTTTACTTATGGTAAATCTTCATCATTCTGTATTAGATACAGTCTTAGTGTCATATTTATGGCAACTTTCCTTATCCGGTAGTTATAAGAGGAAGCACATCAAACATTGAACCATCGGAACCTTCCTGTCCATTCCAGAATTTCCGCTTATTTGTGGCTTCCACACGAATCTGGCAAGGAAGTTCGGAGAAATGAGGGCAAAGAAGCTAAAACACTCAATATAAATAACAGTTTATCCATTTCCCAGTGTTTGAAGTTACACGTTACTTTGCTGTCATCTTACTGCAGCGTTTATTTATAACTTAATCTTATTTTTAAATTGCAATTATGAATATTGTGTTTCTTAATATAGAGTACGTTTTCCTATTCCACGTTAAATTTTAAATATCTTTACTTGAGTAACCGATATGAGGAACCAAAGTCCAGAACTTCACTTTTGTATGACGTTATTGGCAATTAAAACATTAGTGGGGAATTGGAGAAATGGAATCACTTTGCCTTAATAACAGAGAATTCCTCTTTCTTCTACTTAAGGAATGACAGAATTGAAAAACGTTGAGTAGAAGGATTTTTCAGACACATTGAAAGATACAGACGCCGCCTACGCATTTAATTGGCTTTTCTATTTTTACAGCTAATCTTGTTTCTAAAGGGCGTTTCACATGGATCCGAAAATCGGACAGTCGGATCCACGAATCGGACGTATTCTCTTTCACATGGCCACGAAACGTCGCCTATACGAACGATTTGAATATTACATGTCGTATAGAGTTTCGACATGCCGGAGAGAGTTTCGTGGCCATGTGAAAGAGAATACGTCCGATTCGTGGATCCGACCGTCCGATTTTCGGATCCATGTGCAATGGGCTTTGCACCTCATCAACTACTTCTCGGTGTGGATCTGTGGAGTTTTCCAAATTTTTCTTTCAAGTTTAAAATAAAAGGCATTTCTATAACTATATCATTAAAGTAAATCAAACCAAATAATAATTTTACCAAGATGTACTTCAATTGTTCTTACCATCGAAGTCGAAAATCAAATAGTAAAATTATCCATTTATCCTAAAATGTCGTTTCCATCAACATTTTCTTAAAAGTGTATTAAATTTCTTTTCCTTAATGGCTTTATAAATTCTTACTTAAATAAAACATTAACGGGATACCTTACTGCTTACTTTTATTTATTTATTTTTGTAAGCTTATAAGTTAGAAATAGCATCAACGTTTATTAAAATCTTGATTTAGAATACATGTTTGAATTGGCTGAGCACTTAACTGAGTATCTTAACTCAGCACTTAAATGAGTATCTTAACTCAGCCCTTAAATGAGTATCTTAACTCAGCACTTAACTGAGCATCTTAACTGAGCACTTAACTGAGTATCTTAACTCAGCACTTAAATGAGTATCTTAACTGAGCACTTAACTGAGCAGTTTAACTGAGTATCTTAACTGAGCATCTTAACTGAGCACTTAAATGCTGTGCTTTTCATTTTCTCTTCTTTACCAAAGTGTTAAGAATTCATTCTCTAGCAGAAGGAAGCACCTTCTGGTGAAAGGTCAGCCGTTTTATGTAGGCCTACATTTTCAAAAATTCAATGAAATTCAAAGAATAAAGAACTTACAAATCTCAAACAGGCAACCCTGGATTTAAAAATAAGTAAGTAAATCGTGAGTTACCGGCTGGGTTTTTAAAAATGTTCTAATAATGAATTTATTGCAGATTTCAGTCATGCAAATAAAGAATTTTATCAATCTTTATTAGCTACATTGATATAAAAAGTGTAAAAACCTTTATGTTATTAAAAAGTCGATTTGGTCAGTTGTGTTTTTTCGGGTAAAGAGCTTTAAATTATAAATTACATTCACGCTTTTTAATGGACGACGTTTTGCATATTTCTCAATAAAAGACATTTTATAAAAAGTACTCCACCTGTATCTTTTTAATTTCGCTATTTCATATCTTACTGATTAATCCTAGATTAAGTTCAATAAATAAGTTAAGATTTCAAAGCTTCCTGTATTGTCTTTCCTCCTGAATTTCATGAAAAATATATAAAAAAAAAACAAATTTGGTATTCATGTAATGACATTTCATGATAGTTTGTAGATCTTTAAATGGATGCCATTTATAGCAGTACTTAAAGGACATTCTGTCATCATTTGAGTATCTTTTAAGGTATCATGTAGAATCACTAAAAAGTCTTTCGAGTTAAATTTGCAAAAACTCTTTAACAGTCTAATCTGAATCCATTGGTGATATGTCTATTTGTTTGACTGCATTCCAATCCACATACACACTATTTATTGTCATTTTGATATAGTATCTTGAAACCAGTACGTGATCACAAATACGCCACCGATAAACCACTCATCGTATCTGTAACCTTGACCAGGTGAAAGTTCCTGCAAATATTCAAATATCAAGTTCATTCAACTTTTAGAGCCTAAATGAAAGGCAGAAAAATCGTTTCAAAGAAAAACAGCATTGTTATTTACGTTGTTATCAACGTAAATAACAAGAAACAAAAAAAAAATTCTTATGAAATCTTTTCGAACTTTGATACTATTGTACAGCTGAGTGATAGTGATTAGAAGAAATTATCTTCCTAAGAAGTTAATTTATCTTAAAAAAATGCAAATTTTACAAAAATATTAATACTTTCAAGCCCTAAATTGAAACTTTATAAAAAAGAAAGAAATTACTGGAAACACTAACTTTAATGTACACAAAACAATACGCGTATCAAGGCCGATTATGGTTGCGAATCATGGCGTCTCACCATTACAGTAAACGCCAGGCAATTGAAATGAGGTGTGGGTAGATAGAAGGAGAAATAAAAAAAAAATCAACTCAGTTCAGTAGTAAACACAAAATCAAGCGACCTTAACCAATTTACAATTGTCATTAGAAGTGACGTTGCTATTAAGTGCGCGCAAAACACATTTATTCAAAGCGTTGCAATTCAAGGGGCAAGTATAATTTCCACCACGGCCTCTTCGATACACCATTGGCATACAAATGGGCTTGCAAGAGAACTGTTGCCGCCTAAGTATTCCCCGTGGAAGCGATGCCCGCATTGAGTTCATATAGTATATCCAAATCCATATTTTGGGCGATTCTGAGTGAGTGGCAACACTGGATCGACCTTATCACATTCGTTCTCAGCATGGGGGCGGCTCTCTGTAAAATCGCGTCCCATCTCACCCGATTTAAGTAAAATTTAAATATTTTCATTAGTGTACCTTTCATTTAAAACTGTACCTGTTAATAAGAAAAATCACTTTCCTGATCTGACTGTATTTGTAAAATTTGTTAGTGAATCATAACAAGAATAAAAAACTTTCCTATAAAAGAAATGATGGGACCCTTGTTTCCATAAAAGATTTGGGGTTTGAATCCCTGAACATGTATGGATAGTTTCTTATATACTACATCCTTCCCTCTTCAGCAAAATCCAATGATCTCTTCGGGAAAGCACAAAAGGCAGAATCACTAAAGGGAATAAATCTCACTTTTTAAAATAGTAATCTTGTATCAGTTATTGCTGCTATATTTTATTACTTTTATCTTCTAAATAACTTAATATCTTGTTGTGGTGATGACAGGGAAAACTTAGTCCTCCACAATAATATGGAATAAATTTTTACTTATTATAAAAATAACTGATAAAGTTGCTTTCAATAAAAGATAAAAAAAGACAATAAAGCCTTTAAATTTCTCTATTATTTTTATCTCTACATGCAACTGATTATGAATCTTTGATGTAAAGATTCCAAATATTCTTTCTCTATTTTTTAATCAATTTATATTCAAAGGTTTCTCATTTTCTCCATTAAATAGTTGAAACTTTTGTTCGGTTGCGCCATCTAGTAGCAGATGTAATTAACTACAGTTCTTGTAATAACAAGAAAGAACACAATCACTAACCAAATTTAGCTATCATAAATATAAAACGATTAATGTAATTTCTAATACGTGCTCAAACTTTAATTGTTTAGTCTAATTAAAACAATAGGTACTTTTTTCAGGGAAATACTTAATAACGCTTAAAAATTACTTTGGGAAGAGAATATTATTTTTCATGAAAGAAATTAAATGAGTTATCCCCGACAGCTTTGTTTTTATAACTGGCTCTTCATATTGTTTATTTCAATTCTAAATTGTTTAAGTTTATTACTGTGTATCTATATTCGTTGTTACACTATTAAATTACAATTTGTTACGTTATTTGTGTTATGCTAAAATATTATAGAACTCTATTTTATTAAATAACAACATTATTAATAAATAATTCAAAACAGCATTTCGATTTTATTAAAAACTAGGCCATCCCCCTGTCTCCCCCTGGTAAGTATGAGATAATCCAAGAAGAATCGATTCCATCGGTTAAAAAAGTGGCAAAAAGTGATATTTTATTCCTTTTTGAATGAACTCATTATTTGATAGCACGCGAACAAATACAATAAAAGTAGGATTGGATATTGGGGGACCAGCAGTAGTGCAATGGTTAGCGTTCCTGACTGGGTTCGAATCCCATGCAAGGCGAAACAAAAAAAAAATTATAATCAGCAAGGGAAACTAATAATTAACAATTGCGCCGGACAGATAGACAGAGAAATAAAAGATTTTAGTAATATAGATTTGCAGTAGCTGGATGCAGTCATTGTTTTGTTATTAATTATAGACAGATGTTTTTTCAACGGAAATTGAACTCGCTGTTGGCCTCTGTCTAATATAAATGCGAGTATTCTGGTATCTCCGCACTTAACTTTCACCATTAACTGTATGTTATGTTTATGGGCATGTTTATGTATTTAAAAAATTTCAATGTAAATCCTTGTGATGAAGGAAGACAACAAACATCCCACAGAAAACGTTGGAAGTGGAACAATTGCTTCTCACTGACGGCAAACAATGCCTTTGACATTTGGGACTGCTATGATCTATTAAAATTATTTACGGGGTTCAGAGATTTGAATTAATATTCGCGGATTCAATCAATCAAATGAAAAAGTTGACGATAGGTTCGGAAACTTTTCTATTTTGTTTTTCACGCTTCAAAACAATAAAAACAAAAACAAAGAAAAAAAAAAATAAAACAAAGTTTACAGAAAATAGGTTTTAAATTCTTTCAGAAACTTGTTTATTGTAAGATTTAATCTTGAATTAAAGAGATTTTGTTTTTATCAATAATGAAGGTTCCAAAAATTACAAAAATTGGAAAAACCAATTAGAATTAATAACGACCTCAATGAACAAACACTAGAAACCCATTGACAACAATCTACAAAATTTTTAAATGGAGCCAATTAATCAGAACGCAATCGTAACTCATTACAAATTCTGGACGAAATAAGCCCACAACTATGGAACGCCATTAAAGGAAATTGAACAGAGGAAAATGTGGTCCAAATAAAGCCTTAAATGTCTGCCCATTTTTTTTTTTCCCCTTTTTTTATCATCGTTATGAAGGGGTTATTATGCTACCCAGCAATAAAATAACTGGAGCCCTGTGGGTAATTGGTTCACTTCATTATGATAATAGATTTTCTTTTTTCCTCTTTTAATTTTATTTCTAGATTAAAAACTCAAATTCGAATATTAAATTCATTTTAAGATAATTCTAAAACAAAACATTTTGATCAAAAAAAAAAATACACCAAAACGGAATAACAAATAAAAAAATATCGCGCGCATTTAAAAAAATTAAAAATATTACCTTAAGCCAGGACGTTTCGATCAGCGGAAAACTGTAAGATCATTTTCAGCTGAAAAACTACCAAACACAGACAGCGCGATATTTACATGAATGCTGTTTTTTTATATTTTTTTTATTTTTATTCGATTTTTGATAAATATTCATTCCACACGTTAAAGTTGAATTTATAAAGAAAAATACCTAAAAGATAATAATAGAATAATAGTAACAGTTATTCAATGTAAGAAAACCGCAACTTATCAGTTCGTAAATTCTTTTGTTATTATTATATTGTGTTACAATTAAAAAAAAATAGTTGACTCATGCGAATAATTCGCAACAAAAAAGTCTTTGAGAAATAATAAACAAATCCAACAGCTGTCGTGCATATTAATTAAACACATTGTCAGTAGATGGCGCCTTCTCCATTTATATAAAAAGGTCGACCTGTGCGAATAATTCGCATGATATATTGATCAGTCATCGAATGTGGAAATAAATAAATGAACAGATTGTCAATAGATGGCGTCTTCTACGTTTTTATAAAAAGATTTTTAAAATAGTTTTTTAACGAAAACATTAATTTTAAACAATTTGTTTACTTTTCGTCATTAGCGGTGAACGTAATCTTCAAAATGATATCTCAATCCTTAATTTTGATGAAGTATTAAGGGAAATAATAAAAAAAAAAAAAACACTTTTGAGAAATAATATATAAGAAGTTGACAAATTTTTATGTTTTTCATTGTAAGAAATCGTTTATTTTTATTAAAATATAAATCTTTGTTTGTTTTTTTATCTGTTCTTATTAAATAAACGATGAAATATCATTTTAAAGTGCATTTTTATTCAAAAAAAAGGATGAAGTTTACGACGCTATAGCATTATTTGAAATGTTATTTCGCTTTCGAAAGATAAGTCGCTTCTATTAAAGCGTTTCTACATTTTTATAAAAAGATTTTTAAAATAAAGTTTTTTTTAACGAAAACATTAATTTTAAACAATTTGTTTATTTTTCGTCAATAGCGAGGAACGTAATCTTCAAAATGATGTCTCAATCATTGATTTTGATGAAGTATTAAGGGAGATATGGCGTACCGACACTAAAAACACCTTTGAGAAATAATATCTAAGGATTGATAGTCACAACAACATAATGCACTTGAAGGACGAGATTAACATTTTGCCTGAGTAAAATAGAATGGTATAAAGAAAGAATGATCACAATACGACTCTCACATGTCATTGTTCATGTGAGAGATACAGTAATTATTACAATTTCCTGTAATAATTTCATGCAGCCACTGTATAGTAAAAAAAAACCAATACTTTCAGTTTAAAGAAAACGACTATTGTTTGATTAATAGATTTAGATAATAAGTGATAACTTTAACAGCTATTGAGATGCAAATTACTGTAATCCAGCTGCCAATAAATGACATTTATGCCATCACTAGTCTTCCACTTCTGTTATTGAGAAAGGACTGACTTCAAATCATCTTATTCAGACTTCCTATTCAGAGGGTTCAGATGGTAGTCGTAGAATTTAGAGTCTTTAAAGTGAATCCTTCAGAGAAACACCTAAACATACACTGAAATACATCTTTAGATCTCCAAATCCATCACAGGTAGTCTCCAGGCTGTTAATCACTTGAAGAAGAAAGTAAAATGTGTCACAAGCACTGGACAGAGCAGTCTTCTCTTCTGAGGATTCAAAACAGCATCACCATCTTAGTGATTTTCATAGAGGGTTCATCGTATTACGTACTGCGCCACTTTTTCAATCGTCTCCATTAATTGTGCTCCTATTTTACTATCCATGAATACAATTTCTAAACCACTTTAACTGCGAATGGAACCTGAAAGTTCGTTCTTTATAGTCAGACTTGCATATTTTTTCTACAAAGCATTATAAATTACTTTTAAAATTAAAATAATCGATTTTCTGATAAATTATTTATATTAATTAAAAAAAAAAACAAATCAAATGATGAATGAATAATTTTTTTGGGACACTGCATAAAAAATTAATTTGATTGCTGTTTTCAGAGGCCAATCAAGCTTTCCTGTACGCTGTTCCTACATAGTTTTAAATCTGCCATTATATAATGTTGACTTAATTGGAGAGCGATGTTAATTTCAGGTTGTCATGTCTCTGTTCTAATTGCGGAAAGCCTGCATATACATTTATCGTCGATTATTCTATAATGAATTAAGGATTTTTAAAGAGGCATACACTCAAATCCATTCAAGACTACGATTTAGATGAAACCGGTTATATATTTTCCCAAACATTTCTACAAAAACAGGTAAATGTTAAAATATCAGGTTAATTTGGATCTGAAAGAAAACGTTTTCGTATCATGGAAGAACGGCGACTCAAGAGCACGGATTAATGGTTTTTACCTTTCATGCTAAAAAAAACCTCATACATTCAATGTTGAAGATTGATCTATGAAGTAGAAAACTCACCACATAGTTTCCGACAGGAAAGGCTCACTGGGGGAAAGCCTATCCTAAAAGATAGGTACACAATAATCAGTAGAGTACACAACAATCGTTAGGCAGAGACGTTAATGTGAAACTAAGTGGACCCTTCTTAGGAGATCAATGCATTTAGTTTCACATTAACGTTATTTGGAGATTAACGGATTTTGTCTTATGTATTACATTCTTTTTTCGAATATTTCTACGTCCACCATCTATCATATTTTCTATCACAAAATCAAATTGTCTTTGAAAAATTCTACAAAGACAATTTCTTCTTGCTGAAAATTATTCATCAATTGTTTGATTAATATAAGTTTGAACAACATATACCTTCTTTTAGCATTTGACAAGTAATTCGATAAAGTCACATCCGAAACAATGTGAAAATTTTAATTTTTAATTCTTATCCAAAAATTACTATATCCGATGTTGTTGATGCTTGTAAAAATTTTTAATTCTTACTATGTTCTTCTAATTTCTGAATTTATTTCATAATATACAAGTTATATTGAAAAAAAAATATATTGTTTTCATTCACTATTTGAATGATTCGACATGCTAAGAATTACAATGAAATCCACAGCTGACATTTGTTATACCAATCAAAAGATTGAAAAAAATTATACCAATTAAAAAAATTTGATAATGATTATGATTTTTATCTCCTATTAAGAAGAAATAAAAGCCATTTAAAATATCAGAAGTGTATTTTTAACATTACTTAGCCTGCAATTCTTTTAAAATCATTGAAAAAAAATATTTTAGAATAGTTTGGATAATTTTTATCTAACTGCATTTTTTTCTGGAAGTCTTGCATGTGTAACGTAACAAAAACGTTTTAAAACGTTTAATTCAAAAAAACAAATTGCATCAAGTAAGCTAAGAACTGGTGAATTTTAACATGTGCATTTAGTGCTTTAAAATAAATGATGCCGACACACAAAATAAAAATTAAAAAGTTTAACACATTAAAAAAACGTGGTACAAGGACGGGTTTCGCCTTTATCACAGGACGTTCTCAACTGAATAAAAAACATAATTACTGGTTCTTAAATACAATATTTGACCACTCTCAAATGATATTGAAATTAAGAATATTGATGTTGGACCAATGAAAGACCATGGTTGCCGAAATTTTAATAAACTAACAAGTAAGAACTGAAACTTAGAACTAAAACTAAATTAAAGTTTAAAATTCTAAAAAAATATATATCTTATATTGAAATCCATTTATAGTAGTCCGAAATTTGCACAATTGAGTGGATCATGGGTTTCTGACGTTACGCAAAGAATCGGAGAGTTCTAAGGCCTTAAAAACGTGATTGAAAGTTCCCCTCCCCCATTCCCGTTTACACTCCTTATGACTCGAATATCGGAAATACGTATTTTTTCGATTTTGACAAAGAACACTCATATGAACTTTCGTGTTTCCAACTAAAGCGGTTTCAGAGATATGCCTCCAAGAAAGTTTGCCCATGTTTTACACCCTTTAGATCTGGGTTTTCAATTGTTGATGCATTATTCTGAGATGCATGTGAAATTCCTTGCCAAATTTGATTATCTAGATGCAACATTGAAACAATACTCGGATCTAAAGATCAATGTTATGACTAAATTTATTCGATAATCTCGATTTGACGATATTGACGAAGAATATGAATTAAATTCAAGCTGTCGTACATTTCTCTTAAATTTACCGAAAAATCCATGTGTTATCAAAGCAACGATACTTTGAAAGGAAGAGTAGGTACTTGAAGGCACTGTGTAATGACCAAATAAATGACAATTTATTTCCAAACTGAAAATGTCAACATTTACCAAAATATAAAATCTTAAAAAAAAAGTTTTTACTAGTAATTATTTATTTTTAATAAAACTGGCATAAATTATTTTTGCAAAATTATTTGGATAGGTTTTTTACATTGTTAGCCATTTTGATCTGGTTATCGATTCAAAACCACAATGATGAGGTTACAAAAGCCAAAAAGCGTGTAAATCCTTGGCCATTTAGATAAAATGAGATTTCAGTCACTATACAACGTTGGTGACATTCACGTGCCAGTGACATTCACAAACTATGTAGTTAAGAGACAACGAAACTAAATGATGAATCGTGTTACAGATAACTACAAAGCTCGGTTCATTTATTTCGTGTAGAACTTTCTTATTCGACCATTACAAGAGACCTGAATAACTTTGCCGAGTGACTTTCTCTTTCGCTTTTTTATTGCTGACATTGCAACTTGGGTTGAACGAACTTGTACTTCACTATGTCATTTCTTACGAACGTGATTCAAAATCCGATGACTATTTTTTTTTTTTTTTTTCGTTTTTTATCATTCAGTTGATCTCGTTTTCGTTATCTCAACCTGAACTGTTCATTTTAATAATTGCTCTTTTGTCTATAAGGATTTCAAATGAGATTGCTGTAACCAAAACAATTATACAATGTTTACAGTCAGTAGCTGATGTCCATTGCCTAACTCTGTCCTCAGCGGCTGTTTCTGGATTTATCTTCCAGTTCGACTTTTTCACCGAAATCACAGAATATCTCCACTTTATTTAGCCTTGAATTTGTACTAAATTTCAAAACTAAATAAATGACTAAATAAATCAGGACCCACGTAGGCCTATTTCATGTGTGTCAGATATTTCCTTTGACACCTTAAATAAGAATTTACAAAACTAAATAAAAAAAAAATCGTATTAATTATAACTAATGATTAACGAATTATAATTATTAATTATAATCTAAAGATAACGAAACCAAACTTCAAAGAAGAAAACTAAAATACTGTATCTGTGTTGTTTTATTCGTTTTTGTACGTTTTACAAAAAAAATTTAAAAGAAAAATAAACAAAACAAAAAACAATTTACGCTTGAGAAAAATGATTAAAATTAAAAGAATCGCTTTTTAAACAAGAGATTCTTGAAAAAAAGGAACTCAAAGTCTACTTTTTTTATTTTTTTTATAATTATTTTTCATTCAAGGCATCAATACATCGCAAACGAAAAGCCTTTGTTTATTTTCAAATTAGTACATTTATGTAATATATAATGTATTCGCTGATGATTAGTATAAATTTTCTATTTTCTGAAAAAATGATTTAAATTCACATTATTTACTTGAATTATTAAAATCCGATTCCTTTGAATCGTAACAAACAATGCACAAATGAATGGATTAGCGAAACGGATTAATTCTCTTTGATTTAGACGGAAATCCATTGTTTACATTCCAAGGCTTTTTGTATATAAAATTTTTGTCGCCTTTTTGATCTAATTTCTCTACAAGGACCCTTTGAAAATATTTCGAAAATTAGATCGCCAGTAACCCTTAAATATGTATACTTAGTTTCAAGAAGATCTTTTTAGCGGTTAAAAAGTTATTAGAGGAAAACACCCACATATACAGTCTAAGTGATTTGATGAACTATACATTCCTAAAAAATTGGCTAAAAATAAAAAATAATAATAAAATAAATATTCAACAAAAAATTAAATAAATCAATATTCAATAAAAAATTAAATAAATCAATATTCAACATTTGAATCACAAATTCAATTTAAAATTACTTGGGGTTTTTTTTTTTTTTTTTTTGAAAATTAAATCATCATTTCCCATGAACATGATAACAATAACTTTAGCACCTTTCATGTGTATAAAGTCCCGCCTCAGACTTCTTTGGACCATTTTTTTTAGCTTTAGCCATTTTTAGATGGCTAACAACGACATATGTTTTCTTTCTGTTAGTTAGCGGAAACAATTTTTTTTTTTTTTTTCCATATTATTTTCTGTTGTAGAAACCTAATAGAGAAAAAACATACGTGAATGTCCTGAAAGTCCTCAGAAACCTGAAATGCACTGAAGAAGCCATTTGTTCCAGAAAAAGAAAACAAAAAAAAAAAATGTAAATCATTGGAATACGGAATTTAATAAAACATTAATTAGCATATTAAATTAAAGCTGGCCTGTTTCCCATTCAGATCTAAATAATATGATTTTTTAAAATATAAATATTATGCCGTAGCAATGTCTTCTTTTTGTCCAAACTACTCAATAACTCGAAATTAATACTAATACTATTTAATATTATATTTAATGTGTGGTCAAGTTATTTCCTGTATTTTAAAAGGTTAAAAAGTTTTAAATCGTTAAAACAGAACGGTTTCAACCTGCTCAGAAATGTCCTGATATAATGATTTTTTTTTAGCTTTTTAACTTTTTCTACAATTCTAACTTGCAAATATTACTTTTTTAAATGCGTGAGAATAATTTTGTAAACGTTAAAATATATACAATTGCTAAACAACAATGGATGACACCAAGTGTTTACATCCTACAACAGCTGTTTCACGCTCTTTGGCGATCATCAGCTAGGAGCAGTCACCAGTAAACAGCGATGTCACGGTACTGAAGCGATTGTGAGTAATTATCTGTAGTCACCTCACTATTTAGTGTGGTGACTGCTCCTAGTTGATGATCGCCACAGAGCGAGAAACAGCTGTTCTAGGATGTCACTTAGTAAACATTTGATCTCACACATTGTTGTTTTTTAATAATTCAATGCGCAGATTGAATTTTTTATGCATTAAAAAAAATTCACTTAGGTCGGCCCATGACTGCTGGCACACTAGTATTTTTTTAGTGAGTTTTTTAATTGTTGTTTTTTGCTTTTGAGGCGCCACTGCGATCCGATAATTATATACTATTGCTATCTAACCTATTTATTAGTTTGTTTGCTTTTTCCGTTAAGAAAGGCATTTCGTTAAACTCAGAAATGCTTTCATTGTTACACCAGCAGAAATAAAAAATTCAAAACTTGGATAACGCAAATCAATTTTATCTGTATTTTGATTTCTTATTATTATCCAAAATAGTAGTAAAGAAGCTTGAATAAAATACCTTAACGGCTTCTATATGGGTCCTTTACTTACTGTAATAAGTTCAGCAACTTAATTGTTTTACAAAATCTTATATTGTTAAAAAGAAGTTGTGTGATTTAATTCCGTTGCTTGACTTGACCGGTCATTGAGGACACAAAGTGAAAGTCATCCCTGACTGGTAAATAGCAGGACCTGACCTATATAAGAACAAAGCACTTAATAGCACACAGACTAATGTAATGCCTTCACTTGAATAGCTGATAATAACACTCTTTATAGGTTTTATGTCTAATATCAACAAGCAATTAGTCTCTTTGTAGGGACGCACTTTCAAAGGCGGCTTACCATAATCCCTGCACGAAAGCAGTTTGGGTTCTTAGAGGATTATTGTTAAGATAACAAAGCGTAACTCCTAAGAAAAAAAAAATTGATATTTTAATCTCGTTGATTTCACTTGAACCCCAGTAGCATCCTTCGGAATATCTATCGACTTCGCGAAATGTTCTGCAAAAATTAATTTTATTTTTTATTTTAATTTATTTTCATAAAGTGTTTCTGAGAAACTTTATAATAAACATTTACTGTTCTGAGTTTTGTTTTGAATTTCTTGATGTTATTTTTTTATATGGCCGAAATGTGGATGTCGAGGATGATGATAAAAACTACTTGAACAGATAGGAAAACGAATCAAGAGGTTTGGGAAGAAGTGGAAGAAAGGAGAAAATTAATACAGGAAATTGAGAAAAGAAAAACAAGTTTTTTTTTGAGGAAACAAAAAGGGTTTGGAATTCCGAAGTTATTATGAGTTAAAAGAAGATGTGAAGATTGAAGGACATAGTTGCAGCGACTAGGTGATGCCTTTAGTACCTGACTGACTGACTTGTTTCAAAATCGTTTATTATCTTGGATGATATCGAAAAGAAAAACTGATAAAAATTATAGAGAGAATGTAAAAATGGAATTAATAAACAGTTTTGGAACATTGTCATATCTAGTCATACCATTAATGGCAGCTTTGGTGAAAGAATAGAACAAACCTCACAGGGGACACCATTAACGCTTAGTTTAGTTTATCTGGAGTAAGTTTATCTTTCACTCTATTACCTTTATTTACCCAAAAGCAGATTCATTATATGGACTGCTCAGAAGCCAATCAGTGTAAGTCATTTTGTTTTAAATTGAAATTTTTTCTGTAAGTCATACTCTAATGTTTATACTTTCGGTTGACAAAGTGCCCAAATCACTCCTCCAAGTGTATAGTTATGTTATCTTTCAATAAAAAATTCATTCTTCAAATTTACAAGCGTTGTTATTTTTTGGTATGTAGTTTTAAAAAACCTATTTCATTTCTTGGTTTATTGACTTACACTGATTGGCTTCTGAGCACTCCATATATTGATTCAGTTATACAAAACTCGAAGCAATGCTTGTAGTTTACAAGAGTAGCTACTGTTTTCTCAAAACTTAGGATATACATTTTATTCTAACGCCCTAGAGTTGTGTTTTACGAGATCATTGATTTCAAAATATATTGTGGTTTAATAGTTAATCTTGTTTAATGATTTTAAAATACGAATATTCCAACCCTACAGAGTAGTTTAAGATAGATCTTTTGATACCTTATCTAACGCTTCTATGTCCAGCGATGACTTGAGTATAGGTTCAATGAAATCTCATGATTAAATTTCCAACAGAGTTCAAGATAAAGACTAGTCACTAACACCAGAATGAAGTCCCAATTAATAGTCAGGCTTTTAAACAATTTTTTTCCGACTGTGATTAAGAAGTGATGAAATACAGAAATAACTAAAGACTTCTATTAATATCTAGATGAGTGTGGAAACTCCTTCGTTTGCCAACTGTGCTAAAAAAATTCGGTCAGAGATCCATAGTATCCATTGTAATTCTGTCCGCAGACAGATCAACATTCCTATGGAATTCAAGAATTCCCATAGAAGCACCTGGGGAAAGAAACTGAGGTGGGTTCCCGTGGCCTTCCTCAGGCAGCCATTATGGAATGGCTGCAGACCGAAGAGAAAGTGAAAGCTAACAAACACAGGAAAGGAAAGTAAAACAACCAAGCCACGCCCGGGATTCGAACCCAGATTCCGACACAACGTCCGCTCGGCAGACCGTCGCCCAGACCGCTCGGCCATGCCGGAACAGAGATATCATTATGTATATGGATAACTTATATTTTTCTAGAGCCTTGAAAATTTTCCAAATTCTGAGTTAGGAATACATTAAATGTTTTGATTCAACTCAATTACAATATATGTATTTTTGATCTTTATTAATTTATTTTTCATCAACTCACCAGATAACAGAAATTTTTTTAACAAACTCATCTTACAAAGATTCCAAACTACACCTCAGAAAGATTAAGTGTTGGTATTTTTAGCGTTGTAATAATTTAAAATCACTCTAAAAAACCAAAAGTTCCAATACCATCTAATTAAAAACTAAAAATAATTCAGGCATCGAAAGGGAAGTTTTGTTCTGAAGTTTCGGAAGTGAAATGGAGAATCCTCTTTCTACTTAAGGAAGAGCAAAAAAACACTTATAATTTTTATCTTAATCGTAATCTAACGATATCATCTAAACGTTAAATTTTAAAAAGAAGTTAATTTTTCTGTAGCTCTGTGATACAACTGAAGAGTAGAAAATGAATGTAAAGAAATTGTGAAATGCACTAGGAGTACTGTTAAATAGAATATTCCCACCAACCACTAAACAATAGAAAAAAAAATGCCATTCGACTATTCTGATACTAAAAAAAAAAGTTTTCAATATCAAGAAACTTTTCCAAAAAGTTCATTTTCAGGAGTCAAACTAAGGACTAAAATTAAATAAAAAGAAGGAAGTAATTACAGTTAAGTTTAAAAATATTGCTACAGAACTATATTATCTTATCCTTTTCAAGCCATCTCGTATCTTGCTTTTTGTTGGACATCTTAGTTAAATACGTAGATAAGGTTTGATAAGAAACACTGTCTACTGAAGATATCTCTTAAGAGGAAGTCTGATCTTAGCTTGTGGATTAGTACCAGAATTAAGATAAGCACAAATTACTTGAAGCAATTCAAAGAGAGCATTTTTCCTAAAACTGCCTCAATAATTAAACTGTATCTTAATTGCAGTCCATAATCTGCCAAATCTAATAATACACTGTTACACACACATTTAGTTGTAAATGTTATTTAAAAATTAAATTAAAAAAATATCCGTCTGACAGATAATGCCGCCGTTGAGAACACTTGATTTCTATATCATAATAAAATAATCATTCTAAAAGCCACTGGAAATATATTCGAATATTTAGACCTCGTGAAATGCTGGACTGATTAAAGAAGGTCGGTTACAGCAGAGGCTTCAGTGTCTTCTTCAGTAATCATGTATTGTGATTACTGAGTATCGAAAAGGCCATTTATCAGATATTATATCAGCGTTTGATCACTGAGGATTATTATCAATCTTCAGACATTCTGAAATTAACAGCAGTTTTGACGTAAAATGATGAAAACTGAGGGTGATTGCAAAATTGAAATTACCTGTAAGTAAATCCCCAAGGCTTCGAAAACCAGAGGAAAGACATTTGTCTACTGTCCTCCAAATGAGAGATGGCCGGCGGAAGTTTGAACTGTGCAGCCCTTCCGGTAGCTGATCAATTATGTTTTCCTGTCACAATGGACGACGGGGTCTGTTTTCACTGTGAAAGACATGTTGATAACGCCAAATTAAAACTTCTCTCGACTATTTACCGTTATTTCAATACCAGTTGCTAACAATAAGTATTTATATAAATAAATAAATAAATATATATTATTTATAAATACAATGCTCTTTTGCAAAGTAACAAGCGATTACCTGTCATGGCGGCGTCCTGTCATTAAATCAGACGGAAGTGCCTGACCAGACTAATCGATGATACATGCGCAGATCTCACAAAAACAGGGCGGCCATCTCTCATTTGGAGGACAGTACCTGGAAACGAACTGCATCATCAAGATTGTCCGTAATTGAACGCATTGTCCACAAGGAGTTGCCTAATACAACGCAGGGAGTTGGGTTTCCATAATAACAGTATATAAAGCCAACATTTCATCAGTGAAAGCGCATTCTTCTTGACCGGTTTTGGACTTCGGAACAATGGTGCCGTTGAAAGATGAATTGCTCTACTCAATGTTCAAATTGGACAGTTTAGGGTTTTAAAAATGGTGTACGAGAAGATAATGCTAAATGATTTGTCCTAAAACGAACTTCAAAGGAAAAGTTATTATTTATATGACTGTTTCCCGCAGGTTTTTTAGTAGGAAAACGTTTTTGGAAATATCACTCAATTTCATGTAGTATTTTGATACTGAAAAAGAACACTGTAAAACAACCCTTATTATCAATTCTGTGACTAAGTCACAGCATGACACAGCATGAATTTTTGAAGAAAATTAAACTCAAGAATTGTCTAGATTATTCCAGAATTCTGAACTGAATCCCTCTGAAACACTGGATAAAAAAAAAGTCTGTACGTCCGTCTTATAATACTGAATCGAGACTGCATCTAAAGGAAGATTAGTAAACGATTCCAGATTTTTAGTACAACGGGCAAAAGTCCTTAACGAAGTATTATTGCCATCATTGAAGCCAAAGATGTGCTTATGTATTGTCAATTTTCTTTGTAAATATCTTTTTTTTTCTTTCTTCCAGCAGGAATGAAAGTCCACATACTCACAACACAAGCAAGCTTCCAGAGGCCTTTTTTATTGATTATTTACCCACTTATGAAAATCAATCACTGCTACAGAGAATGTCCGTGTGTGTATTCGTCACGTGATCATGAGGTTGCAGACAGGCGTTGCGAGAGTCTGTTGAACGTAACAGTGGGTTAAACGAATGACCTCAGCCATTCTAAAAGTTAAACGATTGTCGATGCCAGTATCCCAGAAATAATTATCTTGCTTTCTTAGGTTTCGATTATGGATAGAAAACAGAAAAAAACATCAGAAATTAAGGTTACAGTGGGAAAAAAAATTGCTTTTGAATTTTAAAAGAAAAATGTCAAGAACGCAAACGTTAGGCCGGTCATCTTTAGTTAAATAATGGCGCAGTTCAACGGAGACTGGCAGAAAAGTATCTCAGAACTCACAAGTCACTGCCACGAATGGATTGTAGAGGCATCAAAACAATGATTCGAGGTTATCTTAAAAAACAAAAAACAAAAAAAAAAAACAAGAATTATCGAGTATATAAATATTTATATATTTAAACAGCTGCTCTAATCAGGGGCTACTCAAAGGATTTTACGCTCGTATTTCAGGGTGATCCAAGTTAGGAACAATAAAACAAATTTCGTCTTCAAGCTTCTGCGGCGAGGAGGAAAAGGTCCTCTCAATCGACCAACAAAGAAAACGAAACAAAATAGGACATATTCTATACATTTTGAGATTTTTGGGAAGGGAAATGGGAAGGAAATGTGTCTTAAGGAAATAAGGATGGGTGGCCTGTTTTAATTGTCATTGATAGTGTTCGGACTTGAATGATCCTAAACATTTATTATCACATTATCAATGTGATAGATAGATAGATAGATAGATAGATAGATAGATAGATAGATAGATAGATAGATATAGTCCTAATGACTCACTACAACCTCTTTCGAAACCAACGCTTAAATAGGGCCCTGCTTAATGTAGACGACGATCGGTTGAATGCAACATAAGTCACAAAAGCGAAACCAACTTTGTGTCGCAATATTGCATTGGCGCAAAAAAAAAAAGAAAAAAAAAAGAGAGGCGGGGATGTGACCTCTGACACTTAGGTCATGGCTTCGATTCCAAGATCACTGCTCTCTAGTAATGGAAAGAGAGAAAGTTTATCAAGGTGATAGCCCGGATTTGTAAGCAGAAAAAACTGCTCTAGATAAAGAACTTCCACGGGTGAATTGAAGTTATGTCAATTGAACGTCGTAGCAATTGCAACAAAGAAAAGGTCAACCTTCTATCTTTGTATGACTTAAAATAGGTTTTAAAAATACAAGTAAAGAAGTAAAAAGACAAATGAAATAAACGAAGACAAATTAGCTTTAAGAAAAAAAAAATCAATTCCAGCCAATCATTAATTAATACGTTTAACATTTCATTAAACTAAAGGTCTTGTAAATTAATTCTTTTCGCTTTTAGTCTATTTTCCTTTGCATTAATAATAATGCCCTAAATACATTATTGCATTCTAACTACCTGAACAAAGTATATACATATATTTATTTATTTATTTTTTGACGATTTTTTTTCTATCTTCAAAACCTTATCCTAATGTTGCTTATTCTTATCCACAAACTTTTCAGAACTTTTAGGCATTGGTTTAACTACAAATAAATAACAAAAAAGTACGGATTTAAAATTTGTTAGCTTGATATCAACAAAGTTATAAAAAAATACGGTAATGCCAAGCTTCGATTTCATATTAAAGAACAGTAAAGAGTTGTTAAATCTAGAAATTAAAAGTATTTTTAAGATAAAAAGTATTTTACGTGCTGGATAAAATTTAAGTAAAAGCCTGCAATTAAAAGCACGAGTGTGAGAAGATTAAAAAAAATCAGATTAAAAACTCACGACGTTTCAAACCCTCATCTTGTGCTTAGGGTTTTTTATCAAGTGTCTACGTGTTATCCTCCAAGCTTGGATTCGTTATGTGAAATGAGTTTTTAATCTGATTTTTTTTTTAATCTTCTCACACTCGTGCTTTTAATTGCAGGTTTTTACTTAAAAGTATTTTTTTTTTTCATTTATAGCACTAGATGAATAGCTATTTTTAAAAGAAACATTTTTATTTATTTATTTATTTATTTATTTATTTATTTATTTATTTATTTATTTATTTATTTATTTATTTATTTATTTATTAACTCTGTAAACATATAAGTTGTACATTTACTAAATCTTCTGTTTCTTTGTAGATCCTTTTATTAATGTCTCATTCAGTTTAAAAAGGGTTCGTTTAAATATCTTTCTTCTTAAGATGTTATTTCATATACTCTTCCGTTGTTCATTTGTTCTTGCTTACAATGCCATCTCCCGGAGTTTTATATAAATGATGTTCTTCAACAAGGAAATCGACTTTTTTATATGGAGTTGATCCTCTGCAATGTATTACACAATCACTGATGGTATTTTTTCTTTCTTCTTTGTTGATAATTTTTTTTATTCGGAATCATTGAAATCAGCCCAGTAAAAAAAATGATAGAATTGGCACTCTTTTATAAAATCCAGAAAAGTTACACAACAATTATTTTTTATAGCGTACATTTTATTTTATATGGTTTTATCTGAATTCTCTGAATATATTTTGGTTTAGATCGATTTAATTTATAAGAGTGATCTGAATCATCGTCAAGAAATAAGAAGGGAATTGTAAGCTAGTTATTTAAACTATTAAAAAATTGTAATTTCTTGTTCGGATATTTTGCTCGAAGTTATCAAATTATTCAATCAAATGGAGAAGCATCGCAAGGACAAAATCTTCACCTTCAAATAGAATCCATTCATTAATGAAACAAGCACTTACTTAACACAAGAAAATAGAAAAGTATTAAAAGTAAAACAATTACCTCTCCCTGACGACAAAAATTAATTTCTTTTGACGTCTAATACATTCTGTAATTTTAAGTTTGTGTGTTCTTTGATTTGATTACAATTAATTGGATGTTGGCGACGCGTGAATGATTATTTTCAGATTTAATCACAAGTTATTTCCACAAACAGCAAACTCGTTTGTGAATTGATTATATACGACATACAGTTTTCATTACTGTAACAAGTTTGAAAGTATCGTAACAAGTACTTTCCGGAAAATGTTACTTCTTAACTAGAAATCAAGTTTAACTTGCGTGAAGACAATATACACAAAAAGGAATCAGAAAAATCACGTAACTAAACAAAAATTAGCTGAGCTGTTTTAGATTCGTAATATTTAATACTGGGAATCGGAGACAGTATTGTTTCGACTTTCTGGGCGAGTCGGACTGATGAGTTATGCAACTCGAAACAGTACTGTCTCCGATTCCTAGTATTAAATATAAAAATAGCTCAGTGAATTTTTGTTTAATTATGTGCGGTTTTGTTTTCTTTTTGTATTACTTCTTAACATTTATTTATTTATTTTATTAAGTCATGAGAACGACACTAAACACCTACATTTGTAGTCCAATTATAATATTTACAAACAATACAAATGTTGCATTTTCTGCATAAAAAATTATTTAAATCCACGTTATTTACCTGAATTAATTAGTTAATCCGATCAATCCTCGCGGATTAGCTAGGATTTAATATTCATTGTTTAAGATAATGAGCTTCAAAAAACTTACGAATGAAGAATTGAAATTAATGAGGGGGAAAAAAAAAACCCCATAGATATAAAAATACTTCTTAAAAATACTATTGTTTTTTAATGCGTCAGACATGTACAAAAAGAACACCGTTACGTGAGTTAGCATTCTTCAGTTCATGATAAACAAAATGAAATGTTAATTAAGAGAATGAGATTAACAAAAATATAATTGAAATCGATTATTTAGATTCCAATGCTTTTTTTTTTTGTAGAAATTTTTGTCAACTTTTCTTGTTGATGTCTCGATAGGACCCGTTGGGAAAAAGAGTTATCCGCAATTTTCGAATAACTTCGAATAGAAGTTTTGAGAAGATCCATCACGGCAGTGGGTTCAAATGTTACTTCGGGTGAGGGCGGAGAGAGGACATATCTATATCCACCCCATACACAAATACACGAACACACACACTGATTTGATGTGTTTCATTTCCTATTGCAAATATAGGCTAAAAAAAAATACCCAGTGTATTAAGGCGGGTATTTTTTTTTTTATACCTTAGGAAGTTCCTCTGTTTTAGTTCTGGGTTTTTTTAAGAGAATAAAATTAGCCACCATCAATGTGGGATCGTCTGCTTCTTTTTTGCGATGTGTGAATCCAGTCAACCTTGACCCATATATCGCTAGTAGTTATGCAAAATGGCTTTGCCCGTGGAAATCATACGGAATAAAAACACAACTTTTGCCCTTGAATCAGCATCCGTTTCCATATTGAAACCGAGCCAAGTTTCACCCGTTTTGGTCGAAACTAAAGAGAACTTCGAATCGGGAAAGAAGATAAACATGAAGATTAAAAAACGGTTATTTTTAATTCAGTAATAAAATAAAGAATTACAATAAAAATACCAATGCCATTCAATTAATCCAATGTTGCAAGATAATATTCGGAGTTCTAATATGTTGGATTTTATTGTGTTCATGTTATTGTAACTCTTTAAAATGTAGCCAAATAAAAGGCCAACGAAATTCGAATTATTTTCCAAGGATTCAATGTAGGTTTTTTTTTATTATTACTTCTTATAATTGATAGAATTTAATATCATAATATGAATTGATTTTCATTAACGAAGATTTACCACATACAATACCAAATCAAGTGCTGTTTAAAATAAGAACTAATTTCCATTCAATTCTTTTATTTTCTGCGATCAGGAATTTCATAATTTGAAGTTTCTTTTATGATTGTGTTGATAGGCAAGGTATTGTATTGAAATTACAGGAGTTGAACGAATTCTAAAGAATCCAACAATAATTTATTAGTCATGTTAGAAACGTTGTTATCCCAAAGATTCTAAAACAGCGTTTCCTTATTTGACGAAAATACACATATTGTTTGATCCACACCAATGGATCAAAAAAAAGTTATTCTTTCGCAGTGCACAGTTTAGGCAGCATGTGTGATCCACCTTCATCGTTCCAGTCACCTTTCCCTAGACCTGCCTGTTAATCTTTTTTTCATCGTTTACACTTACACATATGTTGTGGTAGTCATGTTTCTGGAATTCTCTCTACATGTTTGGCTATGTAGTTTTTATTTTAATTTTTTTATTTGTATTATAGATCTTCAACTTAATCTCTTGATTTCTTATACGATCAAGTCTCGTGCATCCTTTTACCATTTCATTTATGAGACTGTGTATTATATTTCCTTATTATAACCCACATTGGAAGCTAATGTACTACACATTGGAAGCTAGTACACTTCATAGAACTTGAAAGGATACAAAGATGATATGTTTTGTTTCTAAGTGTTCTATTTATAGTTCCATAAATTATCTGGAATTTGAGCAGCTTATTTTCAATTTCCTCGTGTTGATTGGAGCTGATGTCGTTGCCAAGATATGGAAAATGTCTAATCCGTTCTGTATTTCTGTTGTTGGCATCTATTTTAATAAGTACAGGTTCTGCTCGGAAAAAAAAAAACCACTTTTGTTTTCGTTGTTTGTTACAAAATAATTTTATAAATTTTATCACTGTTGTTTATTAAAGGTTTTAATTCAAATTTGAATGACTGATTACTAAAAAAAAATGATGAACCACAAATACAACAGTAAGAGTTACTTAATTTTTTTTTTAATTACAATTATTCCGACATTTCACAGACATATGTCTAGCAAATATCTTGTTTTATTATTTATTGTCGATCTACTAACAATTATTACTCATAAAAGTCAAGCGTTTAAATATATTTAAATCTTTTCAATTTCCAACAATAACTGCAATAGGGGAATCAAGAATGGTTGATCGTAAGTTAAATATTTCTGAAATGTTAAGAAGACTTGCTAAATGAATTAACAAAATTTCAATTTGAAGAAGTTTTGTTTTTAATTGTAGGATTAATTACAATAAAATTATTAAAATTATAAATTTAGCAATTCTGTTAATTAAATTTTTTCAACTTCTTAATTTTAATCTATTTACTTACAACACTAATTGTTCTTTTTAAAAAAATAATTTAAAACCAACTGAAATATTCTTACATTTTAACAATAAATTTTAATATCAAAATCTTGTTAAAAAACGTATTTAAGTTAATTAACTTCAAATTAAACAAGGAAAAAAATATATTAACTGATTCTAAAAGAAAAAAAAAAAGAGAGAGAAACTGAGTGTAATAATTTAATCTTAGCAAATTACCTTAATTATTTGGTAATGAACTTCATTAGTAATTGTATTTGCTAAATATCTAATTATGTAAAAATTCCGCCTCTCAATCAATTTGTCCTAATGAGATTATCAAAAGAATGCGTCCAGAATTGAGGGCTGGAGAATTAGAGGAATGTGATTATCCAAGTGTAGTTAATTGAATGCTAAAAACAAGTTAAAAAAAAAAAGAAAAGAGAAATGGGCAAGAGAAGAATTACAAATTGTCGGAAATTGAATAACCACTTAAATTACTGATAGTAACAATATAATAAACCTACAGATTTACCGATATTAATGGAATGAAATGAACGACACACACACACACACACACACACACTTCATTTCTAAGATTCTTGTCTGTTCAAGAACTCAAGAAACAAACTCTACATCACAACTTAAAGAATGTTAACATTTTAACATTTCTTATGAGTTTTAGCATTTCTTATGAAATACAAAAATAATACATTATCGCAAATTTTCAGAAAATTCCTTTTTCTTTTTTCAAGCTATTTATTAATAAAGACTAAAATAACAAAAGAGAAATATAATGTAACATATTCTCGATTAAAACAAATAAACTCACATCTCAACAATGGAATAACATCTTTGTATTTAATAAAACTTAAATGAAATGTTAAAGAATCCACACACCTCACATTTTCAAGTTTTTTTTCTCATTCTATTCCTTTCTCTTATCTGAAGCAAACGGGGAAAATTTTTCCTATAAATCAAAGCAGGTATACTTTAAATCTATAATTATAACACATTTCTAGATTCATTTTCTGAAAATGGGGGGCAAGGGATGGTGAAGCGCAAAACTTAGCCCATCCCATGCAAAAGTCAGTCTCACTTTTCGTGATTCTCCCTAATACAATAGATGACGAAATGGCGACCGAGTAGCGAAGATATAACCATAGCGACTGAAATTGCAATTTACATGGAGAGGGAATGATCTATTCTCAAACATGCTAAACATGGAGAGACGTGAAAACGTTGGCTCAAAACAGAAAAAGGTCGGTCTACACGAGCAGCGTTACTTTAGCCCGCGGACATTCTTATAGGGATAAAATTAAGAAAAGGATACCCTGAGAACTGAGCGTTACTAACGGTCACCAATGTAGACCGATTAGCGCTGCTCGGCATTGAAAAAGCTCGTGTGGACGGCATCTTTCACTTTCCATTGAAATACATTGGATTTCGCCCTGCTCTGTCAGAACGTTAGCAATGTTGCCAACGCGGCGTTTTCAAAACCACCATTGATTATGTAATATATAAGTTATACTATTGGCTTCTTTTGATGTTTAGATTTCGAAGCACAGCATGAATTATTCCTTTTCAACAAAAATATATTAATCTTACAGGCAAGATGGCTTCGAAAACCGGAAGCAACACCTTACTGTGGATAGTCCAAAATCAGATGAATCAACTCAGATTTGATAGGAGTCGAAACACACATTAACGACATTATCTTCACCTTTGCTTTGAAGCAACTAACGGCAAAAAGACAAGTTACGCAGCTTAAATAACTTACAATAATGAATATGGCGTGAAAATAAGGTAAAATAAAGAGTTACAGTAAGGAAGAGGTTTGCCGAGTGACAGAAGCATGGGGTACAAACCAAGAAATAAAAAGTCAAGGAAAATATATGAAACTAAGAAATCCTTGTATAAAAGAGAAACTGGATTATTTGTAAAGATGTAGTCTATAAAAAAAATTGATCTAAAGATAACTTTAATTACCAACAACTTCAATTTTTTTTAATTTTTAATTAAAATTTCAATTAATTTTAAAAAACTCAGCAAGGTATAAAAAAAAAGTTCACACTACTTTATTCATATCAATCTGATTCTTACAAGAAATAAACATTATCAGAAAACAAAAGTAATAAAATAAAGTAAATAAATAATAAATAAAAAACCTTAGTTAATGAATTTGGTGAAAATTTATTCCCCCCCCCCCCCCTAGCTTTTAAAAACGTTTAATGTAACTTCGTGAGCTTTACGACAAAATGCCTGAAATTGTCACACTAACTACAATATGCGATCTACTTTTTTTCTTCAAACTAAATTGTATCCTGAAGTTCTGACTCTGAAGTCTGCAAGAGAACCCAATGAATTGCGAGACCTATATAAATATTTCAACGAATGTAAAGACATCTAATGTTAATAATCTCTGAATACCGAAGCCGAATGACTTTTGAAAAGTTGAAATTTCAAAGGATAAAACAACGTCCAACCATTACTTTCCTTATTTTATTTTGCTTTTTTACTTATTAACTGGTAAGAATGATTTTTATTCACTGTCCCGTATTTATTAAGTCTTGCATTGCAGATTCCTCTTTCTTAACACCCCTCAATCTTTTGTAGGAATTCTTTCTTAAAAAAACAGCGGCCTTCGCCAGGGACACCGGCACTTCCCAGAATCCTTTTCTTCCTCTTTCAACCCTTTGAATACTTTCGTTTCCAACCTTGAAGAGTTCATGTAACTCTGGAAGCAATAAAGCAGAGGAAGTTCGTGATACTGTCAAGGTAATTCGTTGTCCCACTTTTCGCTGTTCATGGCCAAAGAAGAAGCCTTCAACGGAACCAAAGGGTTACGTGGTCCGTCATCACTGCTTCCACATTAACGTCAAGGCCACAGTGCCTTTGCCCCTTACTTCCGCTGGTATTTCCGTCTTGATGTCGATGAACGCCAAGAAGACAAACTAAATTCCAATATAGGCTTTAACTTGGATACAAAAGTGAAGCCATACACCTGAATATGATGAATAATTTATACAACAACAAAAAAAAATACACGACTTTTAGGCTTTAACTTCTTGTACAAAATGCAAAAGAGTAATTATTCCATATTTACTGAATAATCAAAAACACCAAATTTTCCTAATTCCTTACCATACTTTACTGCTAACAGGAAAAAACTATGAGAAAAATTTAAAATTTTAGCAGAATAAAAGAACATTTAGAATCTTTAAACAAAAAAAAACAACAAAAAAAACTGTGCATGTTTCTAAAAGTCACTTTTATATCAATTACCAATCTCTATCTCTCTATGATCTTCCTTGCTGCTTCAATTCTATCACTATTTCTTTATAATAGTTCTGTAGTTCGCCAAACATTTTCACAATTAATGCGACTAGAAGATAGGTTCTATCGGTATTTTTGTATACCTAAAACAACTCTTGAACTTATTTAAAAGAGTAATGATATCCTACTTCTTAGATGGTTAACCAATCTAAGAAACAGCTTGGAAGCTTCATCAGTAAAGATGGTTAAAAAGATGGGGAATAAAAATTAGTCTTGCTGCAATTAGAATTATATAAATGCCATTTTGATACGAAAATAGTGTCTAGAAGCACACAGTCTTATGCCTCTTAACATTAAACTTTAATAACTGTTCTAGGACGTTTCTTGAACACAATGTCTTCATACTGTTACAATACCCACGGATCAGTTTGTGCCGTTTTACTTCGCAGTACGACCACAATATGTTTTTCAAATTGTTTTGTATTATACAAATTGGTGCAAATGTTTTTTTAACCAATTCAGAAAAAAAAAAGACTATTATTATTATTATTTTGAGAAAATATGTCTCCACTTGTATCCATTTTCTGTTTGTTTATTTTTCTACTGTAATGTAAGCCTTCAGCCCCAAGAAATGTCTAGAATTGAAATTTTTGACAGGAAAATCAGTACTGACCCAAAACAAAACTTCTCACTTCTATAACATTTCAGTTATTCTCCCAATGAACTTAAGAGTCCCACTAGAAACACAGACACTGGCATTAAATCCATACACCAGCATCTACACAGATATCCACAATAAAACTTTTCAATACAAAATTTAAAGTATATCATAAACAATTTTTAACGTGTCATGTTAATTATTTAAAAACCACTACTCAGACACCTATTTACAATTAAAAATTAAAAATCCCCAATAAAACAACGTTTCTAAACCTCAACTTATACGGTTTTTTTCTCAAGTTTTTTTCCCCCCTACCTTAAAAGTAATCCTCCTTTTCAGGGTTCGTTGTCACAAGTAAAATGAGCATCGTGAGATATAGAAAATTTTTGTTTTTTTTTTTGTTTCCCCCTGGTGTCATTAATTGTAACTTC
>JAFIDM010001028.1:28379905-28442283 GCA_023159025.1 Thereuonema tuberculata | reverse complement strand
TATTAGATAGTAAGAACCCTACAATATATGGCATCAGAAAGAACAAATACCTGCGTGAATTTTTTGAATCAGGTATGATTAAAATCCTTCATAGTTATAATCAGGATTTATCGAATAACAATATCTTGGATTACGGCCTGTAAAATAAAATAAATTAAACAAAATTAATAATAATATTAATTAAATAAAATAAAAAGGGAAAAAAAATGAAAATGAAAAGATAAAACGCTCGAAAAGTCTTTCAATAGCAGAAAGCAATTTCCGATTTGGAAGTTACAATTAATGACACCAGGGGGGAGACAAAAAAAAAAAAAAAATTTCTATATCTCATGATGCTCATTTTACTTGTGACAACGAACCCTGAAAAGGAGGATTACTTTTAAGGTAGGGGGAAAAAAACTTGAGAAAAAAACCGTATAAGTTGAGGTTTTGAAACGTTGTTTTATTGGGGATTTTTAATTTTTAATTGTAAATAGGTGTTAAAGTATATCAGTTCATGATTTATATATTCCGGAAACTGGAATAATGTTTGTAATCAAAGTGTAAAATGAGTAAATTGTTTAAGTTTCAAAATTGTACATACGATTAAAATTTGAAGTTGTAATCAAATTACAATCCATAAACTTTTTTCTTTGAATTACTTAAGTGTTTTGTGCTACTGTATATTTAAGAGTAGTTCAAATGATAGATCTACAAATAGGAAAATGTAATCAATTTTGATTATAACTCTATAAAAGAGATTTAAACTTTATTTTTCTGTTTGTTTAGCAATGCATATTTTTTGGCACTAAAATCGTTTACAGTTTCTTAATTTATGCTTGCAGAAAAAGGATTTTGAGCTGTCCTTTCTTTTAAATCTGATTTGGTTATTCAAATTAATTTGACAAAGCCCCTATGCTTATAGTTAGAACCATCTCATTTTTGTTTTTAATGGTTTTCAACTGGTATTAGTTTCTTTCAAACAGCACCTGCCAACAACACTTGTTCAAATACCCTACTCATTTCTTATTATGAGACCATATGTACACTAAACTGTAATAGTAGAGTAATATAAGAGTGTTATATTAAAGTGTCTATACTCTTTAGACTTTAAAGAAAGTAAGATTAAACTACACAGCAAACAGTAAAAACAAAAACAAAAAACTAAATTTATAGAAACAAAGAACTAAATTTTTTAAAATTTATTTAAAAGCATTTCTTCAAATTTCTTCAAAATATCTATATAGCTAAAATGAAAAAAAAAAAGTTTTTTTATCTGTAACTATGCTATACAAGCTTTTAATGTTAATTTCAAATTTTAAAATTTATAACGAGTTATTAATAAGGAAGAGTACATTAAGTCTCATTAAATTGAAAAACATCTAATTTTATTCTGAGTGTTCAAACTACCTATAATAAAACTTATCATTTTCCAACTTGTAAAATATTTAATGCTATAAATATTTTATAAGAAGGAGGTTAATAAGTTTTATTATAGTTTGAACACTCAGAAGAAAATGGAGAGAAGAGAATTAAAATCGTCTAATTTTAGTTTTGTTCAGTAAGAAAAAATCCTTTTGCTCGTCAACAATCTCTTTACTTGTGTTTTGTGAAATCAATTCAACATCTATCTTCTTGTTATTCCTTCTTTCCCCATCATAAATAATAAAATAAAATAAAACACTTTAACCACACATTATAATGAATTTTCGGGGTCTAGTACCTATACCCCTTTTTTTCCAAGCCTTTTTTACTTCTATTAAATAAATACAAAATAATATAAGAATTATATAAATCATGAATATAAAAATGATAATAGACAATTATTGAAATAGAAAATTAATTTTCCCATAATTCTTATCATCAAGAATAGATGCTAGACGTATAGTAAAGCCGTCCGCTATTCTTTCTATATTTCTATTACAACATTTAGTGAAAGGCAATTTTTATTCAGGTGCTGCTTTATTTTCATTTTGTAACATATTTCACAGCACGTTAAATTTATTTTATTTAACATTTAATATTGTTAACAAGAATGCTTCTTTTATTTTTATTTTATTATTGTCCTGTTATATATCTAGTATTGTTACCGTAATCATTGGGAAATGTCCATATAAACTAGAGTGCTCTGCCAATTCTGATTTCTCAGTATTTAATAATTTAATCATGTTCTTATGTTCCTGTAGTCGTGGTCTAATTAGTTGGGCTGATTCTCCTATATATGATACACTATATTTAATTTAATTTTATATGTAACTCTAGTAGGCCTATTTCTGTTTTTCTTTTTTTTATTATTATTTTTTTATATACAATTCTAAATCTATTTTGAATAGCAGATTGTTTAAATCTTAAGAAAAATAATCCATTCTATTTTATTACAGAACTCCACTCTGTTTAAAACAAACTGTTATTAATACTTAAGATGCCAGAAAGATGGTCTTCTTAGCCTGCACGGTTGTGTTATAAAATAGGACACCAAAGTCGAATTTATAGGTCTCGGCTTTTTTATATGTTATAATTAAGTGATTATAGATGATTGCAGCTATATTTGTTTGTAAAGCATTCTAGGTAAAACAATCAGCTATTTTAAATATTATTTTTTAGAATAATATTTATTAGAAAAACAAATGCAAAGGTGTAACATAGAAAAAGAATACAACTAATTAATTTTCAATTACTTCGTTAAAAAGAATATAGAAAGTATTACATTATTGAAAAAATAATGTAATGCTTACATTAAACCATATATGTAACCATAGCCGTGGTGGCAGTGGCGTATATAGAATATATTTTCGGGGGGGGGGCCAGGATCTGTTCAACCAAATAAAAAAAAAAAATAAACGGTTGGGAGGCCAAGCCTCCCTATTTTCGGGGGGGGGGGCCCGGGCCAAAAAATCTATTCAACCAAGAAAAAAAAAACAATGAAAACCTATCTGTTCAACCAAAAAAAACGTTGGGAGGACATATCTTCATTATTTCGGGGGGGGGGGGGGGGGCCCCCCCGGCCCCCCCCCTTATATACGCCCTTGCGTGGTGGTATAAGATGTGATATAAGAAGTGTGCTCCTCACACGGACGCCAACCTTCTAGGGGCGTCGGTTGTTGTCAGCAAGCTTTTTTTTCACAATAAATACTCCATAAATCTTCTAATTAAAATTTATAAGATAAGATTATTAATATAATTTTTTGAATAAATTAGTATATTTATGTACTTTTTTTTTTTTAGTTCTTGGGGCACCACAAATGTTTCGCAAACGGGGAATCAATTTCATGCAACGGCACTGTTGATAACAATTGTGATATTCTGTTTATGATAGTTGTTTTCAAAAATTACTGTAACTATTACGATGTATCGTAATTTCTATTTGTAATATAAAACAAAACAAAAAATAAAATTATAAACAACGGCTTCCCGTGTGTGAAGTATTGTTGAATTACGGACATGAGTCTTAGAGAAAAAAAATAACATTTTTATATTTTGTGTTATGTTGATTGTATTGTTTTTGCAAGTAGAACGAAATAGGCCTACTTTAGGAATATTTCACAGTGGAAAAAGTTCTCGTTTTGCGTAAGAATGATTCCATTTTGATTATCCCACGACAACAGAGAGAAAAAAAAAATACAGAACCTGAAGTTATTAAAATGAAATATTAAGACTTTCTTACATTGATTTTTTTTTTAAACTCGTATTATTATAGTTTTACCGGATATTACACAGTGATTTCGTACTTCATATTCTTCCGTCTTGAACCCACAACACCATCAAAAAAAAAGACCTAAAAAAAAGTCTTCCGCCTTTACTAAATAGGCCTTATTTGTCTTAAGTGAAAAGTGTCCCATTTTAAAATCATCCCTTGACAACAGGGAAAAAAAAATTGAACACTGCTTTAAGCTAGAGTCTGGAATACCAGACGTTCATTGCCCTGAATAATCCCCATTCTGCTCCCAAAAAAAAAAAGGAGGTGGAAGGGAGGAGAGAAAGGGAAAGCACTATTCGAGGAATTAAGCGACTCTGAAATACCCTTTTCCTGTCCGAAGGAGTTCTTTCAATATACACAAGGAAGATTTACAGAGAAATTACTGCCTTACGGCTCTGTTCCAGTCGCCATCTTGATATTCACCTTTGTGTAATTTCCTCGCAGTGTTACCATTTAAGCAGTTAGAAGATGATAGAAAAATTACTGATTATAGATTTTGTAGCGTGATAATAACTATGTAGAAAAGAGATAATAAAAAATTTGAAAGCACAAGCTCTTCAGATTATAAGATTGATAGATTCGTTAATCTCTTTTTTTTTTTTTTTTTTTTTATTTATTTATTTCTAAATTTAAAATTACAGTCCTGCTAGGTTTTCAAAATGAAATCCTGTGATGCAGGTGCTGAAAGTATAAATAATTTATATTTGTAATTTAAAAAGTATTAATCATATAAAATCATATAAAATTTATATAATTACGCAATTATACGAATTATACTTAAATTAGATTCAATTATATAATTATATAAAAATCAATATATCACAGAAATATAAAAAGAAAATCAAATACAAAAAGAAAATTATTATAAATATCATTCATTACAATCAAATTTAAGGTTCCCAATGTTTATACTATAATGTTTATTTTCTTTCAATGTTTATACTGTATAACATTACTGTATAAAATAATGTTTATACTGTATAACATTAAAAATTTCTAAATCTAATTGTGAAAATAAAACTTTAAATAACAATCTCTCATGCCAAAATTATTCAACTAAAAGATATATAAACAAAATATCAATACACAAGACCAAAAACACACAAAATATAGATATAGTATATGTAATCAAAAATACCTAAATATTCCAGATAATTTCGCCAAATATTATTTTTTTCAGTATTTGCCTTTTTAATATACTTATTTTATTAAATTTATTTTGTTTTAATTCATTTGTAATTTGCATAAAAATCTTTAATAGAATTCTATTTTTATTTCTTAATCCAAAGTTGTTCTTAGGATTTTCATAATATAAAATCTTTATTAATGTATTTCTAGTAATATTTTCTAAGTTATAATTTCTAATTTGATTTCTAATTTTATAAAAGTTATTTATTATTAAAGAATATAATATTTTTTCTTTTGGCATTAAAATTTTATATTTTATTCTTATCTGTATTTTTTCATTCTTTGTTAATATACAATAATCTTGTATTATGTAATTCATTATTTTATTTAATATTCTATTTATGTTATTAGTGTCTGTATTACCTAAATGTACCCAACAACATAATCCATAATTTATTAATGAATCTATAAATGATTTATATATTAACATCTTGTATCTTATAGAAAAGATACCCTTTATATGTTGAAACATATATATTAATGAATTAAGTTTATTTAATATATATAAATAATGTGTTTTCCAAGAGAATTGATCATTAATATATAAACCTAGATATCTAATTGTTTTAATAATTTCAATATTTTCACAATTACAACTTTGGAAGTTTATGTCATCATCGAATAAACAATTATAATCATGATATTTTATTACTGGATTTGTATGTAAAAATTTATTTTTTGTTTTCAATATCATTAGTTTTGTTTTTTCACTATTTATTTTCATTTTATTATTGTGTGTCCAAATAATTAATTTATTAAAGTCTTTTTGTATATTGTATTCTGCAGTTTCATAATTTTCATTCATATTTATCAATATGATGTCATCAGCATAAGCAAAAATTTTTGATGTTGATATTGTACTATATAATGTATTTAAGTATAAAATAAATAAAAGTGGTCCTAAGTTTGAACCTTGAGGAATTCCTGTTTTTAATTTATATGTTTTACCTAATTTTGAATTTAAATTAATTCTTATTTTTCTATTTTTTAAATAGTTTTTTAATATTTCTATCATATTGCCTCTTATTCCAATATGAAATAATTTTTCTATCAATATCTTATGATTAATACTATCAAATGCTTTCTCAAAATCTATAAAAATAATATATATATAATAACCGTTATTTAATGCACAATTTATGATTTTTTGGAAATCTTGAAAGAGTTTATCAGTACTTAAATTTTTTTGATATGCAAATTGTTCTTTTTTTAGTAATTTATATTTATACAGAAAGTTATATATTGAATTAGTTAAGCATGTTTCTATAATTTTTGACATATTGGAAAGAACAGAAATTGGCCTATAATTTTTTATATCATCAATTTTTCCTTTTTTATATACTGGAGTTATTTTCGCAGTTTTCCAAATTATTCTTGATAATGAAAACTTTCAAAATTGAAAATAGAGGGCAGATCTCTTCTGATAAAGTTTGTGTGACAAAAACTCCCTTATTTTGGACTGATTACTTCGCAATTCTTATTCGAAAAATCTTATACTTATTGTTACTATTAATAAATTAATAATGTAATTATTAATGTTTGATTGATTTAATTCAATTCTTCATGTCATCAATATATATATATATATAAACAATTGAAGCTTTAGAATCCATCACAGAAACTTCTTCATTTTATTTATTAAAATAATAAATAATATATATCACAAATTTTCGGAAAATTCCCTTATTCCTTTTTCAAGCTATTTATAAATAAAGACTAAGACAACAAAAGAGAAATATGATATGATATTTCCCGAAAATTTGCGGTATGTATTATTTATTATTTTAATAAATAATTTGAAGAAGTTCAAATTATTTCTTTCTAAGGTAATGGATTCTAATACATAATATGAAGAGCAGTAAACTAAGAAGGAGGTAGGATATTAATTGAAACTTTGACAGCTTTAAGGGATATGCCGTAAAGAAGACAAAACGTTTTGATGAGTCTAAGCAATTAATAAATGATACTAATACAGGTACTCCTCACTTTACGAACAAGTTCCGTTCCGACGACTACAACGTTATGCGAATTGGTCGGTAAGCGAGGAGCTTGCGCCGGGAATATGGAATCGTTGTAAAATTATAAAAATTATGCAACAAACTTCAAATTTATTCATAAAAAGACATGCATGTGTACATATTATCATTTGTTTATTTGGTTATCTGGAGCTGTAGAGGATGAAATAGAAGTTGTATCTTCACGGGCGGAGGTCGTAAGTGCGAGTGGTCGTTAAGCAGATAGGTCATAAAGTGAGGAGTACCTGTATAACATATTACTTTTGTTATTATAACGTTTAACAAAACAAAAAGGGAAAAATATTCAAAAGAGAAAAGTTGGGAAGTTCAGCAAATATTTGCGTTGTTACCTGATCAAGGAAATGGATTCAGATAGGGTGGATCTATAGAGGTAAAAGGAACAGGAAGAAAACAGGAATAGAGGTCTCATCGGATATTCGATGGAGGAGGATAGAACGGCGAGAAGGGAGATGATGAAAAGGAAGGATCGGGTCATAATCTCAGTCTGGCTACAATATAACCTGAGTTGTTAGTATGTTTTCAATCGAACTGAAGCAAAAGGTGACAAGTTTGATTAGAAATTTCATTCCAGAGTTGAAGCGACCAACAACTAACTGCTGTCATTTGATAGTTTGACTTAGGAATTGATAGTGGACGGATAACAGTTCTTGTATCGTAAGAATGGAATCGTAGGTCGTGATTAGTGGGTATAAAAGAGTAGTATGTTTTTATTAATGTTTATAAGTGAAGACCGCTAATTGTATTTTATACATGTATTAGAAAGAAAGGATTTTGTATTTCAGCCAAAGGGATCGAATGGAATAGTGCGTTGTCTTGTTTTTTTTATCTACAAAATATTTTCTAACATTTATTTATGTAATATTTTCATTGTACTTAGTAACATGTTTCCATAAAAGTTGTCAGGATTTCCCAATATGACAATTGCGTAGCAGAGATGTGAGTGAGTAAGTGTCCAGTATAGATTTAGTAGTATTTAAGGTGGAGAAATCCTAGTTTCTGGAGACTTTATAAGCAGCTTTTTTAGATTCCACGAAAGATCATAATAAAGCCAGATTCCTAAGTATTTGAAGAAGGAGACTGCCTGTAGTAGGGAGTTACAAGTAATGGAGCAATTCTTGTTAGAAAGTATTCCGTTGGCAGAAGAACATACATTAACTATTTCTAAACACCATAACAGATTACATTCAAGTTTTTATAATTTTGTTTACAAATTGCGATTTTATGAAAATTTTCTGCCAACTTATTTTATTTTTTATTTTGTTATTTTATTTTTTTATTCTAAAGTATATAAGATTTACAACAAGGAAGTCATATTAGAAGCAATTTAGATCTCTTATCAACAGATACTTGTAATGTACAAAAATGTTAATAAATAAGCAATATATATACACATATATATATACATATATATACATATATATACACAGCTTACTTTCTGTGATACATTAAGCAAAAAATTAAAAAAAAATTAAAAACACTGAAACAAACAAATAGATAAAAATAATATAGCACTGCATATTACGTTCTTCTTAATTAATATATCAAAACAATTTATTTACTTTTTTTTGGTATTGTTTTATTAGTTTGTTTGTAACCTCTCCCCATCATAAGCTTTCTATACCAAAATTCTGGTTAGGCCTATAATAATAATAATAATAATAATAATAATAATACGGACAGTTCCTGTAATTAGATACACTGCAGGAATCATTGACTGGACACAAGCTGACTTGGATACTTTAAACAGGAAAACCCGAAAGTTAATGACTATGCACCATGCTCTCCATCCTAGAAGTGATGTTGATCGATTATATCTTCCAAGGAAAGAAGGTGGCAGAGGACTTCTTAAAATCAAGCAAATTGTAGAAGAGGAACGAGGATTAAATGATTATATAAGAAAAAGCAAGGAAAAGATGCTGATTGAAGTTTGTAAGGATCTTGAAACTATTGATCATCTTATCAGTGGTTGCAGCAAAATTGCTCAAACTGAGTACAAAAGGCGTCACGATAGAGTAGCCAGTATTATCTATCGGAATTTAGGCAAAAAATATCAATTCCCAGTTTCCAAAAACTGGTGGGAACATACTATTGAAATAATGTTAGAAAATGATGAGGTAAAAATCCTTTGGGATTTCCGAATATAAACTGACCGTCATTTGGATCACAACACACCAGACATAACAATAGTAGAAAAGAAATGTGTTTTTCTAATAGATGTAGCAATACCTGAAGATACACGAATTGTTGAGAAAGAACAGAAAAAGATCACAAAATATAGGGATCTGACAATTGAAATTTCTCGATTGTGGAACAAACGTACCACCGTGACTCCTCCAGTCATTGGTGCCCTTAGTACCATATCAAAGGAATTTGCAAAATTCTTTAATAGTTTGGAACTTTACAATATTTCAATAACAGGCCTGCAAAAAGCATCATTACTAGGCACAACTTATATTTTACGAAGATACTTGGACAATTCTTAGGTCTCTGGGTGAGGCTTGATTTGCTCAATAACTCCAGTCAAAGATGTGTTCTTTTTGTTTTTGTACTGTATCAAATGTTGATATAATAATAATATCATCCAATTGGAAGAAATAACCTGTAGATTAAACTTTTTCCTATTGAATCATCCCTGTTTTGTTTGGTTTCCTTTAATAGGATAATTGTCGGAGCTCAATAATAAGTACAGTATTAATAAGAATAATTATTTAACTGAACGTAACGCAGAGTTTTTAAATGTATGTTTTGCCTCTCTTAATTTAAATTCCTAAAATCTTACGGATTTTATCCATAAATCAAATTTTGCGGATTAGTCAATTAACAAACATTCTGAATTACCATTAATGCATGCCCATTAAACGATTCGAAGAAATATTTGTGAAATAAAAGTTCTAATGTTTAAAACCATAATCCGCATTTGAGATCTTTTTCTGGATGCCTTCCTTAATCCATCTCGAATTCGTGCCTAACTTTTTCAAGTTCTACTATACTTCATAGTAATTTAGAATTGATCACTTCCTGAAAACTTTAAAATTCGTGTTCCCTAATATTGACATTTTGGAGATTCGATTTTAGATCCTAATTGCGATTTCAATGTCATGTTCCTTGATCTGCTTTCAGTGTCTACTACTCCCTAATAGTCAGACGAAGGAAATACTGTCAAACATGGTTTCTCTTTCTCTTGGACAGGATTTGACACATGGGCTTTAGAATAAAAAGAAGTTAGACTAAAATCTAATTCTGGAATAGAATTAAGGGTAGTGCTGTTACATCAAACATATTTTACCACTGATGTAAGAACTAGGAGTTTACAATGAAATATCTATTTGATCCACTTCTATGTTATGGGAATAAGAACTTTATTCAAAAACTGAATGTTCAATAGACAAAATAATAACGAAACAGGACTAATATCAGATATCTTCGGTAATTCACGATCAACAAAATGGAATGTACCTCTGAACTTAGATTATCAGGTTTTAGCCTACAAATTTTAACCTAAGTAGGATTATGTACGATATAATATATTTGAAAGTCTTTCATTCTTAATTATAAAAAAGAATGACGTAGGATTTGGATTTCTTATTTTTAATTTAGTCTTATTTGTTTAGTTAAGAGTAATAGGTATGTAGAGTAGTCAAAATAGTCTAATTCTATTCTATTTAATTCTTTTTTCCTTTAACAAGTTTTGAATTTCAATCTTCGGGTCAACTTTGTCGAAAATTTATGAAAATGCCGTAGATTGTTCAGCAGATGCATATGATATTACATGTTTACATTTCAGTATCCAATAGCCAATATATTTACATTTCAAAGTCATATTTTTCAACTTTCATTAAGTGAATCAAAGCAGTAATTATCTCATTGAAATGATTCAAAAAACGCATCTGTGATTCCTGAATGTTCATGTTTGGTCGACAATAAGTTATTGAAGAATTAGAAACTGCAGAAGTAACAGAAAATCCAATAGAATCTATATTAATTGATATAGAAGCAGTCTTATTCATAATAAAAAGATCTACAGATGACAAATTTAGTTCTAAAGACTAAAAATTAGTTTGTATCTTTATGGTATCTAAATTTCAGTCCATTTAAGAGAAAAAAAAATCTTGCCAAGAAATTTGATGGTGATTGCAAATTAATAATATTTTTTAAATAAAATAATGTAAATTACCTATAAAAAAATAAAATTACTATTCTAAGGGATACTTAACTTACAACCATAAGAAGGAAAAGTTACAAATGTAAACCATAAGTTTGTTTTTTTTTGCTAAAGATTGTGGATATGTATGATGGTCCCCTGAATCATCTAAACATCCATTAACCATTTGTTTATTTAAAAAACAGCGAAAAAAATAATAAAATGAAGTTTAAAAATAAAATAGAATATTTAAACAATTACCTATCGTTCTGGCAAAGCCTCATTTTTAATGAGTTTAAAATTCTTTCTACTTAAATAGTTTCTTCAAATTAAATCAGAATTTTTTTAATTTTTTATTTATTTATTTATTTTTATTTTTAGTTCTTCATCTTTTCATTCATATTTTTTTCCCAGAAAACTATAGACTCCCTATTCACAATATCAGCTTCGCGCTTTATCTAAATTAGTAATCAGGCTAAAGATAATCAAACGTATAGACATAGTAACGATCGTTAGTTTAAATCCATTCTTTTTATTGTTTGTTTATTGAAGATATCTTGTCTTTCCTCTTATTATCTGGATATATTTCATTGTTAGCCAATGAAGAGAGCTGTGACTTACGTAATGCCATTCATGTAACAATAAAAAGAAAATGAACGCTAGTAATCTTACACTGAATAACAAACACAAAAAGAAAGATAGAAAGGCCCAAACCTTATCTTGCCAAATAATGTAGATTCCATTTTCCGATCAGAAGCGGATTGGGCACTGGTTATCTGCCGGACAAAGGCAGAACTGACCTGATGTCCAAAACTTTCTAAATCGGGCTGGCAATCGGTTGCAATGTAGTATCGACCTTTACGGCCAGTCCTCTGAGTGCTCGATCATTCTATTTTATCCTTTGGATGTAAATTCACAAACAATAACTGAAGATCTCAACTCCCTTTTAGTATTGACTGAATACTAAAAGGTAAACATGTTGTTCCGTAAAAGTTGTAACTTATCATCAACATTCATTGGTAGATCAGTTTGAAATCTCATTTATACAATTAGGTGGTCCTAAAGTAACCAAACTGTTAAACACAACTTCTGTACAGCACTGACTCGTGAATTGCTGTCGTGAATACTAAAACAACAACACAACTCATATCATACCTTACTGCTTTCTGTCTAAGGTTTAAGATTTACTCTTCTTTGGAGGGCCTCTGAAAAGAGAAGAAAATAAAAACGAATGCCTCAATTATAAACACAAGACAATGCTTAAGAATATGTGAAGAATATTCTAGAAGTGATAGTTTAATTTCCTACATCGAAGCCAGTAATCTACTTTAGTGTATGTTTCTATCAAATCTTTCCAAATATTCATGATAAATATAAATTTCACTTATTTACAACCTTTAAATTTACGGGACTAATTCTTATGTGTTTTATTCCATTGTATTAATAAGGAAACGCTGTGTTTCTTATTTGTCATCTGTGAAATTAAGACAGAAGACGAATCTTTAATTGTTTGTCTTAATTATTCGAAAATGCAAAGTTGGCAATTTTAATTAATAAAAAAAAAAAAAATACTAAACAGAAGTTTGTTATCTATTTCTGATATTTTTATAAGCGGTCCCATGTTACAATTAACATAGGGAACCGCTGTTGCTTTTGAGTTGTCTGTATGTCACACTGTGTAGCGGCCAACGGTTAGAGATATTAGAATGAAACGTTCACCATTGTGTTCAGCATCAAAAAGTAGGTGACATTTGTAAAAAAAAAAAATCAGACCTGTAGGATCACTCCCTGACTCCCAAAATTAACGTTTTCCAAGCAGTGTTAGTAATAATGTTAGCAATTAACACAGTAATAATAATGATGCTTCATACATAACAATACTAACAATTGCCAACAGGACGTCATTGTTAATATTTACAAACGTACTGTTTCATAAATTCTTTGACATATCCAAATGATGCACTAAGCATTGCATTAGCGGCCCCTAGGTTACAGCTTGCCTATAAAATATAAAAGGAACGGTCTTGCATTTATATGCTCTTGCATATAAATTATTTTATTTTATTTTATTTATATTATTTTATTTATATAATTGTGCATATTATGGGACCGCTTTGCTTTTGACACTGTCTAAAAGCATTAATTACCTTGTTTAACCTCGTACAAATGTCGGAACAAAAAAACCTAAGCCTGATAAACGAAAATTCCAGTTTAGATAAATACAAATTTATTTGAATCAAGTTATTAAAGCTAGACTAGAATGTAAAGTTAATGTAGATTTGGTGTAGTAATGTTATTAATGTGTTTTCAAAAACCGTTTTAGTTTATTTGACCAAATCATTTCTTCGTTTAATCATTGCCTCTACTTAGATATTTGGAACACTGCATAATACATCGAAATGAGTGAGATGCAAGTGCCCTAGAGTTCTGTGACAAAGTTTGGAACCAATGACGTTACACGCCGTTTCCGGAAAGCGGTTATTTACTTATTTTACGACTTCTAAAAATTGATTTCTAAAAAAAAAAAAAATACATATATTTTCAAATTAAATGTGACTTTTTTTTTTTCTTTTTTTTTTGTATTCTTCTTTTATCCCTTGAATTTATGTACAGTGGAACCCCGCCATTCGTCCGCCTCGCTATTCGTACAACTCGTTATTCGTACAACTTTTTCAAGTAAAATTGAACTCGCCATTCGTACGCTTGCTCGCGATTCGGACAGCGTGACCTTGTTACTGGCCGCCCCACGCGGTCGCTTCAGTTCAGTCTCGTGCTAGCTTCCGTACGCTATGCATCATCCACGCAAGCTTCGTGAAACTTTGTGATATTTTATTGTTATTTTTTGTTATTTTTATTGAAAATAGTGCAGCCATGGGTCCAAAAAAGATTACTGATTCTACTAAGCCTAAAAGGAAAGCAGTGAGAACGACAATTGAATTGAAAAAAGAACTCGTTGCGAAGTTTGAAAGTGGAACTCGTGTCTCTGACCTGGCAACTCAGTATGGCATGGCGAAATCAACCATATCGTCTATACTGAAAAAGAAAGACATAATAAGAGAGGCCTATATATTTATTGTTTTCATAGTTTTTATGTATTTTACGCTTAAAATATTATTACAAAGGTTTATATAAACAATCATCTGTGGGTCTGGAACGGATTAATCCAATTTACATTATATCTTATGTGAAAAAATGATTCGCCATTCGTACAAATCGCCATTCGAACTGCCTCCTGGAACGGATTGTGTACGAATAGCGGGGTTCCACTGTATTTATTTTAAGAATTAAAATCTCCTCCATTACTTCATCTTTGCCGTAAGCATTATGAATGTGATAAACAAGCAACTATATTAAAGCAATATACAGATTACGTTACATTGTTGTTCAAAAAGAATTGTGATTTTAAATGTATGAAGTAAATTTTGTTCAGATGGGATTGAATCAAAGTAACCGGTTCCTATAGGAGCAGTCAAGCTCTCTACCATGAGCCCATCTCTGTGCATAATAAATACGATAAATTATGTAGAAACGATGAAAATTTACTACTTTTGGGATAATCATCTAGAATCTTATGCTGGATATCCGAAATATACGAAAGTTGTCACATCGACTAATATTTTGTATTTAATTATGCGTTATTGGATGCATTGTCGAATCGTTTCACTTTACAGCCCTCCACATCAGAGAAAAAAAAAGATTTATCTCTTTTAACTTATAACATAATTGCATCACACAGAACATGGCGCCGACATAAAAAAATTAATGTCTTTTTTTTTTTGTTTTTTGTTTTTTCTTAAAAGTCATTTGATGATTTTATGATAAACTGGGATTCATTCCTTCGAAATAGCTCCCCTCGGGAACATCTGGTGCATATTTAGAGTTAGAAGACTAGATAAAGTGCTAATGCAGCTGCCATTTATGACATTTTCTTTCTTTAATTTTAAAAATCGAAATTCCGAAGCACTACTTACACAGTCGCTTTTTCTTGGTGTTATTGTAAAGTGATTTGTTAGTTGTGTATTGCAGTGAGGTGAAAGTAGCGAAAGAATAAAAAGTCTATAAATAGTAAAATATTGAAGTAGAAACAGTTAAGCTTTAAAATCTCAACATATTGAGAATATCACCTATTTAATGGTTTGCCTCTGAGTAGTCGAGTAGTCTGTAAATTCTGCGGACCTCTTGTTCCGTTTCTGACAATTAAAGAAATCCCAAAGGAAGATATTTCTTAACTAACTTTTTGTTTAATGAAATTATTGTCTGCTGTTATTTTTTGAAACAGATGACTTTAGTATATAGTACGTAACATCTTTAGTTGAGTCAGTATGCTTTACTGACTGTCTAAACAAGTAATTTGAAATTGTTTATACAGGCAATACAGTAGTGCATACCACAGATACTTTTTAGATAATTTTATTAAAGAAGTCGTGAACGTAAAATTATCTAAACTTGGACGACTATTTCTGCAAGTTTAGACAAGACTACAATTAAGAAACGTCTGAGTAAGATTTACATTCCAAAAATCGGTGATCAACAACTTTGGACAACTTTGTGACAGGAAACTACAGTGAAGATATGTTGAAGAATATGCAATAATGGCAAGCAATATATTAACATTCGCACTTTCTTACAATCTTTCCAATCTGGGAGCAATGAGCGACGATTTTTACGGATTTACATTTCAGAAGAATAAATGCAGGACTAAATGGTCAACAAGTATCCCCTTGGGTGGCAGCTATTAAGAAGATTTCCTGAAGTCCAACTATGCTTCCCGAAAAGATTCTAAAAATCTGAGGAAATTAGCGCTGCTTTTCCATATTTTTGTTTTTCTAAATAATAATATAAAATATTTTAACGATAAAGCATTTCTGAACTCATTTTTTAATTCTGGAAATCCCATTAAAATTTAATTGTTCACCTGTTACTCATCTTCAATCAGCAAAGAAGCAGGAAAGATCAATAACAAGAAACAGTTTTTGTTATTCTGGACCCTGATTACTCGATGTTGTAGGGAACATTAAAATTAAGTGTTTTATTACTGAAATTACGATACTCTACACTAAGTAAATAAGCAAGACATGATGATGTTTAATATCGTCTCCGAATCAAAATTGTAGAATAGAATATAAGAGCGGGTATCAATATTTACAGAATAAGGTCAATAATGAAGATCTAATAATTTTTTCGTAAATCATAAAAACCCTTGATGAACCAGTGTGAACTTCGAACTTAAAACCGTATCATTTCCATTTGTTTGCATCACAATAATAACAGATATCCTCTAACTTGATTCCGGGCGATTACAAATCATTTCTTGTTTGTTTCAAAACGAAAAATAAAAAGTCGCAACATTAAAAAAAATAAATAACACTAATGAATATAGGTCAAAAAATATTGATTCGACTGATAGCCAAGATTCAAGAGTGAGTATGTACATGCGCATGCGCCGACTTTTCAAATGCGAAATGATAGAACGCGCGCGCCTTTTTCTGTATTGAAATAACGAATGCGAATGAGTGTAGGAGGTAAAAGAGAGCTCTAACCTTCAGCGCCGCTCCAGTCACGTGGCATTGCTCACATTCCCCGGGTGATTTTTTTTTTTTCTCCCTAAGTTTGATATCTCGGAGAGTAACGAGTTGCACGTTGTTATAAATAGACCTCCGCGATGGTGTGGAGCGAATTCGACTTTCGGAAGCCGAGTGAGGCGCATCGTCGAGCAAAGTTCAGGTTTTCGCTGACCCTGTACTGGATGACAAACATTTGTTTACACGCGGATCAAACCTTTCCTTCGCAGCGTTCACAAAACTTCAACTTCCTTCGAAGCGGAAGATACCGTCCCCACTCTTAAGTCCGATCAAATGATACAAGAACGTCAACGGTATCGGATCTCTTCCTCCCTCAAGGCCCCCCATTAAGGCTTAAAGGTCCTCCTCATTCACGTATTCAGCCGTTTCACTGTCTCTTTGAGTAGCAAAGGCTTCGAGCGAGAATGAATATCGCCTACGGAAATTTCTCAGCTGTTCCGTCAGAACGACTGGTGACACGAGCAACCGATCTGTCGTCCCCGGCTAAAGTCTCCACGCCTCCCGTAGTGCTGTCGGCGTTACTGGAGCCGGCATCGGGCGGACCTTTTCTAACGTTGCTTCTGCTATTCTGCACTGTGACACTCGGAGTCAAGTTTGTACTGGCTCGCAAGCATCCATCGTCCAGATCACCGCTTCCTCCCGGTCCTTACGGCCTTCCTGTGCTCGGCTATCTTCCCTTTGTAGGACCTGTGGCGCATCTGACTTTCGAAAAACTGAGTGAACGGTATGGTAGCATCTTCCGCATTCACATGGGGAGTAAACTATTCGTTATTATCGCAGATCCAAAACTATTAAGAGAAGGCTTCAAGCACGAAGCGTTAACAGGGAGACCCAAGTTAATGCTTGTTGATGCTGTCATGGAAGGTTTAGGTAAGACATGGATCTAACTATACTAATAGTTTTTAAGATTAAAAAAAGTAATAACAATTCGAAGAATCATTGCTTTTACTTATTTGGTGGAATAATTATTAAAAATAATATATTTTTTTAAATCCCTCAAAAGTTTCCCAAACCCGCCAAAGATCTTTAATTAATTAATTTATTTATTATGTACATCTTATTTCATTGTTCTCTTTGGAACTTAACATCTTCTCTTGAGATTCTCTTAAATAAGAAAGTCTTGAAACTTTTGTCGAATAGTTTTATAGTATTCTATAGTATTATATTATAGTTATATAGTATAGTATATAAATTTTTTATATTTAAATATATACATTAAATTATGCAATTATCTTTACATTACAATAATAGGAATTACTGAAGTTGTCATAAAAAAATTAAATACTTAATTTTTAAGGATTTGCTAATCAGTTACAAATAAAGGAGTATTTTCTAAAGCAGCATATCTGAAAACATTTCATTAGTGCAGGATTACTGATAAACTACGACTTAAAACAGTAGATATAAAGTCATTAAGTTATTTCCGGTTTATATTTCATTGCAAAAAAATTTAAAATTGTAGGTACTATTTTTATATTCCTTGTTCCCATTTGAATAATCAAAGTTTGTAAAACAAATATAAAGAAATCTACTATTTAGTTTTAGTTCATAGATAACATCATATCAGCGCTTACTATCGCTAGCCTTCACTTAGCCCATTCCACGAGTAGAAATTACATTACACATTCAAATATTAGTAAAGGAAAATCTGAGATAACATTTAATTATAATTATCAAGGATAATTGATTACCGAATCAGTTTCACTTTGTGGTATTTTTTATTTATTTTAATATAAATGTTTCATTGATACTTCCTTCGATTGGGTTTTTACACTGAAGTGATAAATTTGCTTTTCTTTTCATAAGACTGATATCATTTCCTTATTCTGAATTTGTTATTAGCTGATTGTTTGTATCCTGAGAACTAAAGTTGGTTTCCCATTCCAAACTCGTTAATAATGAAATACCAGTTTTTTTTCTTCATCGTCATAAATCCTTATAATAGAATGATAAACGTCGGAACAAATGTGGAACCCACAAAAGTTAAAGCAAACTCACCCATTGTTATTAGAATGCTAAACGTTATTAATAGTTCAAAAGTATTAAAAAAACTTTTTTAAAAAAAATCGACGCATTTAAATACCATTGCTTTCTAGAATGTATCGCTATATAGCAGGTTATCTTTACTCTTGTCTAATCAATTCTTTAACGTATAAAACTTTTTGATGATACATCAGCTATTTTAAAACTTCTGTTCGCTGAGGAAGATGGGTAGTTCGGGAAGTAGTTTTTGTATAATTAACAATGAAAGATGTAATACAACACTCATCCTTGTTATGGGAATTTTCAATTGGGATATAATAATATATATATTATTATATATAATATAATATAATGTAATAAATATAATATAATATATAATATAATAATATACATAATAATTATCCAACCAAGACAAAAATAAATACCTAAATAATCAAATGTTCTTGTATTTTGTATTTAGTTGAAGAAGCTATTTGAATATAGCGAAACCGGTCCTATTTTTAATTGTAAATATATATGTTTTTTATCCAGTTAGTTTAGTGTGTCATTTCTTCGTTTTTATTTCCTTAAATAAACAAATACTCATTGAGATATTTAGATCTCAATTCAAATTACAAACATCCAATATGCTATACAACACTTCATTGTATTCAACACGGTAAAAAAAAAATTCTTCCTGTTGCTATTACTTTTGGAACCAAAATAAGAAAAAAAAATATAAATGAATGTTTTTAGGAAGGTGGAATTTTTTTTATTATTAATTTTCAAGGTTTTCTTTTCAAATACTTCAGTAAACACTTTATACATACGGTGTAGGATAATTTACTGGATTACTTTGTAATTAGTTTTAATTAAGCACAAGAAAATATTACTATTAGAATTTACTAAATTAAAATAATAGATTTTTCAGATCTATTATTTCAAAAATAAGTTATACGGATTTCAAAAAAAGTTATATCCTATCAGTAAAAGTAGATAAAGTTCATTTATAATAACATAAAAAAGATTACAAAGATTTAAAGAAAATACATTAATAATTAAATGTTTTTATTTAATTCCGTTCACTGGACCTCAAAGGCCAGATAATAAATGTCAGAATCAAGATATGTTGATTTTCAAAATCAGATAAAGAAATAACTTTTTTTAGTAAAGTTTTTAATTAATTTTCGCTGAATTAAAGATTTTTAAATGATATTTATTAAATATATACATAATTTCAGGAAATTATAATTAAAGGACAAAAGAAAAAAAAAGCCAATTTTGTTAATAAACGAAACAGTAATAGCTTTATTATAACCCTTTCATAAAAGGAATAATTCCCTCCAAGTGCTGGAACAGAAGATAACTTAATCCTGATAGAACTCTATTGTGTTGCGTCGTTCAGTCTATTTTAGCACGCTGTCACGTTCACCCGATTCTAAACCCTCGCGTTAACTTCTTTGGCTAAAACACCAAGTTCTACTTACTTAAAAATGTTATTCTTAATTTTTTTTTTTTTTTTTTTTTAAGTCTTAAAAAATAGAAGAAAAGTCTGCGTTTATTTTCAAATTAAAATATCTGCTCAAAAATAACAGTAAAAATTTTCCTTTTTCTGAAAACATTAATTAAATCCGAATTATTTATAGAAATTGTTGATTAGCCAATCGCAACTCGACTTTAGAAGTAGGACAAAACGCTACGAACGATTCACCAACTGCTATTTGAAGATTTGATAACGAGTAGTGGCTCATCCACTGATAATCGCTTTGGCAGATGCACAACCAATACTAACTGCGGTTGATTTGATGAATCTGATTTAAAAAAGAGAAAAAAGGACTACAAGTTTAATTTTCTTATTATTATTATTTTTGTTAATTAAAATTAAAAAGCTCGCTAACTTAACCCTTAATTAAAATTTTTAGTATATTACAATAATTGGAGATTAATTCAAAATTTAAATTTTAGGAAAGTAATAATCATAAAATAATTTGCTCTTCAAATAAAAGAGAACATTCCGACCTTATTGTGACAAAATGAAAGGAAGTATCTCCAATCAAATTTAGAACAGAGTTTGGAAGGCGCCAATTGAGATAATCTTTTGGGATCTGTCAATTGAATCCGTATGATTATAATGCGCTTTTATTAGAATCTGTCACAGATCAGTCGATGCGTTTGTTCGTGTCTCTCCCAATAGCTTTTGAACCGCTCAATGGATCTTCTTGAATCTTGACTTGAATATTTATGAAAAAGAAACGAATCTAACTTTTATACTTGAAATTTTTTCTGTGTAGGTCCTTCTCAAGAAATAGCGCGAAAACAGGAAGAAATTCTCATAGAAAAACATTAGAAAGGAAAAAAAAAATATCTTACAACGGATAGTAATCAGTTTATTAATCTATTAATTTGCTCGCGCTTTTCATAGTATCAAAATAATCGGATTGAGGAAACTTATGCGGATTTTTAATTTTGCAGTTTGGTGTTGCTTTATTATTTTTTTCTATTGTTTCTTTTCAGTAAATGATTTTAATTTAAAAATAAGTTTTTTCAGGATTTAAAAAAAAAAAAAAGAAAAAGAAATTAAATAAAAATATTTTAAGGAAAGTAAACTAAGTTCTTCCAAGAATTTCTTGTTTTTAATAACATTCCCAATAATCAACAATTCCTGCTAATAAGCAACAAAAACTGAAAATATAATTATAGGTGAAATGCATTAAGTCTTCACAACCTGTGCCATGTTTAATCATTGCTAGTGAAGCGAACAGTGATCCCCAGAGTATCATTTGAAAAGCTCATTACAGGACGATGACGCGAGCAGAATCAAAGTTTGTTTATTTAATTAATAGTTTGGGCTCTAATTGATATACTTAGAACTATCTATAGCTGTTATATTATTATTTTTTTTTTTTTTGCTGTGAATCAATACAATATCGTGGAGTAAAATTGGACGTAACCGCCGTCTAAATGTCTTGGGAATTAAAAACAAGAGCATTATCTTACAAAATAAACAATGTATTTCCTAACAGTCTCGAACGCTTTTCAAAGTTCTTCAGATGGCAAGCATTTAATTCTTCATATAACTGACTTTTCGTGTATTTTAAATAGTTAATGAAAAAATAAAATAAAATGTATGTATATATGTATGTATGTATGTATGTATGTATGTATGTATATCTTAAATTCGCTCTGTAATCGTTTTATGGAAACAGTTTAGTATTATATAATAATGATAGAATAATTGTAGACTGAAAATAAAAACCGGGCTAAGTGCCACAAAAATCGATTTCCATTTTATTGCTAAAATATGGGCTACGTGCCTATGCCAGTGTGGTAAAAACCGGGCTATATGATATTCAGTCTGCAAGTAGTTCAAACTTTAGCTAATTGTTAGACTTTCACTGTAGCCAATATTAGTTTTTCACAAAGGTTTTTCCTGTTTTTCTCAGAACTTAGATTTTGGCACTTAGCACGGTTTTTGTTTTCAGTCTAAAATTAATATAGATTATTTTTCGCTAATATTGTAATGGTGTTTGTGAGAGAGTCTTTGGGATCTAAAGACAACGAATCAAGTTCTGGAACTGAACTGAATTAATTTATTAAATGAAAAACATTGGTAGAAAAGAATGGGAAAAAGACACAGAAATAAAAAATATCTGAGCATTCATCGGATGTGATCAGATATTTTTATTTCTTTGTCTTTTTCCCATTCTTTTCTATTAATTTGGGGCACATTAATTCTTTGTTTAGAAAAACATTGGTTTTATAGTTTTATTTACATAGTGTGATTTGATTGGTTAAGGAATTAAAAATATACTTAATGATTAGACAAGAACATAACGAATTTAAATTAATTAACTGATTCAACGGCTGCAATGGAAAAGAATTTAAAAATAAACAGAACATCAGTAATTAGGAAATGCAAACGAATAAATAACGGTTAAGGATAAAAATGAATGCGGATAAATAATTTCTACAAAAATACAGATAAATAAATGATTTCTAAATGATTTGTTGTTCATTTATATACAAACTGTTACAATATTATTCCTTTTAATTTAATATTTCCTACTGGAAAAACAAAATCACATCATAAGTGATCACAATTTTACAGTGATCCATTGATCGTTTAGTGATCAACGGCGAAGAATCGAGCACAGAATGCAGCAAAGAAGGCAACAGAGTAAAATAATGTTTTGTTTACTTTGAAATATTTTGTATTTTCGTTACCTGTATCTGAATATATTCTTGATACTCTAAGATTAAGTAGGATCTCTAAATGAGATTAAAAGCAATAAGAAGTACAGCATAGCCTATATACCAGCATTAAAGATGTCCTAATTGAGAGTTGTATCAAAAGTGCGACTATAGTTATAATAATAATTGATTATGCTGCATCGGCTGTGACACAGGATAAAGTCACCCGCGTTCAGGGGTTAGGCAGAGGCCTTATATTCGAAAAATATAATACAGTCTCCCGCAGGTGATGATGGAGACAGTGGCACCCCATCCTGTAGTATGGCTACCACAATGCCCAGGCAACACCATCCAGCCCGAACGGTCGGAAGTGTTTCGTCTGTGTCACAGCAGGCGACCACTAAGACTGGGAAACCACGCCAACGCATTCGATGGTCATCGCAGATGAACCAGGATCTTATGCGCGACTTCTACACCATTACACAGTTAGGGACTCAACTCACAGGATACAGACAGGCACTACACCACGCATTCACCACACGTTTATACTCAACACAGCACGTATAGTTAGGAAATTTATGGACACAACCACACATCCCTAATCATTCCTGCACACGTCTTTACACTTGGCAATATGTGCTTTGGTCCTTGATCCGCCGTGTTGTGTTTGCTGGGGAAACCCAAGGTTTGAAACTTTTACATAATAATAATAAAATTAATAATAATATTATTATTATAATAATAATAACAAAAGTAAATTTATCTGACACAAAAATTTCCTCTATTATATGGATTTACTTGAAGCTTTCTAAGTAGCTCATAAAGTGTTTTGTTTCAGACATTCTTATTTATTTTTTTATTTACTTATACTTTGAGATTCTTTAACTTCACACTCTTCATCATTTAAAACTTCTTACACGTTACACATTCAAACGTTGATTAAGTAACGAAAGTAAATAAAACAATTTGACAAAATGATGGTGAGGCGAACGAAGCGCATCAGTGGATGGAAAGTTTAGGTTCTATCCTGGCTACTTTCTCTTCAAATGGATCCATTTGAAGACCAGGGAGGAGCTGACCTTACCTAACTATCAAGACGTATTGTATAGACCTTACCTAACTATCAAGTCGTATTGTATAGACCTTACCTAACTATCAAGTCGTATTGTATAGACCTTATCTAACTATCAAGTATTGAGCCGCTAATCGCCACAGCCTCTATCTCCTACATTGCTTTACGAATAAACTGCTATAATAATTAATACAAGTATACAGTTTTGAGCACAAATCAACAAACACTTTTCAGAATCAAAATGGCAAAACACCCATCAAAATTATACAGGTTGTAAATTATTTTGCAATTTTACAATTTAGGAGATATCAAGAGGTAAAAGTCTTATTTTGGGTGTGACTGACTTTTGGCAGTTGCAAAACATTATCACTTGTGCTGTTGATTTCCTCAAATAACAATTTTGTTAAAAAAAAATTAAAGTTGACGCAAGAAATGAATTTTATTAACCATTTAAATGTCAATGAATGATTTTGACCTTAGGTTATTTCTGAACTTTGACTTTTTCGTCTCGGTTTCTCACCATCTAAGGAAGACAATATTTTGACGCACTCAAGTTTTTCTTTGGATCAAAGACCAATACTGAGCAAAGATAACAAAAAAAATCCCCTTTTTCTGGAAAAACAGATATAAATAGGAAAACCACCGGATCGTCTTACAGAACACTGTTTACGTGGAACTTGCAAATACCCACAGAAGTGAATTGTTAACAAGGTGTTTTTTTTGCTTGATTATGATCAAAGCACATTTTACTAGTCCCTTGTTATCGGTCAGAGACCTTTATCTTTTGGCGACATCTTAAGACTTCTTTTCCAGTTTTTGCATTTAAGATTAGACAGAACGAAAGCTTCCTGATATGTTAGGATTTAAATATCATGAGCATTCGAAATAAAGAAGATTTATGGACGATTCAGGAGAATAATTGTAGAAGATCATAAACACCTCAAAAAGTAAATAAATAAATAAATAAAAAGCATTGTATCTTTGTAAAATAACTTTGTTTTATATTTCTCCTCTTCCGCTGGAGTATTACTGTCAATTTTCAGTTGTGCAACAAATATACACCTATGATGTTTATCCTATGTTCAGACACATTACAAGAATGAATAACCACAAACATTTATTGCAATTCATTGTAACACTGGGAAAGAGAATGCTCAACAATGCTACGTTAATACATGGGTAGGCTAACATCCCACCAAAAGTAATGACTACATACGATAATGACCTGCGGAACTGTCACTGGTTGCTTAAATTAGGTTGGCTAGCGAAAATTTACGTTTCTAATACATATTTTCTCGTAAATGTTCAATAATCTAAAACCCCACATTCAAAAAATAAGCTTAAAGAAAAACGATTGTATCAAGAATAATTAAAATTTCGCGTTTTTTCTAAATTAAACATTTTTAATTTCGAAATGAATTCGCTCTATGTTTCCCGTAATAAGCAGATCATAATATGAAAAGTATTGGTGAGTAACTTTGCTATGCTACTAATGACAAAGATTAGAAATTTCAAATTTTGTCTCGTTCTTTGAATAGATTATGTTCAGGGTATTCTAACGGATCCCTTTATCAAATAATAGCATTTCAAGTTGTTTTTGAAGAATAATAAATGTTATTTTGAAGCTCCCAGTGTTCATTAAATATACCTCGATTTAACGGACCTCGATTTTATGGACAACGTATTTGAGATATAAGGACTGGCTGGGATTTTTAAAACGAAAGAGTTTAATTTTCATAATAATTTTAATATTCAAATTTCTAATTCTATCAACAATATTTTTTCTAAGATCGATATGATGACATATTTCAATTTCAAATGATGGAAGTTAAAATGTACAGGCGCAAACTATTAAATCTATTCAGTAGTAAATAGTTTTTTCATGTTAAAATATTCTAATACTGATATGTTCAACAAAATCGTAAATAAACAACAATGGGCGAGACCAAATTGTTTACCGAGTTGCATTCTGAGACAGCTGTTTCACGCTCTTTGGCGATCATCAGCCAGGATCAGTCACCAGTAAAACAACGAGGTCTCCGTACTTAGGCTAATATGAACGATCATCGAAAGCGCAGTGGTGCCTCAAAAGAAAAAAAAATGAACAATAAAAAATCTCACTAATGAAAAATAAGTGAGAAATAATAATAAAAAAAGTTTTTATTCTTAAAAATAAATTCATTGAGGCAAGCGAACGGCTGGCACCTGAATTTTCTCACTTTTCATTAGTGAGTTTTTTATTGTTTATTTTTTTTTGAGGCACCACGGCTCTTCCGATTATCAAAATAGTAAATAAGTTTGTCATTATTAAATAGAGTTTATATTCGTGTAAAAACGTGTATTTTTGGTTGTTTTTTTTTTCTATACAGTGTTTTGCACATTATGTAAGATAATATATAAATTATTATTGGCCGCAAACCGCCATGATTAAAGGAAGATCATATGCAAAGTTCAAAGTTCAAAGGCACCCTCAGCAGCGTACTGGTTGAAAACCTCCACCACTCGCCAGCTAGGGACAATGATGATGATGATGAATATATAAATGTATCCGCGAAGATTTTTTTTTCTTTTATGTTCAGTAGTCCTAGTAGGTTTGCAAAAACCTACAAACCTGTGGTATACGTAGGTGCTGATGTTTTTGTCTAACATGTGAAGGAGAGCATTACTAACAATACGCCAAATATTATGTCACAACATTAACATTTGTTTTTGTTACAGCCGTTATTTCGATAACGGAAGAAATAACGTAACTACCTCACTCTTTAACTACATAGCTACCTAACTAACGACACTCGTACTTACGACACTCGAAACATTTGAATAAAAGGAACAATAACGTCAACACTTTTGCAGGAAATGTCCTCCAGAATCGCAACCTTTGGGTACGCGTATAGCCATTTCCGGAAAAGTGTGCATCACTTAAACATGTTCCTTCTCCTCGCCCCTATACCTGGTTTTTTTTTTGTTTTTTTTTTGATACTCGAGTTTTGAAACACCCTATATATATATGTGTGTGCGTGTTGACAGTTTTCGAAGTCCATCTTTATTTTATGGACTATCCATTTTACAGAAGTTCTCCCCTTTCCTCCAAAGCCCTTTAAAATCGAAGTAATTTAAACAGTTTACCTGCAATTTATTTTCCCAATTTTACTTACTACAGCTATCGTTTTTAAGTCATTGAATCATTTCCATAAAAATATTTGCATTTTGAAACAAATAAAATAAAAAAAGAAAAATTAATCTTTAAAATATAAATTTCGGTATATTTTTCCCCCTCTAGTCGACTATATGACAGAATTACATAAGTAGAATTCACTATATTTAAAATATTTCAATTTACAAATAAGTTTTAAGTAAAATTATTGAATAATTTGAATATCTTCGATAAATTAAAAAAAAAAAAAATCAACGGGATGGAATATAAATGATCAATTAAGTTAAATCTTAAAATTAGACATCTTACATTTCTATATAAATGACAAATTAAGATAGATGAAACCCTAGCTTCTGTTTTTATTATTTTTAATTCTCTTATCTTGGGAGTTAATCCATCATTAGTTGACCCGAGATGGGCCTACCCTTAATGTCATTGGTTCAAGCAACCGCAATTGTCCTTTCGATAGGACAAGGTCACCCACGAACGAACTAATTATCATCAAAACGCAAAATCAACAATTCCAAACACCGATCTAAGGAAGACTGTTTAATTTTGACCATAGTTTCGGCAATTAATTAATTTTTTTTATTGAATCAAAGAAATCAATAATCAATTATTTAATTAAAATAATAATTAGGGCTCATTTAAATAAAAAGCTCATTATCACGATCAAATGTGGCAAATTCAATGAACTAATAATGATAAATGAAATAACAATAATTACATGATATATTACTAAAATTAATTAACTGACAATTACAATACTAAATGACTGATAAATCAATTGTAAACTGAAGAATAAGGAGAAGAAAAAACAGTTATTACGAACAATTAAATTTGCCACGGCTGTCAATTCTCGTTTAAATGACAGAACTGAATTAAATTAATTAATCTTAAGATCAATCGTCCACATATTCTCAATTCGATTTAAGTTGCTGATTTGATTATAAAGGTTTCTTGTTGTGAAAAATATTTTTATTACCAATAAAAAAAGATTAATTTGTAGACTATATCGGTCAACTACGTTAAAGCATTCTAAATTACATAAAAACTTCGAATTTTTAACAGGATAGCCTATGAAGGCAAACGGGATAATCCTCTGTGTGTTTAATTATTACGGCCAATAACCCTTTGTGTGAGGATTAATTATTACATTACGCCACTACCAAGACCAAGTGTAGCACGAATGTACTATATTCGTTTTTACTTCACTGGGACCATAAATTAACGAGGGGAAAAATAATCCGAATTAAATTCCCTCGGCAGAGGTTTATCGCTAACTGGAGAGCTACTATGATTCCGACTATGCAAGGCTTAATTAGGAAGGTAAAATAAATTAATGCGAAAGTGTAACAAAACAATAAAACGTTTAATAAAACAATCTTACTTTAAATTTGAATACAATCTCTCACAGAGAATTTCAAAAGATAAATAAACTAGAAATACATTTCTATTTCTATAATGTTAATTACTTAATGCTTCAAAGTTAGATATTATCTGTGCGAGTTAATCGAAAGTCCGTCTTCGGCTCGCTTGCCAGAGTCTCAATTCTTCGGTTAAAAGTTAATCTTAAAACTTCTGGGCTTGGACGAAGAGAGTCCGAAACTCACTGAAATAAAACAGTACTCACTGGGTAATATTTCTGCTTTCCGTCGAACTGGAACTTCGGACATCCACGTCGTAGATCGGTAATTCTCCTAGAATCCAATATGGCGACCCACGTTCGAAATGGAACAGCGATCTTCGTCCAAATGGCTTTTCACCGAGAATACGTCTTTAAAGCATTGTCTTTCACAGTTTTTATTGAGAAAATCAATCGGGATTTCTTCTCAATAATAGAAGCACACTAATCGCAGCTTTTCACTTAGAAACTGGAGTTCTGCAGTACGGAACTTTGAACTTCACACTGCGGTAACGAACGGCTTCACTATAGCTGATCACTTCACAGCTATCGTAATAACGCAGTGATAGAGGATCCTAATCTTTGTCACTGGGAACTTGGAACTAACTGCACTTCAGCGAATAAGGAACAAATCCTATCTGCAGCTAACTTGGAAACGAACTGCCTTGTGCGGAAACCAGGAATACATCCACTCCGCACCGAGACTGCCAACGAACTGCCGATCTGAAGTGTGGCTTCCTGCTCCGAAATGCACTGAGCACGCACTCGTTAATTGCGTAACAATGGGCCGCTTGCGCGCTTATCATTGTTTAACAATTACTCACGAGATTTCTGTCCTAAGCCTGAATCGGCGATATGGGCGCTGCCATCTTGAAAACACAGATAATTGAATCACTCACGAGATTTTGTCCTAGGCCTAAATCGGCAACATGGGCGCTGCCATTTTGAAAACATGGATTCAGGAATGCTTTTATCTATTTAGGCCTTCAGTGTGAAATGGAAGATACTGAAAGATAAGATTTCTTTCACAAAAACACATCCTCCGTGTTAGACTTCCTAATACTCTATTCGAGCTATAGTATGTTTCGAATGAAATTGGAAAAGTGAGAAGAGAGGAACACATAGAGACAGTTCTAGTATTGGCTATTTTGACAGCCCCCACCTCTTGAGAAGAGTTTATATCGATACGTTGCAGCAGGAATTTCTTTCCAGTACCGATAATACAGTCAGCGACTAACTTTCAGCGAGTTTTGATGCTCAAAATTAGTCGCTGACTTTCCCACAATGCTCGCTGCATTCCCACATGTGCTGAACAGGATTGAGATCATGGTCCTGAGTACTAATCGAAATACTTGCACCTCATCAAATTCAATATTCTTGTACAGACTTAAATGAATGCTTATCGTTTTAAGTCGGAATGCTTCACAAGATTGGAAATACCTGTAAAGTGCTACGACATTAAGTGCAGTCTACACCTACTGGGTTAGCACTTATTAAGAAATCTACGATGCTGCTTTTACCAAATTTGCTACCTCAGGTAAACCGATCTTTGTCGTGTGTATCTGTTGATGAACAACGATTTTACTGTACCACCAGCTTCCATATTAGAGTTGTCTTCCTGTGCTTTGATCTTCCTACAATTGACTGTGCTAATGTTATTCCAAACTGTTGTTTGCATTTTCAGTTTTCCATTCAGTTGGCGGATGGATGTAGGTCAGAAATTGATTAACGCTTCTGCTAAAAACAGCAGGTATGATAAGACGATAAAAATCTGCTACATCTTCTGCCACTGCGAACCATTCTAATATCTGTGTTTATCTATCACAACATCTAGAGCTGCATAGGTGTTTTTAAAACCCTTCTATACTTTCTTAAGATTAAGTTCATCTTCAAATCAAGTCCTGAATACTTTTCAGATGTTGGATATTTGTCGCTATTTGTAAAATCTTAAACAGCAAAAATAAGCTATTTACTACAGTTGAAAAAACATATGAGATATATAATTTAGCGTACAGTAATTTTTATATATTAGTCAAAAAGATCAAAGAAAAAGTTAGTTAAGACTCTTTAGACAAGAATTACTATGAAAAATCTGTAAATATAAATGTCTAAAAGGATTACAAGATTAAACTGTCATTGTATTCTTGCCGTGTTCATTAATATACTTTAAGGCCGGCGCGCATACACAACGGAAGAAAGGACTTAAGCGGACTTCAACGGCAATTTTTAACGTCAAAGTCCGCAGGAGTCTGATGCCGCAAACCACAGTAGGTTTTAAAGATGAGCGGCAGGCCAAACACATTGTCATAAGAGAGTGGCGTGAACACTGTTTTCAGACAGCCAATCACGAAACACTTGCATTTTTTATACGAAGAATCGGCATCCATTTTCTCGCTTGTGGCTCCGGCAATGCTAGTCAAGTTTGAAAAATATCTTATACACTCACCCAACCCTCTTTCGTTTTATTCCAGCCACCACTATAAATATAAATAAAGAGTTTACATCTCTCATCATTGCTAAGAAGATCATTTTACAATTTTGCCGCGAAAACTGATGAATTGTAAAAAAAGCTTCATTTTCTTTCCCCGTTTCAGAGAGGCGACGTTTATACATGTATGCGGTTGTTCGCACATATCACTAGCCGCCCAGGACTGTTCCGCAGCGCCGACGTTAACATACGCGCATTCAGCTTTAAAGCTGAATTTAATTGTTGTTCCATCAAACAACATAGATTATTCTAAAACAAAATCATTAGAAATTTTGAAAGACTATTGTATTTAAAATTCTGCACGAAACAAAGCAATGGAAAAGATGCCCTACTTTCTTCGTGATGCCCTTTGGCAACTGCCTAAATTAGCTTGTTTTCCTAGCGAATTGTTTGATTCATGAGCTTCTTCGAATCTTCCATTGCAATATATTTAGACCTTGACAACTTAATTCTTAAAACATTTATCTCTTTTCTAGAGTATTTTTTTGCCCTCCAGCAGTTTTCAAGTTCCTTATGAACCTAATTGAAGTCAGAGGTCAGGTCATAGGTTGTATCTCTCATTGATGCAAAACTAAATAATCTTCTGTCGAGATAAAAGTTTGGATTTCACAGTAATAGATCAACAACTACTTCATTACACAGTAAAAAGGAGTCAAAAATATATCCGCAACATCATCCTTCTTGGAAAGAATTTATTATTTGTTAATCTTTTTTGCAATCTTCTGCGTTTATGTGCCTGAATATTAGTTTGAAACTTTTCTGAATTTATGTAGTGAGATAAGAAACAAGCTAGCTTCTGCTGCTCTTTTCACAAAACAAATTACAGTTAGATGTAACTTCAATATATAGCTTATTCATTATATATAGAGGGTGAGCCAAAATGTTTGAGCGATTTAAAAAATTCAGGGTGAAAATTGTATTGAATGCATTAATAAACGAATTGCATATTTGGATATGGCAACTTTGGAATTTTTTTCTAGATCTCATAACCTGTAACATGAGCACCTTTCATCACACGACAAGTGCTATTCAAATTTCTCCCAAACGCGAAGTAGCATGGGTCTGTCGACAAGGAGCATGTACGGGATTCACCGAAAGCCAATGTTTTCTGTGCCATTTCACAAACCAAAGGGTACCATTTTTCTTCGCAGAAAACACTATGACGGGACTCAGCTATCTCGACATATAAACTGAACGGATGTTGCTACAGCTGGAGACCGGCAGTGATGGATTCATTTTACCAGCAAGACGGGTACCACCCACTTTGCAGTACGCCAGCATGTAAACGAAAGATTGACCCAACGGTGGATCGGCTGTGTGGGTTCCTGCGATCTACAGTTGTGACGTGGACACCCCGTTCTCCGGATCTCTTATGCGACTTCTTCTTATGGGGGTATGTTAAAGACACGGTGTTTGTACCTATTACCAACAGATCTGTGCGACTTGAAGATGCACATCCGCGCTGCAATTACCACAATAGCAGACCCAGAATACTTCGCGTTTGGAACGAATTTGAGTACCATTTGACATTTGTCGTGTGACGAAAGATGCTCATATTCAGCAATTATGAGATCTGGAGAAAAAACTTCCAAAATTTCTTTATCCAAATGTACAATTCGTTTACTAAATTACTCAATAAAATTTTTACAGTGAATTTTTGAAATCGTTTAAATCATTTTGAAATCTTTATTATTATTGTCAAACACAAAAAAGAAAGTACTTCGGTGTCTCCTTAATCACAATACTTGTATCCAATAATTCTATTCATAGTATTTGTTTAGTAAAGTAAGAGAGTATTTACAGAAAGCACTCTAGTCTTAAATTTAATTTTCCAATGGAAGTTTTTGTAAAAACAAAACAAAACAAAAACCAACAGTAAGATGGTATTAAAAATCTAAGTAATCAACTTCTAAGTCGTACATTTTATATTAGGCTTTAATATCATATTAGATGCATGAGAATTCCTTCTATCAAAATATCAAAGGAACTCAACGTAGGAAACACGATTTGAATTCTAAATTTATAATATTAATAATAATAAGCAAGCTTTTCTACATGTATAATGTAAATTATATTTTAACACTTAATAATTTTAGTAATTGTTACAACTCCTGAATATGGAGTTAAACAAAAACATGAGTTTCGAAGATTCTTCCATTCCAAACTTTGCAAACCAGTATTCACTTGAAAGCCGACACAAAAAGTATTTACAATTATTGTCATTAAAATTATAATATTCAAAATTTCCAAAAACTAGCATTTTTTTTTTATTTTACTAAATCTAATGCCAATAAAAAATTTCACTTTTCGCTTTTTTTTTAATTTTATTTTTTTTTGTTAAATTTTTTTAGCCATAATATTTTTTTTCGATTCGATATTTCAATACATTTAAATTAAATGATACAAACGAATAACTGAAGTAGACACATCAATAAAAGTTTTATTTTTAACTATTTATCAGCTAAAGTTATAAAAAATAGGTTAGATAATATAATGAAACCTAATTTCCTTGCTTACTTCATCATTGCCATGACAACGGTCATCGTTCGATTGAAGATTAAAGCACTTACAAACTCACAAGGCACATTACATTGTCCAATTAAAAGACAATATCACCAAAACAACCTTTAACTGTGTTTTATTCATCAACTTAGAGTCTGCTTTTCATTCTGATACAGTTAGTTTTAATAACTAATGTCTACGTATAATTTTTAAGTCCAACACACTTTACTTCTTTCTGTTCAATTTAAAAGTAAAATAAATAAATAATCACAGGAAGGCACAAATCAAACCAAACAGATTGACGTAAAATACTGACGTAAAGAAAACTTGTTCGTCATATACATAAAAACATAAGTGAAGTTTGCAGCTTTTGCAACTTTTCGGCCTTTTTCATCTTCCTTTACAATAATAATATAAAATAAGTTCCTGAAAAAACGTGTAGTGTGCTTTCCTAAAATTGTTGCGCTTTTTTATTTTTCTTTATTTCTAAGGGCATGATAACAACAATACAAACGGTAGGTCTCTGTTCATTTTTAATAATTAATTAGTAATTAATTTTTAATAATATCAGATGAATACAAACAGAAGATTTTTTTTCATTTTCTTCATAATAATAATAATTAAATCAGCAAATACATAAAATGAAGGAATTTAATCCCTTTCAACTTAATAGTAAGCAAATGAAGGTAGATTACTAAACGGATTCATTTCGCTATAAATTTACATTAATATAACGGATTAATATTAATGTAAAACATTGTTAAATTTCGTATCAACTCCTTATTATCATAAACAGAGATTGAAATCACATTGTTAATATACTATACGGCCTTTAAGTAACCTTTACTTAAATTTTCAATTGCAGGTTTATCATTCTTAGAACCATTTCAAATCTCTCCATTTTACCCGTCAGTTTCTTTAAATATTTCTTAAGAATTTTTATTATTGTAATTTTCAAGACATAGAACAGGCATGACTATCCATTTATCAAATCTATTTCTATTACACAGATTATTTTAGCGCATGACTTGTTTACTCCAGAAAACGCTCTTTAAAAAGATTCTGCTGATCTCGAAAATATTGCTACAGACCTTCGAGTCACCGAACATATCCTGTTAAAACTTGAAGTATCCCTCTAAAGGCCTAAGTGGCCGTTTGGGTGAATGGAAGGCTTCCAGTGTTTCGTGAGCAACGGAATTAAAAACATTATGTATGCGATAATATTGCCTTTTCAGTAGCTACTAAATTAGAGTGGTTTATAATCTCCTTCAGAAGCTACTCTTGTTAGAGGATTTTGATTTTTTTTTACATAGTTGTAATTGTTACTTCTAATCATTGTGATGCAGTATTAATATCATGTTAAACATTTTTACCATCTCTGGTTGGTGGATAAGATTCCTTGCGACTAATTAAGCACTTGCTAATGTAACGCTCAGCAAGAACTAAAATATAGCTGGTGTCTTAAGATGAAATCTGAAGGACTTTAGCCAGGTCAAGAAACAGTAACTTCTGATCTCGCAACTTTAGCCACAAATCCTCCCAAAACTTCATTGATAGTTTTTAAGATCTACAACTCTTGTGAATAGGAGAACTACGAACTTGTACAATGTTTTTCAGGTGTGACTGTACCCTAATGAATTTTCATCGAAATATTACGATCGAATTGGCACTGGCTACAAATAGTTATGCTATCGTTATATCATTATGAAGAAAATGATGTTCCTTCATAAGCCAATGCTGGCCATTGGCAGATGTTCCTTGATCACAATTCCGAAAGGAATTTAACAGTTGCTTTTATTGGAGAGTTCGAAATTACAATATACTGCAAGAGAACACTTACCAATACCTAGGAGAAAAACCAAATAGAAAAGTACACAGGCAATGACTGATTACAAGTGAACTTCTGTCTCATACTTCTACTTCATCGTAAAAAAAAATGTTAGCAACTAGCATCTAGATTTCGACGGTTGTTCTGATCTTAGAGTTATTACCCATCTATTCAACCGTTCTACGGTTTCAAATTTTTGATGACGCTTTAGCAAAATACAGCATTATTGCAACTAAACTCTAAAAATCCGAGTAGTTTTCTATCAGAGCATTCTTTCAAAATATCATATCTCAGTAATAATTTTGATTTTGAAGCAAATAAACGAATGTAGAGCATTACAGAAAACTGAAACACACCAACTGATTAGAAAGGGATAGAAAGTGTAGACTATTCTATCGAATAAGTAGTTGTCAATCTAACAATGATTATTGAAGGTAAAACAGAAGGAACAAATCATCGGGGCAGACCAAGATTGGAATATATAACACAAATCATGATGGACCTTAACTGTAATACCTATTGGGAGCTAAAAAGGAAGCCTGAAAGAAGAGATGAACGGAGGACTGCTGTCAACCAATGTAAGTATTGTTAACAAAGATAGATAGAAAGGTGCATCGTAGGAGGTATTAAATTAAAATATGGGAAAAAAAAAAGGTAGACGCTAGGAATCGAAGTCAGAACTTAAATATTAAAACTTAGATCAGCCAACAGCTTAAAAGAAGGCTCAAGCAGCTCAAAATAAGCATTTAAAGACATTAAATTTAATTAATGAAAATTAATGATTTAGAAAATTAAGAATTTTAATAATTACTTATTTAAAAAAAAAAATCACAATTTCAGAATCCTTAAATTCGAAAAGTGGGACAGTTCTGTTTGAAATTATCTTCGTAGATTCAAAAATATAGTGAAAAATATATAATTTTCTAGTCAATATTTACGACGAATATATTTCCGAATTTTCTAGGAAAGGAGAAATACCACAGAAGTATTTTTCTAGAGATATTTTAACTCGAAACTGAATGTATGCGCGGAAAAAAAAAAATAAGCTATAATCAATAAATCAGGAAATCCTGTGACGTAAAAAACAGAAAAATCTTGGATCAACGAATGATTGGATTTCAAATGAAAAAAAAAAAAAAAACGTAAATCAAAAATTACGAGATTTCTTCCTTCTTTATCAGTTAAAGAATTATCACTTTGGTCATTGCCATTAAAAAGAAATATAAGATTACAAAATAAGACAATTTTTTTTTTTGTTAATATTTTGATCAAATTGTAAATTTTTAATTTCTTGTTTCTTTTTTTCTTTCTTGTATAAATATTTAATAAATATTTATGCAAAAACTTAATCGAAATTATTGAATCTAACGTGGCTTCTTTAAAACCCTTCTCCAATGTTTGTGTAATCATTAACTGAAGACTTGATTTAGAGATTATCCTAATTGAGGTCTATGTAACTTAGTGATTCCATCCGATTTGATAAGAAGAACAGGGTTAGGAGAACACTGAAGGATCTCAAATTACTGTTTATCATTCACGATTTAAGATTACTTCATTTACGTACATTACAACATAGAATTAAAAAAAAAAGAATCAACTATCGCTAAAGATTCAGTAGTTTTGTAAACAAATAATCAACAAAAATACTTTATTGATCTGTAGTTCGTGTCTGTCCAGTGAAAATAAAAAAAAAAAAACCCTTCCTTCTTTTTGTGTCAAATTATTTGTAATTTTCACAACTGCTTTGAATTTCTACTTATTAATCAGGGGTTCTCAAACTAGATCTACGAACTCATTTCTAAGAATTTTTACATAATTATTTCAATTTAACTTAACTGTTTCTTCAAAGTTTTCATCTTTTATAATATTTTTTTCTTCTTATATTCAATATTTTGAAAACCGTAAATAATAAAAAAAAAATATTCTTTGACAATTCTCAAATGGATCATTAAGTTAATAGAAATAAAATAATATGGTAACTCCTTATCTTATTTCCAGGACTTAATGCGGGGTAAAGACGATAAATTTAAATAATTGCTATTAAAAATGTTTCTTTCTGTTGAGGAAATCAACTTATTATTTATTGTTTTAGGCCATTAAGATGACTTCAGTGTGTACATTATTAGTATTGTTATTAGTGTATCTACATTGTTGCAATTCTTATTAGACCTTACTATTGTTATTTTAATTTGCGAAATTCAGAACTTTAAAAAGCAGAAAGATAGTTTCTGTGAAATATTGTTAGAAGTTGTATGAAATTTGAAAATAACTTCAAAGAAGAAATATATTTAATATTTGACGAATTTTATAGTATTCAAATTAGTTGATTGATATATATATATATATATAAGTTATTGAAATTGTAATTGTTTGGATTGGATTAGTACTTATCAAGTGTAGTTATTCAATGGTTAATGGCAATAGTAAGCAATGGATTAGTTAGCAGGATTTAGTACAGTAATACCTTGAGATACGAGCGTCCCGACGTACGAGTATTCCGAGATACGTGCAAGTCTTCGAGCAAATTTTTGCTTTGAGATACGAGTAAAGATTTGAGATACGAGCACAGTCAGGAGAAAAAAGTAAAGGAAAGTAAAGAAAAGCAAAGAATGCAAATCGAAAAAAGCAAAAAAAAATAAAAAAAATAATAAAAATAAAATTAAAAAATAGGAAAGAAAAAATAAATAAATATGTAAGCTAAGTGAATTCTAAATTTCTGTAAGTTACGTAATGTACGTGTAAGGTAGAGTACGGAATCAAATGTCTACGTACGGGCCAACTCTCTTCCATCCCTCCCTCCCTCTCTCCTCCTGCGCACATGCCGCCATTAGCCACTTCTGTATCATCTGTCAGTAAGAACTCATAATTAAAACCACATTTTATTTTATATCACAGGAATCCTTATATACTATAATTTTTTTGTGTGTTTATGTCTCAATTAATTTTTTTTCCATTATTATTAGCCCTAATAAGGGAGTGTTTTTAGAGGGCCGGAACGGATTAATTTTTTTCTGTTATTTCTTATGGGAAAAAATGATTTGAGATACGAGCACCTCGAGGTACGAGCTCGGTCCTGGAACGGTTTATGCTCGTATCTCAAGGTATTACTGTATTTTAATATTGTTTAAGACAATGAGATATTAATAAAAATAGGATAGAAATCCATTATTTAGATTCCAGAGCTTTTCTATGGGAATTTTTATTAATTTTCCGTAGGACCTATTTGGGAAAAATTTCAGTATCAGTTACATGGCTCCTAGAAGTAGACTTCATACATAAGTTTTAAAAACATCCATGCAGTAGTTCAAAAGTTATTATGAAAGACTCACAGACTGACAATTGTATTATTCGAATGGTTTAAATCGTTCATACGGAAAAAAAGGTTCATCACTTTTTGCTTTCCTCCTCATCTGATTTGAAAAGTCTTTTTATGTTTTTAATTCACCCACATAACTAGGTAAATGAGAGGCGTCTTTCATTTAATTAAATTAAAAACTAAACAGAAAGCTCCTTTTGAATCTTCCTTCATTTTGGCACAGTTTACAGGCATTCATACATTTCCCTCAGCTTAAATTTCGTTTCACTAATTCCTTATCAGCTTAGTAATTAGCCATTGATATTTATAGTAAATATCTACATTGGAGCAAATCATAAATTGTACAAACTGATGTTTCATGGGATTTCTTGAAGTCTGAACGAAAAACATAGGCTTTGAAATCACAGAATCAGTGAAAATTCTTAATAAGCCAATTTTTTATTTTTTTTTGTCTTAAGTAGACAACCACTCGTTTGCCAACAAAAAAAAAAACGAGCAATAATAAGGTTGAAATTAATGGAGCAATTCTAAGTTGTTTTTAAAATTTTTAGAATTCAAGGAATTTCAAACCAAACGTCAGTACTGAATTTCCTCTATGAATAATTTCCAACTAAATTGTTCGCACAGAATGAAGATGGTTTCCTGAAATCAAGTTAGTGTTTTTCCCAACATGGCTTTGCAAATATTTCTACTTATCAGTAGAAACGGATATTCTCGCAAAGGTGTTCTTCCTTCAAATCATAGATTTTCATGAAGAATTTAATGAATCTAATTAATGAATTTAATGAATCTAGAATTTAATAAGTGTAAAGGAAATCATTTTCTTTTTTTTTTCATCTTTTTAACTTATTTTTAAAGAGATTTTCGCAGTTTGTTTGTATGTATGCGTGTGTCCTCTTTTATTAACTTCGAATAAGTCTTCCTAAATTTGACTTACATATTTTCGAATAAGGGACGATTTATCTAATTAATATCCCTTGTGGATACCTGTAGGGAACTTGGCTTGAACGGGACAAAAATTCCTTAGAAAACGAGAAGTAATAAAATTATGAATTTCTCTCGACGTCTAACATAGTAATCGATTTAGAAACCCACTTATTTGAGAGTGTTTTGATAAGTTGTCTAAATCAGATTGATTTTAATCATAAGTACTTGTAGATGAATTTTTCTGAAAATGAAAAATTTGGAAACATTCTGAAGATATTATATTCTTTAAATATATGGAGGCTTTTCCTTATTTTTCAGAACTTTAAATAACAAATAATGAGCAGGAAATTAGGCGTAGCATCTGATTTATGAAATACTCTTTTAATACGGTTGTTTTGAGAGTTATTTTAACTTTCTGAAAAATGCAAGCTTCAAGGAAGTAAGAGAGAAATAAAAGGTTAGCTAAATGAAAACTGCATACGAGAAAACTTGTTAACGATCGGTTTGCACGACTGAAACCCGGTCGTTTTTTAATGCGTTAAATGTTTTTTAAAACTAATTTGTGTAGGCCTCAATGATTTTAATATTACATCATTGAAACAATGAAAACTCTTTCTAGAAATTTCTCTATAGACATTACCAATTATAAAATAATAAACTTGAGGTTTTAGGATAATTCTCATTTTGTTAAATGTCGTGAGATTTTCTCGGTGGATGAAATAATCTACTATTAGGCCTATGCAATATCGGATGGCCTTGACAATCAGTACTGGTTCATCACAAAATGATACACTTTGGCTTCTCGAGATAAAACTAAAGAGGTCCTTCGCACTGATTTAGTGAATGAGTTGTTATTCCAATTCAATATCGGATAATTCCATTTTTTTAATTTTTTTTTTGAAAGATAAATCCAACAATTCTTGAAGTGAAAATAAACAGTAAGATAACATAAAAAGAAAAGGGTTAGATACTACAGTATTTGTTTTCAATTACATCATCCAGCTATTTTGACTAAAATAATATTAAACGAGTAACAACAACTCCTTTTTATTACCACGCTTTTATTAACCCACTTGAATCAATTTTTAAGTCACTTCCCATTGGCGAATCATCTAGAAATTTTGCACACTTGCTTCTGTCTGATGACAATACAAAAATATGCAATAATATACTGATATATTAAATATGTTTTATATTAGTATATTTCCGCCAAGGCAGCACGTCCTTCCGTGCGCCATTACTACCAAAACCAGCCGCTAGGCGGCGGCATTTATATAGGCACACAAGTACTTCTGAATTATATATACACAATTCGTATATATTTTAATCATTATACAATATAGAAAGCGGGGTTTTTAAAGTTTTTTTTAATGCTTTAATTATTCCCTATCAAATTAAAGTAATTATAAACTACAAATTACGGTCGACCTTTCAGGATCTATCTTACCCAAGTACAGCCTATCCAAGTCTTATTTTCTATGGAATATTCTAGATATCTCGAAATTTATTCAAATTTAGATCCAAACAATAAAAAATACCGATTATAAAGATTAAGGAGATAAACAATTTTCGAGGAAATTATATTTTTATTATTTTGCTATTTCACAAATTTATTAACAAACCATGCTCATACTGAACCACTGTCTAATGTAATGCATATAAAAGCAGATCTTGAGGAAATTTGGTACGTTAAGGATATACGTGATCTTTGATCCAAATTTGTTCAATGAAATATGTTACCTTTTTTGATGGTTAATTTTAAAACTTCATTTTGTAAGCGAAAATCTTCCTAAATCTCTCCTTATGGCAAATAATTTTTTTTTTATTTAACTGACGAGTTTTCAAAATGTTTTGATAAAAGTAATTAAAAAAAAAAAACAACATATAATTGATAAAAAAGTTTTTTTGGAACGCTTAGATCTAAGATCAATGACAGAACTTTATCATCAATCCAATTGAAAGTTGAAAATTCATAATGTTTTCTCTTGAAATCACTTTAGCACAAAACTATCTGGGTTAATAATTTTCGGTTAAGCAAAAAGAGAAGACAAAAAGCAAAAGCTGACGCACCAATGCTCGTATGGCTTTAGCTCCTTATCCTAATAGTCAGATATATGAGGAGGATTTCTACTAATTTTATTATGTATCAAAAGCATAAAGTATGTCTCTAAAACTATGGCAAATAAATAAATTTTAGCTTCCAACCTAAAATTATATAGTTGTTGAGTCATCTTGATCACAGACGGATGAACGAGAATTCGATTTAAAATGCGTCTAGAGAAAAAAATAAAAACAAAATTCAACGTTTTATTTTCTTAATTTTCTAAGGTAGCGCTTTTTTTCTCTCGATACTTATTAAGAGACGTTACAACAAATGTAAAACCAAACCTACAGTAGTCTTTAGTAATGACCAACATGCTGGAACAAATCAAGAGAATAAATAAAAGACGTTTACTTAAAGTAAAAAAAAGAAGGTTTCCAAGGGATGACGTTGCAGACGAAGTTTATTATGCCAAAATTTATTATAAAATAAAATATTATTTATTAAATTCTATAAGCTTATTAAAAATCATCTAAAACAGTTTCACAATTCATAATTGTATCGTAAATACTTTTAATTATTATTATTGTATTACTTTTATTACAGTTATAGTGAATGAATATCGTTTTAAATACTAAAACAAGAAGTTCTAACGAACACAAATCCTACTTTCCTTAAAGTGCAAATAAAGGGCAATCGATTAGCTAAAGGATTTAATATTCATTGTTTAAGACAATGAGATTTTTAACAGAAATAGGATAGGAATTCATAATTTACATTGCAAGCTTAACTTTGTATTTTTTTTTTTGCACCTTCTCTCACTTTTTTTCTGCACATGAACCCGTTTAAAAAAAGATTTGAAAAATTGAAAAAAAAAAAAAAAAAATGATTGTCTCTAGCCTTCGAATGTACATACCAAGTTCCAAGAAGATCTTTACAGCGGTTTAACAATTATTAGGGAACCACAAACGCACAGACTGATTTGATGAACCTCAGTTGTTTTTTCTTTGTAGGAATCTCATCTGCTGTTGGGGATTTGTGGAAAGAGCAGAGACGGTTCGCCCACACTGTACTTAGGGATTTAGGATTTTCCAAGTCATCCAAAAAGCGTTCTCAAGTGGAAGAAGAAGCCACCAGAGCCACGGCAGTGTTGATGGACGAATTGACCAAAGCCAATGGACAACCAATAGACGTTAGCAATCTCCTGTCTTTCACTGTGGTTAATATTTTCTTCTCCGTTATAGCAGGAATGTCTTACAAGGTCAGTGTTCTCCCAGCTCTGTTTTTGATGTAATAGTTGAAATTAACCAAATAACAGAATACAAAATGACTCTAAAAAAAAAATTCTCCGAAAATTTAAGATTTAACAAAAAACAATTCGAAGCAAAACCCAAAACACCAATCTTTGATCGAGTTAGAGAGCTTTAGAAGTAGATCTTCCTAATACAAAGTGATAGTTTAAAATTATGCAGTATAATTAATAATGAATTTAACATGACTAAACAATTCGATAAATGATATACCAAGGAAGGCACAAAGTAATTGCTGGAACAGATTTTCCATCTAATAATTATTGAATGCTATTAAGAGTCTATGTGGAAAATTATGTTACTATAAATCAAAGAATTACTTTTTCAATGATGAAGTTGAGAACTGAAGATTGTATTAAGCGCTGTATATTATAAATTGTAGATTATAAATTAATGCTAAAAAACTTTTAAAAAACCATGCTTCCATTATTATACAATAATTAAAATGTGTAAGTACTATGTAAATGTAATTAAGAAGTAGATTTGTGTAAATATATTCTGCCACCTAGCGGCTGGCCTCGGTAGTAACGGCGCACGGAAAGACGCTCACAGAAAGACGTAAAACATATTAATATATTGTCCGACCAGTATATTAGGTACACCCCCGCTATGCGCACAAATGGTGGGGTAACATCATAGCTGACTAAGTGCAACCGTACCTGATAACAGTTTATCCTCGTGCAGATGGCTACTTCCAGCAGGATAATGCGCTGGTGCACAAATCCCGCATCACTGTGGGTTGGTTTTACGATGACTTCTCCTTGCTGCAGTGGCCCGCTCAGTCCCCGGATCTCAGCCAGATTGAAAATTTTTGGGATGATCTGGAATGGGCTGTTCGCTCCAGGCCTAAACCTCCATTAAATCTTCAGGAACTGCATGGCTCACGCATATCTGCATGGTACACAATATCTCAACAACTTTTTCAGCATCTTGTGGAATCTATGCCTCGACGAATTCAGGCTGTTTTGAGGGCTGAAGGAGGCACAACACGCTACCAGGTAGGTGTACGTAATAAAGTGGCCGGACAGTGTATATCAGTATATTATTGTATTGCCATCAGACATAAGCAAGTGCGCAAAGTTTCTAGATGATTCACCAATGGGAAGTGACTTAAAAATTGATTCAAGACAACGTGAGTTAATAAAAGCATGGTAATAAAAAGGAGGATTTGTCACTCGTTTAATATTATTTTAGTCAAAATGATCGATGGAAAGCGACTTCAAATTGATTACTAGACTTGACCTGGAAATCAGTAGTACGAGTTAATAAAAGTGTGGTAAAAAAATAGATGCTTAGAATAATATTTATATCAATAGTATTTATATAAATACATTATAAATTTTCGAGTTGAGAAATAGGTCACATACATACATGCATAGAAAGAAAGAAAGAAAGAAAGCGATGTATGTTTACATATATATTGTATATTACTATACATACTACACATATTACTATGTATTATACACATATTAACACTGTGCATACAAAAATATTAGTTTTATTTTGTATGTTAAATTGTGAACTGTTTAACACAATTGCTTTTCTTTTGTCTTAGGTTTTAGATCCAGACATTATGGTTCACATTAAAGCCAATAGTGAGTCTTTTGACGATGTGGGCAATATCCAAATTGTCAATTTCTTTCCGTCCCTAATTAGGCTACCCCAATTCCGAAAGAAATTTGACAACATTCTTAACCGCAAGATTGCGCTTCAAAGTGTCCTTAAGACAATTATTGAGCAGCACTTGTCTACACTCGATAACACCTACATCCGAGATTTTATCGACGCCTATCTCATCAAAATGGCTGACGTGCAGAATGCTGGGAATCCAGGCTTTTTCAGTGGTAAGAATCATCTAAGATGTAATATATTACAATAAATGTTGGAAGAACGATAAAAATCAAATAAAAGGCTAATTTATACTTCTTTATCATAAAAATAGTTATTTAGTGTAAACTTGAATTTAAATACATCGTCTGTTCAGTTCATTTTTTTGTTTTCCCCCTTTTATTTACTGCAGTGTTTCTCAAACGGTGTATGTTTATAAAATGGTTTTATATAAGCTTAAAATGCTTGTAATTATATATTAAAGAGAATCTCAAAGTTATTTATAAATCATGGGGTGGAGAATATATGGAAAGATGGCGCCGGTTTAAATAATTAAGTAACAATGACTAGATCCTATGAATCGCTATCACTCGATGGAATGTCCGGAGTTTTGGCGTCAAATGGTCATAAATAATTAATAATTTGAAATAACTAATAATTTGAAATTCTTAATACGCTTAATTTAGCAAATAAATTATAAGAAAATGTTTGAAAAAGCCAGTGATTCCGATGCAATAGGGGATAATAACTTCTATCCCCCCAGTATATTAATGGAAGTAGCTGAACTTGTTATGCTTACGAATAAAATTATATTTCGAATTATGAATTCCGCTATTTCATGAAATTTTAGTTATAAGCAACATTGTTGATTAAAAAATCATTAAATACACATTTGCTTATTTATCGAGGTACTTCAAGCTAAATAAGGAATGAATAAGGAATTTTCTTATGTTATTTTACTTTTATTTATTCATTTATCTATTTTTCTAACTTCAAAGGCTATTGTAAGATTTCTAAAATCACAAGCGGATTTAATGATTATATCATAAGTTCCTATGATTTTATATCACAAAGCAAAGAAGTTTCTTAAGAACATAGAAACTATTTTTTCTACAAAACATGTGATAACAAATCCATTTCTGCAACCGTAGAAATAAAAAGTAAACGTGAGTTCTTTCGTCACCATTAGGCTAATGAATACGCTTTTATGACTTAAAGGTCTATCTGTCTATCAAATTCACGCTTGTCCAGTCGTTCATATTAGTGGAAGACAAACACAGACACACACACTCACACAGATACACATACACATTTATACAAATAAGTGTACAAACGTACGTTTTCTTCGGAAAGCAGGTTAAGAAAAAGTGTCCCATCATGTGTAACAGATATAGTCTGATCAGTCAATGTGTGTTTACAACTCTTAAATATCAAGAAATTAGTAGTCAAAAGTAAAAACCAGAACAAAATTCTTTCAAAACCATTAGTAAAAAGGAAAAACAATGGTTAAGTGATCAGGGACTTTATATTCAACCGATATTTGTTTTCAATGGTCGATCATGTTTTCATTTTTAGTTATAATACATTTTTCTTTCAGAGGAACAACTGCTTCATGTTTTGGGAGATTTATTTGGAGCTGTTTCGGAGACAACGACCACCAACATTAAATGGATGTTTCTGGCAATGGGTCTCTACCCAGAAATTCAGACAAAGGCAAGCGATGTAGCCAGGATTTTAAGATTAATAAGTTAAAATAAATGGTATTGTGGCAACTTTTAAAAATTTAGTTTACTGCATTTCTTGCTAGGTGTTTCTTACAAAATTTTATGTTTTTTTTTCAAATCAATTTTCTATTCTCTGTTTCTATCCTGTTTCTATTCTCTGAAAAGTCATCAAATAATTGCTAAATTTCTTCATGTAAAAGGTTTTACTTTGGAAATGTGATTAAGTCTGAGTATCGCGGATTAACATCAGGCAAACCTTAAATCCTAAGTCTTACAGCCGACGTTAAAGCCACTGTAATAGTCAAGATTCCTTCCAGGACATTTTCAATAAACTCGAATTTTTTTTCATCACATCCATCACCATTATTTATTGTGATATGTTCTGTGCAACTAAGTGAAATAGATGTATATAAGCATTTCCTGACATAGAAAAAAAAACATTTAGCACTACAACTTCAAGGCGTAGTAGAACTATGAGATACGCAAAAGCTAACATAAAAAACGAATGTAGCATAGTTTAGACCAGATTGGGAATTGCTTTGGTAAAAAATTAGTTAAAACAAACCATTCATCTGTAAAAGAAAAATAGATCTGTTAATTACATAGTGGTAATTATCAAGTAAGTTTTCTATTTAAAAGATCCTTATTCAGACCAAAGCGAAAAAGTATTTAAAGCATTAAAAAACAATAGATTTTCAAACATTTTATTATGTAAGTCTTCTTTTTAAGAAGAAAGTGAAAGAGAAATGTGAACGTCATCTCATTGATTATTATCATTTAGGACCGACTATTCTTTCCATGCAGATCTCATGATGGAATGAAAATAGATAACGAAAGGCTCTTTAGATGGGTACAGTTCTCTATATAAGCTGTATCTTCACTGAATTTCAAACGATCTTTTGAAACATGATCTTGATCTATGCAAAAGCTTGATTTCTCTTTAAGAATGAAGGAAATAGTTGATAGAAATGAAATCATTAGTAAATGAACTCTCAATAACTTTCTTACTTTCTCATTTAGGTCCACGAAGAATTAGACAATGTCGTAGGTAGAAGCCGAAGACCGGATTTAAAAGATTTTCCGAAACTACCTTACACGGAAGCAGTGATATTAGAGACACTTCGCTATGCAACTATTCTACCAGTAGGTAAGAAATAAAACGTATCAGCAACAGACAGAGACTTAAAAAGAGAGAACTAAAGCATTTCTCTGTCATTCAGTAACCTATTTCCTTTACTTTCGCAATAGTTGAATTTTAAAGAACTAAAACCATAATCGAAAAATCTCAAAAACACAAGCTGTAGAATTAAAAAACGTTTATATAAAAAAATTTAAATTTTTAATTATTTGCAAGTTTTCACGAGATACTTGATGTTTTGTTATTGTTATTATTTTCATAAAAGTACAAACTAAATGTAATGATTTATTCAGTATTTACGTACATGTATATAATGTATTTTTTTATTTTACTTTAGGAGCCATAAGAACAGCACTAGAAGATATGGAACTCGACGGTTACTATATTCCTAAAGATACAGCAGTTCTTGGTTTATTCTGGAAGTTTCATCATGATCCATCTCTTTGGCCAAATCCAAATGAATTCGATCCCAAGAATTTCCTTTCTGAGGATGGCACTGTTCAAAAACCTACTCACTTTATGCCCTTTTCAACAGGTGCGAGAATAAATTTCACATTCAGAATTTAAAAACTTATAGTTTTCGAAAGATGCTATTTAAGCAGACCGTCAAGTAGTTTTACTTTATTTATTTATTTATTTATTTATTTATTTACTTATTTACTACTTACTCGAAAATGGAGATATGTACATAAGATCCGAATTCTCGCTCAAGATAGCACCAGAGTCAAATGACGTCACAATTATCAAATTTGGACTAATTCAACGGAAAATTCATGCTTATAACCCTACCCCGTACTCTGTAATCTACTTGGCAGATAATGTCGATCTTTTCGTTTATTACAAAAAAAATAGAAAGCTCTTTTTATTATTAGAGAAAAGCATTTTTAGAAATTTGTTTTCTGCAAGCCAAAAACCAACAATAAACATTAGGAAAATGTTGACTTATATTGTAGTATAGTATGCTGCTCCAGTAAAAGCCTATCGTATGACTACAAATGGCTTGATCTATCTGGCCATGTAATTTTTCATGCTTCTTCGACACCCATTATTTTTTAGTGTATGTACAATAATTATTATTAATGAAGTTGCTTAATTAATGAACTTTACAAAAGAATAAAAGCTTGATAGTAAATATAACTTGTCTGTAACTCTGCATATCAAGTCTCAAGAAATCCATTCCGTAATCAAACATGCTTTTGGACATGCGGATGTTTATTTTAAGAGTCTAAAAAAAAAATCCTCGAGAAACTAAACTAAAAACCCCCAAAACAACTACTAATGAGCAAACGTTCAGTGCAGATCTAAAACAATCTGCTTCCTTTCATTTGATAGACAACAACTAATCCAAACTTTTTTTTCTTTTTTTGTTTAGGTCGTCGGGTGTGTCTGGGCGAGGATAAAGCCCGTATGTTATTATTCATCATTTTCAGTCATGTGATGCACGAGTTCCGACTCAAGATGGCGCCAGAGTCAAGTGACGTCACAATGGAACACATCAATGGCTTCCTTCTCTCACCTAAACCCTACAAACTCATTGCTGAAATTCGGTAGTAATAGGAAAGAAACGAGTCTTCTCCTGCTAAGAGTTGACTTCATTTAGACTGGAATTTTGTCATTTCCGAGTTTTGCCACAAGGAACTGATGTCGAAACATGGTTGTGTAAATATTAATTTCGATGCCATAGAACAGTTTTCTATGTATATATTGAACTATATGATCATTTATACAGGTGCAATCACTGAAAAGAATATTTTGATACTTTGTAAATAAATCGCATATTTTAAAAATTACCTTTTTCTATCTTTAATTTTTCTATTACTAATTGGTAATTTACTTGTACTTACTACTTGCAAAAACATAAATTTTTTACGTGTTCTGTAATATTCTACTTGCAAAAACAAAGCCATACACCTGATTAAGCAAAAAAACATTTATACGAAAATATGGTTACAACTAGTTTCTCCACCGAGAGGTGGTATTCTCAAGTATTGGATACAACAGTGAGGGAAGATTATATAATGTTGAGTTGAGTGGTGGCTTCTGGGTATCTGGCATGACATCTGGTGACAGCTTGGAGAACTTCGTTGACCTCTAGCGGCGGGGATGAGGAACAGCGGGGGAACAGCCCAATTAATTTTTTTTAATGACTTTTGCAACTTTTTTTTTACATAAATAACTAGAATTATTCTGTTTGAGCTGTCAACTGAAAATGGAAAATCTACGAATCAAACAGACCAGATACTATTGATATTGTTAATATAGTTGATGTCGATTAACGTTATCTTAATCGGGACCATAATTTAACAACACCTTTATTAAAAGCTTTCATTGATAAAACATCATGACACTGAAACTAGTTTATTGTGTCAATCTGAATCTGTTTGATTTTACACAGGCAAATGATTTGCAATGGATGAAGTGCAAAGAAACAGAACAGAAGATTTAAGAGTGACCTTCACCCCATCGACAGATAAGTTATTTGCCATGTGGACAATCGGTTTCTATTTTCATTAAGAGTACAGCAATCCGAGGAGATATAGACTGTCTTCCTTCCACTGGCGTACGGAGGTGGGGTGGTGGGGGCCGGTTTGACTTCCCTCACACACACACACATTACATCCGGATATAGAAGAAATCTAGGATTTTCAACCTGGTTTTTTTTTTTTTTATTAAAAGAAAAAAAAAAACATTTTCATTGCTACGTTTTTAATCCAGAAAGGACTTAGGTTGAATAACTATGACGACCATCGTAAGCCTTCTCATTCCAGAATCCCAGGACGCCCAAGCTTTCTTCCGATCATTTCTGGTCTAATTCAGATCCTTAGAAAGCCAGGATTGTTTTCTTCGCTCCCATTGTGTGAATAGCTTACTTGACTTCCAACTATCGTCTTTATTTTTTCTTCTTTGTCGACACTAGATACCATGACCAGCTCTTGGCTTATCATAGCCTGAGTAAATCTCCATTAAGATAAAGACTAAAGGGGGAAAAAAATTCAAAAACAACAAATCTAGGATTTATAAATAATATCACTTTCATTCATATTCTCCGTAATTTCGAATAATATTCGACCAAATAGTGTTATGGAATTCCTCACATCACAGTTCTTACTATAACTACAGTCAAACGATGCATTTAAGCATTTTTTAAGCGCATTTTTTTAATCCTCTGCCGCCTCAATAACTATATTGAACATCTTTAAATCCTAAATTTAACGCATAATTTCACAATCCCAAAGTGTTTCTCAAGTGTAAGGGAAAGGAGTTTGGACTTACAGGTATTTTAAAAACAGGAGAAAAACCTTTTTAACTTTTCTTTTTTTTATATACAAATTATATTCAAAATAGATTTGAATATAAATATTACTTGCAATTTTGTATAAATTTTTAAAAGAATTATTGTAAAAATACAGTCTTTAAAGTAACGAAAAACAAACATAAAAGCTTCTTTTATATTCTACAACATTCGAGCCGACGAAGAAACAGAATTTGACTGATATTAAAGTTATTTATGATTTATGATACTTTACTGGACTTGCTGATTACTCGCAGAAGAATCTCATCTACTAATAAAAATAATGAGGATGGATAGACACTGCGATGTGAATAAGCTTTCACTAGATTAAAAACGCTTCCAACGTTTTTTTTTTTTTTTTTTTAATTTATTAGTTAAATTTCTGGTTAGCGAAAAGATAAACATCAGTGTAAAAAACCTATTATTTATGTTAGTGACGTTAACGATTTCCAAATTGCAATAGATACTCATTAATAAACTAACGACAAGAAAGCTAACATGAGCTAAGCAGTAATTATATCCTAAGCAATTTCAAATTAATTAAAAATACCGCAATTTCAAGTAAATTGGAAAACGGCGGCGGTGTAGCACGAGAGAGAACTGGTATTATTGTAGGTGTCAAATTACTTCAGAGATCAACTGAAACAGGCCACAGTTCACTTTCGCCTACATAATTTTGGCATTATTCTGAGAGCCTCTGAGACACTGAAATTAATTCTGATTAATTTTCAGGTAGGACTGATCTCTCAAGAACTCGGGATTAACAATAAAACGACAATTACTTATAAATTTAGAAAATCCTCGTAGATTAAATGAAGGTTGCATAGTTTAGGTTACATTTTGATTACAAGTAGATCAAGGGTTCTTGGGTTGGAGGTGGCGGATTCGATCCCCGGCCTGCAACAATGCTCCATTCTCCTCCAAACGTGGGTCGTAGGGTCTACCCAGCCCTCTGTTGTACCGGATTTCTTTCCCGGGGGTTAAAGGCGAGCGAGCGTCGGGTTGACCATCCGACCTCAACTTAGTCCTGTTGGTCGCGGAACGCTGGGAGCCTTACCTCCCTCGATCCTAAGAGCCACATAAGTCTGTAGAGGGATACTTTACCTTATATGTAGATTTGAATATAGTCAAGAATATGTACATACGTAAGCATTAAGATTATGTTCAGGCAGACGAATGATTCGAATGAATGTTGATTTTTCTTTAGGATCTACGGTCGTTTCATGCAAACACAGAAACTATCTAAATTGTAATTCAAATTGAAAGGAGAAATCAGTGAGTGTTTAGTCGAGAAATTCCAGGAAGGTCAGAATATTTCTTTTGCTCAGGGACTTAATGAACCGTAACCGAAAGGCACTCTTTTTTTTTTTTAATAACACTATATCAAATCAATATTTTAAAAGCATTGGTTTTGTTAAATAAACACCGGTTGCATGGTGAATGATTTATTTATTTATTTATTTATTATTATTATTATTGCTTTGCAAACATCAGGTTCAAGAAGGGACAAAAGACAGACACTACTGACGAAAGACACACACTATCTATGATCAAGAAAGTGAATCCTAAATCATTTGTATCGAGTCAGTTTTTGTTTAGATCAAGGGATTAGTAGTGTAGATGGAAAGTGATTTGGTGAACGGGATCGTGATATTTTTTTTTCATTTTCAATTTTACTGAATTCATGAAGGATATTAACATAAATCGTATCTTACAAAAGCATGAACGAATGTCAAGCTAAAAACTAGATGTTTTCCAAACTTATTTCTCGCAAATGACAATTTCAAAATAATCAATTCTTTTATGATCAATTAACAAATTGATCCAATGTCGCTTCTTTTATCAAGTAAACATTATCTTACTTTCCAGGATATCAGGAGCACATTTTTTTAAATCCATTTTTTAAAGCGGTAAAATTTTGAGAGAAGTAAGATAAAGAAAAAGATCGATTTCTCGATTCAAAAGTTTAAAATGTAAATTTAAAATGGATTTTTTATTTCTGTGGATTATTTAACGTACAATTTAGCGAGTGGAAATTAGTAAATGAAGGAAAACAAGAGGATGCACAAGGTGGACGATACTAATATAGAAATACAGTAAAACCCCGCTAATCCGGCATCCGATAATCCGGCACATTCAATAATCCGGCATCGGTCTAAGGGTTTTTTTTTACACTGAATAAGCCTTCCGGGCGCGTTCGGCAGAGTACGAAATAAAGTAACTATACTTTACTGTATGTACTGTATTAAAATATAATACTTCATAAAAATATATTTTGTTGTTTTGTTTTTAACATTTTCCATCACTACCAAAATGAGAGAAATCACAATAGAACACGGAAAAATGGCCTGAGACCTATTAATAGCCCTTTTGACTCTATTTCAGCGGTATTTCCGCTATCCTCGCAATAACGGCTATTTTTAGAAGGCGCTCAGTAATCCGGCATTTTCGGTAATCCGGCACTGCCGAAGTCCCGAACGTACCGGATTAGCGAGTGTCTACTGTATATATACATATATATATATAGAAATTAATATAAAAATATTAATTTACCACCGACGGTTTCGATCTCCTACGGGAGAGCATCTTCAAGGTGAAAATATGACACAAGCCAAGGGAAATCAGTCTTGTGTCATCTTGAAGATGGTCTCCCGTGGAAGATCGAAACCGTCGCTGGCAAATTAATTATGTTCTTATTGCATCTATATTAGTATTGTCCACTTCTGCATTTTCTTGTTTTCCTTCTTTTACGGATTTTTATTCAAATTGTAATTTTTCAATTGCGCTTTTCAGTGACTCGGGCATAACAATTTGGTAGATTTGGATCCGCATTTACAATTACAAACATCTTTTCATCATTCTGAATATCAGATATTTTGTCCAATATCTATTTCAAAAAAAGACGACAAGATCAGAAGGAAAAGGAGCCAAAATCAAAGAAAAAAATATATCTAAATCCGCCCGGCCAGAAAATACGTATTAAGACAATAGTCCAAACTATTATATGCTGTAAATATGTAATGGAAATGCTTTGTGGATGTATTCAATATAAGATTATTTAAAATTAAGGTTGATGATCAGAGCTCTCAAGTACGAATTCACCATTATTTAAATAGCTTTCGGCATTTTTTTTATTAATATGACGAGGTGATAAAATATTACTACACGATATGACAAATTGGTTTCAGGTAAAATATGAACTATTTGTAATAGAAATAAGAAAATTCTAAGTTGGTGTAGAGACTTTCGAAAATTCGCTTGAAAAGTTTTTTACAAAATAATTCTCATTTCTAATCGAAATGAGTTGGAAGCAGACATCTTATAAAATAAACATACGCACATCAAATATTCAGCATCACTGGATAATGAGTTGTTGATTTATCGTGAATTTGATTTGGCTCTCATCTCTTATCGATGGTCCAGTTTTTCTAAAAATCAACAGAAAAAAACTGAGTACAATACAATTATCAGCTTTTCTAAATGTTTTTTTGTTTGTTCCCAATTCCTTATTTCAAAAATATTTCAAATATACATATTCGAACTCCATTTGTATAGATCATCAGGGATCATCATGCGGTGCTCAACATGCGACCCAAATATGAATCAAATTTAAATCGATCGCCATCTTTATTTGAATACATTTGTGAGTTTTTGTTACACCTATCTATGACCAGAATAACTTTAATTTGAATTATCTTTATCACAGACAGAAGGGACAAACGGGAACTACCTCTCGAGTTTAAAGTTCTTTCTAAAACTTTTTAGTTTATCTTATTTTTTTTCCCTCAATGAAGGTGGGTGATTGAGAGTATTAGAAAAGTTTGAGCAACAATATCTTTACGGCTCTCTTAAAAAAAAAAATGACACCAAAAAAATATAAATAAATAAAATAAAATAAAATTACTATTAATTATAGATTTTGCTGAGATAATCTCCTTACTCTTACAATTTTCATTATAATTGTTATCTTTTATAACGATGTAATTCTGATTTCGATAATTTCTTTTAGCAAAAGCAGTATCTTTCGTTATTCTTAACGAGTTCATTAGAATTAGAAGTGAAGGAATGGAGGAGATTTTGTATCATCAAATTTTTATTTATAAAAGCCTTTTCTTACATTACTTGGTTGTTTTGCCGCGAAGCTTTCATTGTGTGTAATTCACGTTTCCCATTTCGTGAGAGTTAATAATTGAAAAATTCCTTATCAACTGTTTCATTTATTGATTTATTTTTGATTTTGGTTGTATAGTTTGTGACCTTCCAGTGAATTGTATGAGAAGGGAGTGACCACAAAGGCAGAGAGCAAGCTTGCTTTGTTTTTGAATCACGTACACCAAAAGTCTCGACAGCCTATGCAGACGAAATGTTGTTCTTGGACAGTGGTTCTTGTTAGTTAAGTGTATAGGAAGCTGAGGTCGTACGTGCAAGTTTCCTGCTTTGAGATCGAAATTTAGACCTACGTGAAAAATACAGTCTTAAATTGTGATAGCAGATATCATCGTTTTGTACACCCCAATGCGTGCACGATCATGTGCAGAAGATACATAGGATTTAATTTCGGAGGCGGCTCAGTTAGAACCGATCTCCAAAAATCAAGAGAAAAATTTTTTTGGAGGGCAGGGAGATGAGATCCTCTTTATTGACAAAAAAAAAAAAAAGGAAAGAAAAAAAATAGGATCTATTCAACATATTTCGAGATTTCAGGGAGGAATCCCAGCCCCTGTACAGTTTCTCCATCGCTATATATACCCATTGTCATCTGTATATCAAGTATCAGTCATATCATCATGCGTAGGTAGGAGGAAGGGTGCAAGACTGCATCAATGAACGTGAGGATGGTCATCTTGTGCGTCTGGCAGTGGTCGTCCCATACACTAGCGCCACTAAGAAAGACAATAAATGACACTTCAGCTGTTAACAGCAATCTTTTACACATCATTTTCTCGCAAAAAGGGGTTGTAACTTTTGCAGAGGCTTACCTTGAAGTAGTAACGGTGCCAAAAAAACAAACACTGGATCGACAGAGCACCGCATAGAGTTTCCCGGTGAGTAATAAATTCAGCGAGATGTATTTTGACGGTGTAATTCTCGTACAGCGATAGCATTGATCAACGGCTGCAGATAGCATGCATTTCGCAACATCACATGGCTCCGACACGGAGCATTATAGTACGACCTATTGTCGGGTTCGATTCCCGCCTCTGCCATCGGTACATACTGCGGAGTTGAACAAGCAGAGATACATCGACGACATTTTGAATATTACCATTCCAGCAATTACTTCCAAATAGCAGCTTTATACAGATATATTCAAAATTTAAAGGTAGGTCAGGAGTACAATGATAAACTGTATTCACAGTGGAACGTATGTCCGCAAACACCACCCGAATGTGCTAGAAAGTATCTAAGGTTCAGAATTAAAAGACAACAAATAAGATAGACAACCTGATTATTAGCTCTACACTTATAATATAAAAGTATGTACCATAATGCTGGTTTTGCTGTCTCCCTTCATCTCTCTCCCTCTCTACGAGGTTCTTCCCCACTCCCTTTCCTAGCCCCCGGCGACAGGGCCCAATGCCAACACCCCTAAATCCCGAATGGTTCCGTCCAACTCAAACGTCCGTTGGATCTAATTTCTTATTTTCGAATATGTTATTCATTTCTCCGCTTGACAACGAAGTGTAGATCACTTCGAAAGCGCTCGCATTTATTGTATTCTTATTTATGTATTTTATTAGAACTGTGTGTGGTGGCAGAACCCAGTCATTCCATAATCATGCCTGTTTCCATCGAATGATCCAGTTTCAAACAATGTGTAAATGTGCAAACGTTCGATGACTGGGCACACGTCTGTTGGGAAACCGTTCACAATACGATCACACAGCGGCTCCTCCGTTTCCATTCGCTGCCCCATAGGCTAGGTGCATATTTGCTCTCTCATGATTAGTGAAGCGATACATCCTACTTGTACAAAGTCAACGTCTCAAATGATGATGGCTCACACTAACCAACTAATGTGCTGCCAAACAGAGTCCTCTAGCACATTCGGGTGGCGCTTGCGGACATACGTTCCACTACGAAAATGGTTTGTTTTTGTCTTCCTGATCTACTTGTAAAGTTTGTACAAGGAATTTTGAATCACCCTGTACAGAGCAACGTACTGAGGAGATTATACAAATCTTAGTGGCGTGGATTTTTTTAAAATCTTTTCATACTGTGGCTTCATGCTCGCCAGATATTTTGCCGATTGAACTTGTATAGGAAATGATCGCCTGAATGTATTTAGAATGTACTCAGTTCGATGCCACGCTACGTTAGTTACTCAGCTACTGGGTTTTTAATGGAGCAAAGGCAATCTATGCTGCACCAAAGAACTAAAATAGATAAGTTACATTTTTAAAAATAACATTAATCTACAATTTTGGAAAGTAGAATTATAAAGCACTACTACAATGCTGTAAAACAATAAAGAAAAGGACTATTTTAATGCCTTCAGAAATAAAGGAGAAACTGAGGAAATAAAACAACGGTAATAAAACGCCAACAAAACATATAGAACCATAACACGGAAAAAGGAAGTAAACTTCAGAAACTGTAAAAATTGTAGACAATTCTAAAGAATTAAAAAAGACTAGCTATAAACGGATGATTTGGCCACTGCTATTTCAAAGCAAGGAAATGTGAAAAGGTACATTTAAGTCATTAACCATGCTCTCGGCGATTTCACGAAATTCTGAACATTTTGGTGATCTCAGTCACTTAGCTATCTTGTTATTACTAAGTCCTAAGTTACTGCTTACGTAAAAAGATATTTAAACAATCAACTTCAATAAGTGTGTTATATCTTTCTTGGTTTTGCATTTTCAATAAGCATTGGTGCACTTTGCTAGAACAAATTAAAATTTATAACTTCATTACAAATTCCGTTAAAACTTATAAACGATAATGCAACAATTCTACAAAAGTAACCACAGTGAAATTGCAAGAGTGAAGTGAGCAAATACTTAAAAAAACATACGGTACTGTAAAGAGTATTAAAATTAAAGTATTTAACTGTAAATATATCATTTGATAATGTAACATTTCCTATTGCTCATCACTCGTTATAGCTGCTTTACAAACAGTGTAACATCATACGCTCGATTCTTTGGTATACATTACATATGAGAAGGACCGTTCCGGCATGGCCGAGCGGTCTAGACGGCGGTTTGCCGTGAGGCCGATGTGTCGGAACCTGGATTCGAATCCCGGCGTCGGTATGGATGTTACTTTCTCCTTCTGTTTTTCGTCCGTTTCTGCCGGTATAGCGTGAGCTGCCTCCTATGGCGTACCCTGGGCAACGTTTCGACGGCTAAATGCTCACATTTCTCGCCCCTTGTTGAGGCCAATAGTTTCAATTCTAAGAGCCCGGGCGTTAGCAAAAAAAAAAATATGAGAAGTTCTCTGTCTGAATCTGGTCTCATATTTACTTTAATGTTTTAATGAGGTGCCCTTTTGATAATTTCTTGAGACCAGAGATGTACATATTAAGATTTTATTTCAGGACTGGGAGGGGAGGAGGCAAGTTAAAGAACTGATCAGCAACAAAAAGCCTTCGTTTTTAAAAACTTTTCGTTTTCGTAAAGGAGGTCCAAGATCCCTTCGGTGTCCTATCGAACAAAACAAAAATGAAAGAGAATGGGGCTAATCTATACATTTTAAGATTTCTGCGGGGAGCCCAATGTACCCATAGCTGCTCTTCTATATGCCTATGTTTTGAGACCCGTGTTTATTAGATACTAAAAACGATACTGATGCACGCCATCTTTCATCATCTCTTTCCAGATCTGTCTGTGTCTAACGCACTTCAGTAACGCCTTTCTCTGTGTTTGAAAAATAATTTTAATTTCCTGCGAAAATAATTCCTACAATGCAACGTTCGCGATGGGAATCGAACCTGCAACCTTCTGATCTGAAGTTAGATGTCTTTTCCATTAGGCCACGTGGATTACATTCAAATTATTGTTGTGCAATGTCTCTTATCACTCCCTGTGTGTGTGTGACGCAAAGAGAGAAGAGCCAGAGAAAAAAAATAACTCATTAATTTTAGTCTACTAGATTAAAAATTAAATTTCAATGTTCATTTTTTAGCCTACTACATGCGCAGGCCAAGCATTAGATGCAGAAACGACGAACTGAAGAGTCGTTAGAGACATTTCTCGAAATGAATGAAGAAATTAAAAATAATATCTAAACACAGAAAAAAAAACCTACTTAAAATAGGCTACTCTAAACTAAAACTAAAAGCCATCACATTGTTCTCCCGTCATTGTTGAATAACAATGAATGTTGATAAATAACATTTACAATCCGTCCCATTTTCTTTTGTACTGGTATTACTTGGCTAACAATTACATGGATGTAGGCTTTCTTTTTATACATCGCCCCCACATTGAATACTACTAATTAAGATTTATTGTTATGGTGATCGACTGATCGAACATCTTTGTTTAACAAAGGTCTTAAAAAGCTTAGAACAGCTTCAGGTTCTTATCCTTTTATTACCAAATTGCTTTTCTATGTTTATCTGTAAATACGGGACATAATCTGACTATTATGTTTGATATCTTTTAAATTCTCAAAAAAAAATTACAAAAAAAAAACAAAAAAAAAAAAAAAAAAAAAAAAAAACAAACAAACACAACTAAACTGTTAAAGACTCGTACAAATCCTTTAAAGTTATTTTTCTTGAAAATTTGAACAGAGACTGGACAAGAAAAAGTAATTGTGCATTCTGAGAGTAACGTAGTCCTATGATGAGTTCAATGCGCCTTATTTGCCTATCACTGATAATCACATGAATTATTTCTTTCACATTTGAATAAATTGGTTTTTATTTCAAAGTCGGCGACGCAAAGCAAAAATATATCAAAAATCAGAAAAAAAAAAAGAAAAAGAAAAAGAAATCCGACTTCCGCATTTACAAGAGAAACCTGGCCTGCATTCAAATAGCTGTCCTTCGAAAGGGAACGCTCGACCTTACAATTTGTTTTTATGAAAAGGGAAGAAAAATCTATAAAATGCACAAAATCGTTAGAATTGTTATTTTTCTTCCCTTTTCATATTACATTAATGCACGTTAAACCTTCTTTATTATTAAATTTGTTTTTATACTTAAAGGAAGGAAATAACGATATTCGAAAGGTTTTAAGGTCGTAGTTTGGAAATTCAGTTTCCGACAACACAAGACAATTCCGAAAATATAGCATCAGAGTGTTTTATGCAAAGAGCGAGGAGGGCAAAAGATTCAGCAAGATGTGGAATGGAAAACAATCAATGGTAGACATAATCGATCAAAGATTGAATAATAAATACACTACAACCTCGTTTATCCGGCCCTCGTTGATCCGGATCTCCGGATAATCCGGATCAGATTTGCAGACATTTTTTTTTTTATTTAATGTTCACATAGATAACAATTTTAAGTATAATAACAAGAACATAACTATAAGCACGCCAAACATTCGCTTTTTATTTTGATTAGATGTACAGTTCCTGCATAGATTGTACAATAAATTGTGGTAATAAAATGCTTTTTGTCGAGTTTAAAAATAGAGTGTAACAGGGCGTTGAAGCTACAAAACATAGTTTTTTATCGTAATAAACGGTAAGTCTAGTTTATTTAAGGATTTGTTTTGCTTATTACACACATTACCCGGATTATCCGGATTTTCGATTTTCTGGATTGCCTTTGTCTCAGTTAGTCCGGATAAACGAGGTTGTAGTGTACATAAATAAATAAAAAAATAAATAAATATATAAATTACACAATAAGTATTACATATCAAGTTTCTAGAGAAGCAGAGAAGGTTGCACCCGAAAGTGTTACAATACATTTTCAAAGTTATTTTAAATCAGTTACAGCTCTGTTAATAAACTACAGGTTAAATAGTATTAATTAAAACTATACTTAAGTTATATTTATCATTTGGCGTATTCAGGAGAACTTGACTTTACCAACCCTTCCTCCATCTTCTCTATTTTCGACACCTCCAAATTTTACTACAAGGACACAGTAAAAAGTTGCGAAATTAATTTTCTACGACGTTAATTTTAGCAGAACCCATTCACTAAAACAAATCGAAAATACACCATTCAAAGGCTTTCCATGCAGGTTTGATTCTATATTATTAAAATCTCTATTTAGATTTACTACAGCTAGAATTTAAGCTAGCGGGATCAGTAATTACAAATGAGTCCCAAGAAACAGATTGAAAAATACGGTAATCATTATGGGTACTTTATATGCTCCCTAAAAATTTGGAAAATTTTGCCTCAAACGCGCTCCAAAATCTGCTGTTTGCCAGTTGTAGCTTGACTGAATAGCGATCGTTTTACACGTGTGAGCTGCAAATCGCGTTTTGCTCTCGTTTAAATCGCGATTAACAATACTTGTCGGCGAAGCGACAAATAAGTTGATTTCGCAGCTTTGTTTTGCTATTAATTCTCATCTCATTTAGCAAAGATAAAGAAAAAGGGAAAAAAAAAGTTTTTCAATTGATAAAATATTCTTTAGAGAATACACACACGAATACTTCCTCTTTTTAGAATATCTCTGAGATTTCGTATTAGATTTTTTTTCCCCCTCTTATTTATGTAAAACGAAATCGAACTAAATTTAAATTTGACTAAAACACCAGCAGTTTATTTTTAACTGAAAGCAATGATTTGGTATTGAATGAAAGGATTTCAGATAATACCTAGCTTTCTGTAAATTGAAATTTATATTAAAGATGGAATTTTGTTTTTCCTGTTTTAGTTTTTGTTTTTTTCTATTTATCAAATGATGATTACTCTAATTCCGCACAAAATTTAGTAATTTAAGAAAATGTTCTTAAATCTGGAATTTTTCAGACGGATCACATTAGAAATTTAAGGAAATTGTGAAAATTTTTATGCTTTTTTTAATAATAAATCTTCACTGTGTTTGTCATCCATTAGCAAAAGCTTCATATTTCTAATGAATAATCAGTGACAATTTTTTTTCCTTTTTGTTTTGTAACTCAATCACTAACATTATTTAGATTCAATTTCCTTATTCCTTCTCTCTCTGCACTTCAAACTAGTGTTGAAGTTGAAATTCGAAAATCAGTAGTAAAATAATCGGTTTTTCAGAGGAAATAACAGGCTCTCTTTGCATCATTCTTATGTAATTAATACTTATTCTTTAATTCATTCTTAAAAATTAAAAATAGTAGTTCCTTAAAAAAACTTGAAAGTCTATTTTCCTGTAAAATGACGTGTTTTCAGCTTTCAGGTTAAAAAACATTTACTTGATGTTACATTTAAAAGAAAAAAAAATCGAAGAATCACAAAGGAAGAATCAGAATTGAAGAAACTCTCTATTTAACTATTGAATCAATCCCTTCCCACTAGATAAGCAAATGATTCAAGTTTAGTTGGCAAGAAACGTCACAGGCACGTAGCCAGGATTTTGTTAAGGGGAAGGGGCATTACATTAAAATTTTATAAATGACTTTACTTTCTTTAAATTGAAACCTTAAAAGTAAAATGATCTTAATACTAAAATCTATGGTGAGAGTAGGCTTTCGTCATTTACACATACACAGTTGAACATATATATACTTTCTTTTCTTCCCTGAAGGGGAAGAGGTCCGGACCCACCGGACAACCCCCTAGCTATGTGCCTGAACGTCATTCCCATAGTTGAATGAAGTGCCTGAACGTCATTCCCATAGTTGAATGAAGTGCCTGAACGTCATTCCCATAGTTTAATGACGTGCCTGAACGTCAT
>JAFIDM010001028.1:28357263-28379895 GCA_023159025.1 Thereuonema tuberculata | reverse complement strand
GTGCCTGAACGTCATTCCCATAGTTTAATGACGTGCCTGAACGTCATTCCCATAGTTTAATGACGTGCCTGAACGTCATTCCCATAGCTGAATGACGTGCCTGAACGTCATTCCCATAGCTGAATGACGTGCCTGAACGTCATTCCCATAGTTTAATGACGTGTCTGAACGTCATTCCCATAGCTGAATGACGTGTCTGAACGTCATTCCCATAGCTGAATGACGTGTCTCAGAATCATATTAGATATTATACTTTGTGGAAATGTTTCACCATCAGTATTGCCTCAACACGCGCTCGAAAACGAGCAATTACAGGACTTCGAGAGACGCCGCATCATGAGACTGCGAAGAGCCGTCAGAACACGTAGACGAATTACTCGCCATTTGAGCTGTAGTGATGTTTCTGTGGAAAGATGCTGGAATCAATGAATGAGTGAGGGCAACTTATTCACGTCATGTAGGCTCTAGTCGATCCAACAGTACCACTGTTAAGTTATACAACCTCTGCCAAGTTATAAGCTTTCCTTTCATATGGAAAAGGGGCAACACATTAAATCGCGTAGAACTGCAACAAAGTAAATTTTAAAGACGGAGCTATTTTTTTACTGCCTCTACCGTAAACTAATGACTTTCTGGTCCTCTGAATGTCTAATACGAATATATACCTTCATCATAAAATTGAAATCCATTTTTTTTTTTTTTAGTGGAAAAATAAATGGGTTCAGTATTTGATTTCGCCAAAATTATTTAAAACAAACTTCTCATTAGTACAATATCTGAAATTTCATATAATTTTTCAACACTTCACTGTCAAAGAATGTTAATCTGAAGTTAAATGTGAAGACAAACTGATATCTTCTGAATTGGGGACACGTCTTTAGAAAGTCATGTTTGGTTGAAAAGCAAAAGAAAGGATGTTTCTTATAAAACAATGACTGTAAAAAGAGAGGGTGCCAACAAATACTGAAATTTTTAGTTTTTCTTTTTTTTTAATATTTTGTTTGGATGTCAGTTGAATACTACGGATTTTTGTTTTTTTCGTTTTTAGCCTGAGTCCTATCTTGGCATTTTTGCCATTGCAGCCCAAAGGGTCTACTCTACAATCCCAAAAAAAATACCTAGATCGTCAAAACGTGGTCCATTACAAGTAGAAAGGTCAAATCCCACTACAAAGTATGCAGAAACTTGAATAGCAATCTTCACAACACCAATCTTCTTCAAACGCGTTTTTAAAGACACATTTGTTTGCTTTTTTAGTGGAAGGATGCTTTCCTCCACCCCCACAAAAAAGATCATCCCTTAGCGGACATCGTAAACTCTGCTACTTTCATTCTGCCAACTTAAATTCACGTAGGAAATAAGTAGCAATTTCAATCTTTGTATACAAGTCCACTTCTGAACGTGTTGTTCTACTACCGTGTACAAAAATAATTCTCTTCCGTTGTCTGTTGAAATGGACGTTTCTCTTTAGCTTCATCGCGAGGAGTCATTGGCCAAGGACACCGCAGCCAAAACCTCCTTGAAAAGTGAAATGATTTCCGAGGAGGAGGAGAATGACCTAAAGAACCTTTATCCATTCACGTGGCCTCAGGAGCGAAAGTCCCACTCATAAAACAGGTGCTTTTTCATCCACTGAAGGCTAACTGTCAGTGATAATGGCTTCTATTACTCTGAAATAAAAACATCGCCTGGAACAAATAATAAACGGACTATTAACAATGAACCAATGGGCAGGGTCTGAAGAACCGCTATTCTAATTGCCCTTATAGGAGTTATAAAATAGCAAAGGGGTAATATCCATTCTTGTAATACTTTAAGAATGTAAACGCCAAGAATTGCTTTTCTGATATTTTTTAAGCTTACAGGATGTTTTCTCTGCAAATGCATTTTTCAGTTCACTAATAATTTTTTTTTGCTTCAATTAAATAAAAAAAATACCAAAATAATTTTACAGTTTTTATTCATCTTTTGCATATTTTACCGATAATAAAAAAACGTTTTTCACTACGAAATGATCTGTAGATATTTCTGTACTTGATTTATTTACTTGTTGCCAATAGTTCAAGTGAATGGGCGCTACGTATGGGAGTAACAGGTTTGATCCCAAATGGAGATTTATTACCCGTTGTTTCACTCGACCTCGTCAAATGGACAGAGTTCTTTCGTAGGATTAAAGGACAGCGAATTATGGTAGCAAATGCTTTCCTTTTTTTCGTTGTCTTTGTGATATTTTGAAGAGGGCCCTTGAATCATTTCCTTAATTTGTTAAAAAATGCGGGTATCAAATGTTAGTGGCTCTTTTCTTATCATAAAAATAAATTCCTTTAAAATACAAAACATTAGAAAATTAGAGAATAAGTAAAAAATTAAACATCTTTAAAGATAGCTTCGAAAAATAAAAAAAACCTCAATCAACAGTCACACCAAAATACACTTGGTCGTCATGGGCTGCAATAGTTACTTTATAATATTGTTGTGAAAACGTTAATCTTCTCTGAGCTGTTACTTGTTGTCATGGAGTTATTGTCATTAGAGTACTTCTAATTGATTTCAATCCCTCTGATTTCGTGAAATTTATGCTTATTATCGTAGTGGGAATGGGCTGGTAATAAGCATAAATTTCACGATATCAGAGGGATTGGAATCAATTAGAAGATGAGTTCCTCAACATGAGCTCATATCCCCAATATAGTCTCAAAAATTATAAATGCGTTGGACTTCAGCTGTTGTGTTGCTGTGCAACCAGTAACAGTTCAGAGATGATCAACGTTTTCACAACAAAATAATAATGTAACTAACGCAGGTCAATCGATAGTCTTTCTGTTATTGAGTCAATAACACAATGGTCTTTTAATTATTAAATCGCTCCTTAAAAATTCAAATCAATTTAACTTAGTATTCAATTTCCAACAGAATCTTCATTTATTCATTCGCTATTTTTGTCTTTTGTATTTGAGACCAATACTATTCTTCTTATTCCTTGCAATCGTATTTCTTTACTTATTTATACCATAGTAAATGATTTGAAGCACAACCAAATATAAAGCGAGTTCAAACGAAAAGTCGAAGTTCGTTAGAAATCGAAAAGAAGAATAATTGAATTGATCAAATATGTTAATCAGTCAATAATTGATAGTTAAAATTTTATATGCAACGAATAACTTTCTTCTTTTAATTATTATGCGAAAAAAATTATAAAACAAAGATGCGATATTATGAAAAACTGTTTTGTAAGTGTTATTTCTTTCATCTTTCCTGGGAATCCTAAATTATTAGCAATTTTCCTAAAGTACTAAATACTTATTTTCTTAAAATACTTTCTCTTTCTTAGTTTGGAAATTTATGTTCCCTTAGTTTTTTGAAAGTTATGAAAATAATGTCAATAAAAAAAAAATGTCCAATTAAAGTAGACTCCCTCTTAACCGGCTTAAATGGACCGAGGGTAAGCCGGTTAAGTGAAAATCCGGTTAAACCGGAGAAGTGAAATAGGTAAAGTTCGGATATATTTGTCTTATAAATAAATACACAATTAAAATATTGCTTCATTTTATTCAATGCATTAAAGTATTTTAAGTTACATAACATTAAAAAAAATTAGTAACTTTTTTTTTGTTGAAGCCTTGAAGTTCGGCAACTTGCTGCATAGTTTCGCCATTTTTTTTGTCAGCTTCACATCAATGGGAGAAGCTGATGACTGCTGCTCCACATAGCATAACGCGGCATCTATAAAGCTTTCATTGTATCTGAAATACGTGCGATACCGATATTAAATAACGAAACACGTGGTTTTTTTATTTTTTTATTTTTAGCTATTTTTTACATTTTAAAGATAAAAAAATTTCGGTCGGTTAAAGCGGAGATCCGGTTAAACGAAGTCCGGTTAAGAAGAAGTCTACTGTATTTCGAATTGTAATAACTAATTTTTCTTTTTCTGAATGTAATTAACTGAAAATGAGTTAAATTATCTATTATAAATCCATTCAGATAATAAAAAAATCCCACTAACTTGGGTTTAGTAAGAAATACGTTTAAAAACAACACGTTTCAAGTCATAAATAACAGAAATAAATCAACAAATCTGAAACTCAAAAGAGGTCGAATATATTATAAAAGGGGGGAAGGGAAGGAAATAAAAATAATATAAAATGAGTTACAACAACTAATTATATATAAAAAGAATTAAAAATTTTAAAACTGATTCTTCCTCGCGACAGAAGAAAATATTATATAAATAATATTTATATAAATCCGCTTCTATGTTTATATAGAAATATATATAAATAAATCCGCAACATTAAAAAAAAAAAATAACTTATTTTTAATTGTTTATTAAGTTTGTAAGCAAAACAACAGAGTCGATTTAATCCTAATATAGTTTTGCTGCACGATCCAAATAAATAAATAAAAAAATAAATAAATAAATAAATAAAAAAAATTAAACACCTTCTACAAACAGGCACAGATTCAAAGGATTTTTCTTTTCTTTTTTATCGTTTTTATTGTAATTATCAACTTTTGTTCAGGGATAAGAGATGTACGAAATTGATTAATTTGAATAAATATTTATTTGTGTAACAGATCTAAGAAAAAGTAGAATGTTGATTGAAAGGATAATTTTAAGGTGTGCAGTCGACATGAAAAAATAAACTATGGCCAATACACATTAAAAGTTAAAAAGTTTTTAACACATTAAAAATTTTTTACATATAAGCACGACCGGTTTCGTCCATCTTAAACACAGGACTTTGACGAGTGACAAAGATATGCGTTGATTGCTTTATGGTGAAATATTTTCTCCTAAAATAGAAGTTTTCATTCATTAATTTTTGATATAATGTTATCAATATCTTTAATGACTTGCTAGTTGAAAGTTTTTGTGTTTTCTTTAACTACATTTTCAAGCTACACAGGCAGACAACGCATGAGTTTCATTGAAAAAAAACAAACGCATCGTCGCAGGTAAATGACTCTTTCACAGGATTCACAAAGAAAGTGAACATCCAGTTCCTACTACCTGCTTTTCTAAGTTACGACCGTGAAAGGTTCGGGCAGTGGCATCCATTTCAAGGCCAGAATGTTGTTGTGCAGAATCCGTTCGTTCACCTCTACCCGTCTGTCGCTAGAGGGCGGCGGCGGCGGCGCTTTTCCCGCCATTGGAAAGTGGGTCAGGGTTGCATCAACGGCTAATGGGAAAAACTAAAAGGAGGAGCTCCAACGGAAACGAAATTCCAACGAAAAATCCTCCGTCTCCATTGGTGAGTTGGTAAAGTTTTATAACCTCTGCTTCAAACAACCCCCTAAAATAATGGGGGAAGGGGGAAGGGAATAAATCCTAATCAGAAACAGCAACAACCAAATTTCCACGAATAATTTCATAGGATATAAATAATAGAAGATTACATCAAAGATCCCCATCATTACTAAACAATAAACCAGTAAATAAAACTCTGGACAAGACAAAGAAAATGATTAAAATATTAGGGGAATTTGTATTAGCATTTTTGATGGCTTCCAGAACTTTCTCCTTTCGTGGAAAAGCCTACATTACAAAAGGAATTCATAAAAAACATACATAAAAAAGTATTTTAAAATAATGAAAAAAAAGCTAATGTAGAAAGGTGAAACACCTTATTTCGAAAATACTATAGTTTCTCTCTCTCTTTCGCTGTTTCTTTCTATGGCAATCGTTTATAAGCTGTCACAAAACAATGTGAATTAATATTATTATTCTAAAAAAATAAATAACTAATAATAAAAAGCTTTTTGTGGAGCTGAATATTTATTGCAGGGCTTGTATTACTTCATGGAATTTCGTAATAGCAATTGAGACGTATTTATTTATTCATTCATTCATTTCTATCCATCTATTTCCAATATATATATACTGGCAAAAATTTAAGATCGTGTCGCCTCAAACGGCCAGAAATCATTAAAAACATGTTCTTAAGATAATGTATAGGATTTTTTGTTGAATTATTACTAATCAGTCACAAGAAGATTAACATTCGTCTAATTGTCAAAACATCTAAAGATGATAAATTTAGATATTGTGTCCATGGAAAAAAAAATAGAACTTCTGCTTTTACTCTTAGCTAAAGTTTATTATGTAGATGATTATAGTACATATGGTACATATACAGTTATATATAAAACTGAAGGAATTTTATCAAATATCTGTCTATTAATTCAAACTTTGATTCATATGAATTAAAAGTGAATTCTTATTATTTGTATGTTGTTGATTTACGTTTAACGGTTTCATGATGTAACTTACAAGTTAGTATTATTTAATAAAATTTTATAATTAAAACAGCATTTCTACTTTACAATAAAGTATTTTTTTTTCACTTTCAAAAATTATTTGCTTAATCAAATTAGTTTAATATCTCCCTAAATGCTCAAATTTTATTTCTTTTAAACTAAATCTTATTCAGTAAAACACTTATAAAAAATAATATATTTACTTTTATAAAATGTATGCAGAAATAAGCATCGTTATAAATATTTATTTATAAATTGAGATTTAAAGGTTTTTATTTATGTATTTATTTATATATTAATTTATTAATATTTATATATAATTTATTTATTTATATATAATAATATTTATTTATTTATTATAATGTGTGACAAAAAAGAAAAAAAAAAATAATTACCTTTTTTTTTTGCTGAAGTTTGGGTTCTTATAAGTGTAGCTATTTATCTATGTAATTTATTTTATTTATGTTTTTTCTCTATAACTTAAATCATTGGATTGTGAGTAGATATGAAAAGCTGTTACTTAAAATATCTTTTTGTTTGTACTAAAATTAAAAATGAGTATTATTTCGAGATTAATTATTATTATTTTTTAATCTGAAAACAAGTTGGAGAGCCGTGGACCAATAAATGTAAATTCTTAGATATATCCGTATGCACCGTTATCTTAACGGTGTTGTAGGACATAAAAAATATATAATACTTAAAAGAGTATAAAGAAATCTATTCCAATTTCAATAAATAAATAAAAAAATCTTTCCTATGAAAAACGAATATTTCTGAAATTACTTTCTTTCAAAACATTAATCACTTTTTTTCCTTTGAAATCAATTAAAATCTTTTACTTTTGTTTATTACTGAGCTTCTCTTAGAATTCGCAAAGAAAAGCTATGTTGGCTTTTCGGTATATCTTGGAAACAGTCTTGCAGGGAAGTAGCTTGCTTGCCAATAGATTTTAATCTCAAAATACAGTAGATGAGGTAACGATGCTCTACATTAGATGTTTCCAGGGGCGGATCCAGGATTTTTCAAAAGGGGGGGGGGTCTAACTTTTCTGAAGGGCTGACTACCTGTGAGTCTGAAGCGCATGCTAGTCACCAACTTTTTAATAGCAATTGAAATCGTCATCACGGCAATATTAATGTCTATCAGGCAGCCGCCTTTGGATGCCCCATTTTATCCAATCTATATTCAGAGCTAAAGAGAGCTGTAGCCCCCACTGGCCCCCCCCCCCCCCTATTCTGGATTCGCCTATGGATGTTCCTAAGCTTAACTTTGATTAAAGAAGTCCACAAAACACAGATCCCAAAAACACAGTGCAAACATACTAAAAATGCAAATAACGAAAACTAAATTTCAAATATTGAAAACTCAGAGGCGAAATAAAAAAGAAAAATTTTTATTATTTTTTCTTTTGTGCCTTACTGGCTTATTGTTTACTGAAAACAATTTGATATAATCATCATAAAAACACAGATGTAATTGATTCTACTGAGAGTAAATTCGAGAAACCATTTTACACTGTGAAAGTTGTCCAATGAAGGTCACCTACGTGACGTCAATACTATCCTGTCAATTGCTTTCATTTTGTTCCTATAACTAGAATCCGTAGATATTCAGAGTTAACACAATATGATAGATATTGATTGGAAAGCAATAAAAATAAAAGACTGGCGCTGCAGAACCACAATTAGGAAAAATCAAAATTTATTAAAAAAAGATTTTTTTTTTTATTTATATAATCAAAATTTCATAATTATTTTATAATTTTTGCAATCGTGAGATCAATTTTTTGCTAAACCCTAATCATAAAATTTCCCTTAAAAAAAATTTTAACACTGGATTTTAAACATGTACACATGTACATAATAACTAAATGTGATGTTTTTAATTATATTACTATAATTATAAACAATAAATTTGTTCAATAGATGTCACACAAGTCAGAAAATGCAATGCAAATGTTTATATGACATACTATACATACTTTACATTGGCTTAAACGGAAGTTTGCTCTGCCGTAAGCATGACGGACGTCATTTAGCCGCTCTGTCCCGAAGTTGTTTCATTAGCATAAATTCTGTAGAATCAGATTCAGTCCTTTAGAAAAAAGCATTCAAAAGCATCGGAGTTGCTTATTTTAGGAGTTTCACCTGCTTCAATATTCTCCTCATAATTTGGAACTTCTGATCCACTGTTAACAAAACATGTTTTCGTTTATTGGGCTCCATGGCATAAATGAATGTTCTATATTTCGGTAAAGACAACAAGTCGGACAGAAAGTAGCCAATAGAAAGGCAGAAGGCAGATGATCTTAGAGACGAATGGAATTTCCGGCAAAGGCGGACAATAGAATGTAATCTCCGATAGGAGGGGGGATGGGAGAAATTGGTTATTTACCAAAAAAAATTAAGGAAACCGATGTTGGTTAAACGAGGTTCCGGTTAAAAGAGTTTCGGATAATCGAGGTTCTACTGTACTTTCTATTGATAGAAGTCCTGTAATGTTGTAAAAGTCGATTTTTATCAGTATTTAAGGAATTATTTTTTTATCTGCTGTCGGAATGTAAACTTCATATTTGTACGTTCCCTTACATAACTGATTTATTTATAATTTTGAAACAACTTCGTTTGAATAATATACTGTATATCAAAAATATATATTTATTTTTAATAAATATAAGACAAAATCCTTTTCCTGTTAAATTTTAAATGACAGTTTATTTTGCAATCTTCAAACATTACGGTAATATTCAAAAATGGCGAACAGTAGGAAAATAATGATACGTAATGAGGGAAGGACAAACCCAAAGTAAATTATTAATATCTGCGGTCTACGTAGTTCTACGAACATGGTTATAACGAGATCACGGTTACTACGAGGAAACAAAAGAGTTGATTGCAAACGATGTTCCCTTTTCTATTCCGCAGCAACATATCTCGGTTACAACGGTCACCGACATTACAGAGAGCTTCACGGATAAAACGAATTAACTCAGGACAATAAATGAAATTTTAAAAAACAATTTTGCTTTTGCGTTTAAATGTGTAAATTTTGCAATGCTGTAAAATTCACCTGTTTAATTATCAAGAGACGAAATATTTAAAAAAAAATGAGCGAGAAAGCGGAAATTACTCCCGATTTTATGAGAATCGAATAAACAATCTGTCCATTTGTAAAAAGCATTTGGAAAGCATCAACAGTGCGTTTGAAGAAAAACTCATTTCGAGACACTAAACAGATTTAAAACTAATAAAAAAGTTTAACGTGCCTTGAATACAATATTAATCAGCCTACGCCCCTCGCACTCGTCATTAGCTAAAAATCATTAATTAAAAGGCAATATACGTTTCGGAATCTCAAAGCAGAATTCCTTTTTCAGCTAAAAACCCCTAACTTTAAAAAACCCTATCGTCCCTTATCAGGAGTCGTTACTGAATGAGAAAAATATAAAAAGGCCACGGCCGGTTCTCATTCAGTAACGACTCCTGATAAGGGACGATAGGGTTTTTAAAGGTAGGGTTTTTAGCTTGAAAAAGGAATTCTGCTTTGAGATTCCGAAACGTACGTTGCGTTTTAATTAATATTTTTTAGCTAATGACGAGTGCCAGGGTACTAGGCTGAATAAGATTTAAAACTACTATTTTTTTTTTTTAATGAACCAATAATAGCGATCAAAATTTTGGTTTTATAGTATTCAGTAAAATATAAGGGAGGCGGAAGTCAGTTTGGATGATTTGGAGGTCTAAGTTCAAATCTTTCTGTAAGTGTTAACAGTTTAACTAAAAATCTGAAAATTTAAAATATGACAGTTTAAACGTGAATGAATCATATTCTACTATTCTTGATTTTTATATGATAACTGAATTAATTACATTTAAGACCAAAACAGACTAATTTTTCGAAAGAATTTGCTTTCTAGTAAATTATTTTAGCATAAAAAGCTCCCATTTCTGTTTCTATGAATAAATAAAGTAATAATCTACTCTTTGAATTCAACATTTTCATTACTTTCCCATAGTTGAATTAAAAAAAAATAAAAACATTAAATTTGATAAGTTTCAATTTATGATAAAACTCAACTATTGGGACAGGAAAGGAAATCTTGAATTCTGTTACTAGATTGTTACTTTATTTATTCATAGAATCAGAAATGGGAGCCTTTTAAAGCTAAAATAATTTATTAGAACTGAAATTCTTTCGAAAAATTAACTGGTTTTGAGCTTAAATAAAATTAATTCAGTTTTCATATAAAAATCAAGAATAGGAGAATACGATTCATTCATATTTAAACTGTCATATTTTAAATTTTTAGATAAATTTTTAACACTTACAGAACAATTTGAACTTAGATCTCCAAATCATCCCAACTGACTTACGTCTCCTCTTAAAAGAATTTTAAACAAACACTGGAAGGATTCTTTAAAAGCACAAAAATAAAGCATTTCATCAAGGTTGTTTTTTTTTTAAAGAAATTATTTTTCTTAAGAATTAATTATATAGTAATAATGTTAACAATTTCTAGAAAGCTATAGCAAAAATAAATTCAAAGGAATAACGGTATATGCCTGTTTGAAAATCGACAATTTTGGACAAATTGCGATATTTGAAGACCTGTAAAACCTAAAGGTGGCATTTAAAAGTTATCAAATTTTTATCGTGTCTTTAAGTCTTGTCCTCTATTATATTTTTAAGGGGAAAAAACATTAAAGTTGTGTTTTAATCCCTTCTTCGAAAAAAAATTCCCTAAATTCTTCAATTTATACTAATCGAAAACACATTTTTCTATTTAAGTTTTAGGTTATTTCCTTACAACGTAACACATTTTTGGTCATAACATGATTTGTAGATGGTTTCATTTAAAATAAGACTGTTTTTATTTCCAGTTGGTATCTTAAAAAACAAAAAAGTTATTTAACTTATTGCTAACCTCTGAAAACGCCAAAAACGGCCGATCCTCGTAAACAAAATGGCTGCTAAAAGCCAAAGTAGTAATAATAAAATTAAAAAAAAAAATCGTTTTGTACTCCCAGATGTATGTATAAACAGAAAATTTACTTTAAAAAATAAAATAAAATATGTCAGCAACATCCATTGGTTGATTTCATATGGATTGACACGTTACAAAGAACTAAGTTTCTCTAGGATCTCGTTATCCTGAATTTGTATTTAGTTTGTTAATTTAAGTAATATATCAGAATCTAATGGTAACATAGAAACTGTACTAAAGTAATGTAAGTTAATTTATTTCCATTTTAGAACCTTTGGCGTTTCAGAACCTACAAACATTATCTTTTAAACGACCAGTAAAATTTTATATTTCTGTAAGTTATTGCAACTCTTCTTTATATTATCACGGAATTTAAATCTACAAGATACCTAAACTGCGTCCGAAAATTTATAATATGATTAAGTATTGTTCAAAACTTGTAATTGATTAATTTGAATTTTATTTCATATATAGATAAATAATGTAATGTAATGTAATGTGGGAAGTGTGGGTGGCTTGACAGCCGAGTACCGCGACCTGAAAGATCTATTATAGTATCCCACGGAAAGAAAAGCAGACGGAGAGAAAGGCTAAGAAAGAATAGTGTGAGAAATGCAGGGGAAACGGGAGAACCCCGGGAAAACCTGCCGAGCGCGGATCTCCACCATCAACGAAAACCCACATGATAACCGAACCTCGGTATTCAGAGGTGAGAGGCCAGTGTCTTAGCGACATCGCCAACCACGCGGCCTAGATAAATAATCTCCGGTTCTTTAAAAAAATACTCAAACATTTGCAATATAACAATCAAAGTTTTACGAATATTAAATCTTTGTATTCCTATTCTAATTTTTTTGCATGAAGATGATGAATTCTATAAAAAAAGCTTTAAAATTGAACAATCACCTCACAAGTGAGATCAAACAACTTCACTGAGTTTCGTAAATGAATACGTACCCCATTTTAATTTGCGCGTGGTTTGATATGATTGAATTCGATTCAGGTGTCATAACTTAAGAATTTGTATATTTTGAGGAAAATTTCATCTAAAGGCAAGTTTGAAGATAGCTTGTTTATGCTGTAAGACTGATATTACAATTTTCAAAATGGAGACGTTTCCTTTCTGTGTTTTCAAAACCTTAAAAAAAATATACAAACAACAATATTCTAAGAAAATTAGACTTTAATTTCGTTCAGAAACTTTTTGCAAATGCACTATTATTATTTCCAATTACTTACTTTCATAATTTTCCTTGTACTTATCTTTTAGCTTTTTGAATCTCAATTTGTTCTCAATAATTGTTTAAAAACTTCTACTGAAATCCAATTTCCAAGTTACTTCATTTCTTTCTCATTTTCTTGGTCCCATTATTCTTTCGTTTCTGTGAGAAATAAGTGTCCTGATTTTTTACTTTTATCCGTATCAAATATTCAATCGCTCTCTTATTGCATGTCGTGCAACTTCGCTTAGTGATATATAGGTAAGTGTTCTCATACAATATTCTTCTCACAAATATTGTTTGAACTATTTTTAATTTAACCTTCCCCTTTCTGCCACCTACCATTTCCACAACTGTTGCTCGCTCTAAATAATAATAATAATTTTCTTATCAAAACTTTACGATTTCTACAAATTTCTAGATGATTCTAACCTTCTACTTTACTGTACAGAAAAAAAGTATATAAGGAAAGCAATCCTTCGGAAAGTCTGAAACAGTTATGCAGGAGATTATTACTCCGTGACTAACTAGGACAGACAGACTTTCTTTAAACTACAGTAATATCGATATAAAATCGATATAATCGAAATAAAATGTAAGTATTTTAATTAATTATTTTTATTACAAATTCCTTTTATTTCTTATTGCTCAAGTATTTAAATTTATCTGTTAAACTCTTGTTCAAATCAAGATTAACACTGTATTTTGGTTTGATTCGGATAGCCAATCATTACGAAAACATGTGACTATTGATTAACCAATCATAACATTTGTCAATTCTCTTTTAATTTATTGTATTTATCGGAAATGAAACATTAACAAATTACATTCCAGTTCTTGCAAATCTAACTCTTTTTTTCAGTGTGACAATATTTTGTTTAAAATGAAAAGAAGCTTCCATTCCTTCTGATTTGTTAATTATTTAACAATCGTAACAAATAATAACTTGTTGCAGAGCTAATCTGAGCTTAAAACAGAAATGGTAATGGATCAATTGAGGATAGGCGGGGCTTCGTAGTTACAATGTATCCCACCAGGTTACTGCTTGGTTGTGGGATAAACAAAACCATGTGCTTTGTTTTAACCCGTGCAGATATAGAGGAAGAGTGCAGAATATTACATTGAATAAGCATATTCCAAGCGTTTTTTCAGAATTATTATAACATGGAACTGCACAGTACTGAATCATTCCTTCTTGAAATATCAAAAATCAACAATTTTTTGAGTAATTCACACTAAGTTATATGTTTGTTTATCCCACAAGATCTCGCAGCATGTGCTTACACGTCATACGTGACGTCGATAGGGGCGTAAACCTCAAGTAGTCCAAGCGGCAATTACCTCAGACGATTTATCATAGAATTTAGTGAACTTCCAGGCCCAATACACCGTTTAAATACAGTGCTCTTAAATGCATTACTACAGACACGCTACACATTAGTACAGTCAATGGGAATGGGCAAAAATATTTACGCAGTTCATTAGAAAGATTATTAAAATTTATCTACAGCAAGCAAATTCAAAGTAATGCATTTGCACCAGTTGATAATTTTCTCTTCATTATGTAGTTTTAACAGTTATAAATTCAATGTCCCGTAACTTTGAAATCAACTTGTCTTCTATTGTATGTTAATATATTAACAGCTATGAAGCGATAAGAAAATCACTGAACAGTTTAATGGAAGGCTATTAAAAAGAAGTAATAGAATCTCAGGAAACATGTAATAGCACATGAAAGCTGGATTTGCTTAAAACGAAAGTTAAGCTTGCATGTGAGGAATTACAAGATCATTCGATGAAAAACTTAGAAAATCAAAAATCTCATTCGCTCAAGAGGAGACGAAAAAGTGTACGTAGCCCTTTTTTTTCTTTTTTTTTTTTCTTTTTGTTTAAATTAAAATAAAACGAAAATATAGTTAAGAACATTGTAGACAATCACCTGATTACTTAACAGCTCCGCACTGAATATACGCGACGTTGAAAGAAAAAAAAGTTTAAAAAATTATTATTCAATAAAATTATTATTTTATTTCACGTAAAAACACACAGAACACGAATTTATTACGAATACAATAAAACGAAAATAAAGTAAGAATTGTAGACAATAACCTGTCAGGTCCCAGGTCAACCATTTACCTTTAAATCACTTTTCCTGAAGTCTAGACCTAGCTAAATCGCTTTTTCGCACCCAAAAACGGTAGATTCATCCCATTTCATCAAGATCCCTAGACCCGTTTTCAAGATAAAATTTATAAGAATTTCTTGCTTTATAGTGCATGATTTATTTTGATTTGATTTGGTAAAACTCTTTATTTGAACTATTAAGAATTTTACCAGGGTGGGATGGGAGTGGGGGGGTTAGACGATAATTCATAAGATCAATTTGACATAATATAAATCTAGTCAGTTATCAAAATAAGTGCACCTTAAGGCCGCTTTAGACGCTCCATTTGAGTAGGCTATCTTAATGGCAATGTCAGGGTACATGCCAGTGAAAAAAAACTCTTCGCCAGGTTTCAAACTCTTGTCTTACATGTTCCGTATCGCCTTCCTTCACACGGAAAATTTACACATCTCAATTATCATCATACCTACGTTTTCTTTACGAAAAAAATAGCATTGATTTACATAAAAACCATTTATTCAATGCATCGAATAAGCGAAAGAATGTTAGAAAAACATTTACTCATTTCATAGATATATTCAACACACGTTAAACTCCTAATGAAATAAAATGAAATACTGATGACTAGTGAATTTTGCTTCAATAAAGAAAATAAATGTTTTTCTGATAGCCTACTCTAATAATAACATTTTCTATTAATTGATTGGGAAAATTTTCCCAAATAATAACAATAACTTATTAGAAGTTACTTTCGAAATAAAACGATTCATTTATATTTTAAGAATATTTACGTAATATTTTAATCATTTTCGGAATATATTACATACAATAGAGAGCTGAACATTTGAAAAGACTATCTATGTAAATAATGTTCTTTAATTACACCCAATAAAATAATTTGGATTTGATGCATGAATTAAAAACCAATTGGGAAATAGAAAGGGGATTCAAATAAATGGAAGTCTTTTTGATAGAAGGAATAATTGAAATGTGATCTTTTGTGACAAAAGGAAAGGGAAAAAGAAAATTACTCAAGAATGTGGTGGATATCCATTATGGAGGTTTCGTAAGTAGTTCCTTGATATCCTAATTAATCCAGCCAGCTAAGCTGGGAACCTTGTCTGAAGCAGAAGAACATATATATACTAGAGACAGAACGTCTAACTTAAGGTCGGGATTTGCAATGAAGGACCCTTTTTTTTCAACAAATTTCAACAAATCAAATGTACTTAGAAGACACAGACACTCCCCCATTATCATCTTAATTCAAAACAGTCAGTGTCGAGTAAGGATATCGGAAGACCATTCTTCGAACAGCAGCAGTTTCCTTGTCTAAGTCATTACAAGGTTAATCCTGAATTCAAGACAGAGCCTCTATTCTTTCTATGTTCTAGAACTGGTAATAGAACTGTCCTACTTGAAAAAGTCAGTTCTATTCTCTTTCCCTCTTTTTCTTCCATATGCTTTCATAAGTATTTTCGGGCTTTTATTTTGAAATTCAAGAGCAAAACAATCTCAGTTTGAGAAAAAAATGTATGCCTAGAATAAATAAATTTTGGATTATAACTGTCAATTCTTTTATTATTATTTTTTCAATTTTAAAATTCTAAAGGATATTTTTAAAAATTATATCTATAATCGTTAGGATATTTCTAACGTAAACAATCTTACAGTCCACGAATGATTTTGAATGCTAAATTCTTTTGTTTTCATAACTTACTTTCAAATCTTGAGTACAAAGTCATGATGTACTACAGTCATAACACAGTTAGAATCTGTTCGTTCATTCAAGCCAATTAGAAAAACCAATAATTAGCCTTTTGAGGACAATATTAATATCCCTTTTTTTCAAAAAAACAAACAAACGGTTATCACGTTATTATTAAAGAATAATGGGTAACTAACAAGAACTAACTTTATTGTCTTTATTTGAGATAATATAAGTTTTATCAAAAAAATAATTAACATGTAACATAAATTATCTTGCAAAATAAAAATAAATAAATAAACATAAAAAACAATATCAATAAAAGTGTTTTTTTTTTTTTCATTGATTTTGCTTTTATTAGGGAGAAATTTTCATAATCTACAATTTCGAATTTTTATCCCTTTCTATTATCATTCCATTATTGTTGACAGCTTGAAATGACAACTTATTACATGAACATAGTTTTCGATCCTAATCTATCTATCTATCTATATCGCCCGTAACACCCAATACTGGGTATGGACGCTCTACTACCAGAGGAGTTTAGGCTAGATACCGCAAGGGGGCGCCAACCCCAAGGGAAGAAACGGACAACACAGAAGAAAGGAAAGTGAAACACCCATGCCACTACCGGGATTCGAACCCAGGAACTGGCGCATTGGACGCCACGGCTGGCCGCCGCCGAGACCGCACGACCACGCCAGCACGGCTTCGATCCTAATAAATATGTGTATATCATAGTAAGTTCAATTCACATATTACTGTACTTGCCAGTATCTTCGAAATTTGGCCTGTAGTTAAGGGTTGCAATGACAAACAGACTAGGGTTTTTAAATCATTTTTGAACGTTCGGGAACGGGAAATCGTATTTCGTAGATTATCTTTTTTCTTAGATCACTAGTAACAATGATTAGAATAGTTACTGCTAATAAACAATATCATTTAAGATGGCTTTCTTCTATAGTTGAGGTTTTCTCAAATGTAAACAATATAATGACTTTCTTAACCTTATGGCATACAATGTTTTTTACATACAGTATATCACAGAATGTATTAACTAACATTCTTAATCTCATTTAAATATTTTAGTCATGAAATTCAACACTAACACAAAAAATACAAATATTGTTAGTTTGAAAATTGAAAATCTATTTTCAAGTAATTTTTATTTAGCCTTTTTGAAATGAAACTTAAAGGGACATTAGGATTCCTCTATCAGATAATCGTGATCTTTGTAACAAACAGATCAGATTTGGATAAAATTTCTTTCATTTTGTATTGGCAGGATTGTTACTTGAGCGTCTATAAGCATCATAAAGTTGAGGGTGAGAGAATGCACTACTTCACATATACTAAGCTTATTTCCTTTCTTAGAGAAGCAAATATTTTGTCTGCTAGCATAGAACTAGGTTTCAAACAAACTGATAGAAAGTATTTGACTTGACGGAGATAAAATTAGGTGGCCGCGTGATGGTTGATTGTCGCGGGACCATGCCTGGCGGCATTCTTCTAAACTTTCCGTGAGGACTTTGGCTAGGATTTTTTTTCTAACGGATATATTACAAGTAGTGGCGTTTATTTTCCTAAGTGGGTATTCCCGATCAATTTTTTTCTGGATTCGGGAAACCGTAAAAACTTCCCAAGAAAGGATTTCCGCCAGGAAACATTAAAACAGACAATATTTACTTTTATTTATTCATTTAATTACTACCATTTCCCTTTTAATCTATTATGTTTTAGGAGTACTTACGAAGAGTTACGCCCATTACACATGGATCCGAAAATGTAATATTCAAATCGTTCGTATAGGCGACGTTTCGTGGCCATGTGAAAGAGAATACGTACGATTCGTGGATCCGACCGTCCGATTTTCGGATCCAAGTGCAATGGGCTTAAGTATGTGCGTCGTTGTGATTCCGACTGGACACAAATGATCACGTAATATTGTATCTAAATGCCAAAACCGCCTCCAATTTCCATTTTTAAAATGAAAGCGGAAATTCATTTATGCTGTTCCCCACTACCGGAGGTCGTCTTTTTGTTTTTTTGTTTTATTTTCGTTTAAGAGCTGAAATTGTTACAAAAGTAATCCAAAATCTCGATCTGACACCTTTATTGCCTAGTGTATCGTAAAGATTTCATCTGAAGACGATTGTTTTAAGCGTCTGACTTTTCCAGTGTTCACTCGCTTCGCTTGCGGTCATAATATTCTAAAGTTACGGTTCTGTATGAAACTTGGCAAGTAAAAATGCAAAGTTCTAGTAAAGAAAACAAACAAACAAACAAAAAGAGTAGTCATACATTCAAGAGGAAGACACGTAGATCGATCAGTAAAAAGCTTGTGTACGAAAAGCAAACTATTACTGGAAGAAAATTAGATGGTGCCCTTACAGTGGCACAGATATATTTTTTTTTTCTACAAAGTCACCTTGACGATTGAGGCATTTGTCACAACGTTTGATCAGTTTATCCATCCTAGTAGCATAAAAGTCAGAGCCCTGTTGTTGCACCCACTTTTTTAGCATAACGTTGGACTTCTTCATTGCATGTGAAAAGTGAACTTGACATGTTCTCTTTTAAGGCAGGGAATAGATGAAGATCACTGGGAGCCAAACCGGATTGTATGGAGGATGTCTCAAAATTTCCCAGTCGAAATAGTACAGCAAATTCTGTGTATTCCGCGCAATGTGTGGTCGGGCGTTGTCATGAAAGACAAGAACATTTCTTCCTGATGTTGTTGCGCAATTTTTTAACGGTTTCAATAGGAGATCAGTTATCTAAGCGGATCGCTGTTTTGAAATGACAGCGCTCATCTACAATGACACACGAGAAAAACAACGCGGCTCTCTATTGGATATTTCAGCAATCGCGAGCATTATGCCAAACTTACAAATTACAATTCTAGCGGATATAAGTTTTTTTTTCTGATCGACTCTCATACAAAAATAAACAGAAAAGCTGCTTCAGAATTGAGAAAAAAGTATGACAGTTGTGCACTGAAAAAAGAAACAGTTAAAATATTGTTCTATAACCAAATCCTCAAGTTTAATCGTACAATATACAGTAATTTTCATTCACAGGAAAGTTTGTTTTATTATTGATAATGGGTTCATTACATAATAAAAAGAATAATGGTTTTATGCGAAAGTCAGTGTTATTCTAGGAATTCCCAGGAATCTGAGTGAGACCCAGTTCCAATTACCTCGACGTTCTACTCTAACCACAAAAACTAGTTTAATAGAGGAAAATCCGAATCGTTTTCTTACGGAGCAAATTGTCATCTAAGTGGCAACGTGTGAATTATGAATTGATCAATTATTCTTATTAATATTATTCTTTATCCAAATTCAGTAATTCAGTTACAAGCTTCCTTCGAATAATTACTGCATATAATTAATGTGTGATTAGCGCGAATTTCCATTCTCTGTATTTTTACTAATTAACTGATCCAAAAAAGTGCTTTAAAGTTATCTCGAGTTTATTAAATTGAAGTTTGAGGCAGAAAGATGGACGGAGTATAAAATCCACAAAAATACTCCTACGCCATTGATATATTGAAAAAAGTCTACAATTAATATAGATTTTATATTGTAATGATTTTTATATTCACATTTATCTTTCTATAGTTCTATTTATTCTTGTATATTCTTAGTATAGTTATTTTATCAGCATTTATTCTATTATCAATTGTATATTATAATTTTTACTGTTTAACGTTTAAATCCGTTATTCTGTTATTCAATTCAAATTTTCCGTTGGCTGTGCTTCTCCTCCCTGATTTGTTGTTTTTTTAAAAATACAGTTAAAAATAGTTAAAGCCCACGTGTGAATTAAATTCCCCAATCAATTGTAAAAGCACGCCAACCAATTATAACCCTTGTAATCAGTCTATTTAAACCCGTACAGCATACGAATAAAACAGAGTTCTTACTAAGATCTTATCCAAGTCTGATCCCTAAGTTCACGAACCAGTGGCCACAAACATTCACCACAATATCAATATATCCATTTCGATTTATCTAATATACAGGATTTTTTAAATAATCAAGGAATTAAAATTTAAAAAAAAAAAGTCCAAAGAAATATAAGAAAATAGGGGAATGAAAGAAGAATAAATGAAAAGGGAATGCAAGAAGAAAAGGGAAATAAAAAAATCTAATGTTAGGGTATATCTTGGTGTGGGACAAAATGACAAAATGTGGGACAAAAGAAAGGAATTTTTCTTTTAATTATTTGCATCACAAATCATCAAATGAGGGAAAAAGAAAAAAAGCTTGGAAATGATCGTGATCTTCTAAGTTTAGGTAAGAGAGGTCACGGTGTAGATTGTATGTCTTAGTGGGCGTCAAAAGTACGCCATTGCACTCATTTTAGTTTCGTCAGGTTACTTTTAATTTGAACCAGAAATCAACTACGTTGTAAGCCGCATCTTCCCACTTTACGCATCAATTTTCCCTCAGCATAAACAGGAATCAATGTAGTTCTTCTTTGCTTCTGTCTTGTATTTCGTGAAAGTCTTTTCTATTCGTAGATGGAAGTGATAGAGGAATGGGAACCCGCATTACGGGGGAGAAAGCTCTATTCCATATAGGTTACTAGGTAGTGGAGTTCAACGACCTCTCACGGCTTCTTCGATGAAACAAATGGAGCCACAGGAAGGACAGGTTAATATCAAAAGATTCTAACTATTAATTTACTTTTATTTAAATAAAGTGTAGCGTTTTATATAAATATATATATATGAGAAATGGAAAAATTGAAATCGTATTTTAAGATTTCCAAAATCAACTAAAAACTATAGGTATTTTGAAATCACCTCTTGTAAAGTATCTGGACTTTTAAACGTTTACTTTTTATTTATTTACTTTTTTTCGTAACATTTATTTCTATATAAAACCTAAAATATCGGGAAAGTATTTAAATTTTTCGGAATATATGAAAGTGAGGATTTTTATGAAAGATTTTAGTATTTAGCCCTAAAAAACAAACAAACAAACAAATTTTTATAAATCTTTTTCATTCGTTAAAATATTAAAATTTGGCAAAATATTACCAATGGCAATTCAATAATAAACTCTTCAAATATGAAAATTTTGTTTTGTTTAAATTTTTGGAGATTTTGTAAAACAAGATTTAATAACAAAAACTTCTGATAAAATAAAAAAAAAAAAAAAAAAAAACACCTGCTTTCATTAAAATTAAATAAAGTTTTCAGGAAAAAAAAGCTAAAACGGAAATAAGCAGTTATTAGATTTTTTTTTTTTTTTTTTTTTTTTTTTTTACAACGTGAAGCTTTATCGACTGGATATTTCCGCAATTTTTATGTTAATTACTTTTAATTTTTTAATGAATAAAGTTTATTTTGTATTTAAACATTTTCAATGCTATATACTTTTTCATATTATTTAAAAAAAAATTAATATGCTTTCTTAAACTTAAAAAAAAGATATTTTTAGTTTAATATTATTAATATTTTTCTAAAATATTAAAATATTAAATATCTTAAAACATTAGATTAATCTTTAAATATAAAAAATTATAAAATTAAAATTAATGTAAGTAATTTTTTAAAATAAAATATAAATAAAGACAATAAAAGCTTCTTTTGAAAATGGAAAAGTATAAATATGTAAAATAACGAAATTATAAACCAAGGATACAGACAATTTCTTCACTTGGTAGGAAAGAATTAAAATAAATAAATAAATAAATGAAAGGCAGCAAAAGTTAAAGAAGTGCGAAGTGATGATTAATGATGGTAGGGGAGGGTGTTAGGTCATCTATTCACTCCCTTTGACAAATGGGTGGAGAGAGGAAGAGGAACTGAATAATACCCAATAGAGACTGTCTTTATGAAGATAACAAACTGCTACAAATACATCGATGAATTCCGTTAGAAAAGATCAACAACAAAAAAGAAGAACTTAAAACCTACTTTCCGCATTTCTAACAGTGATAATAACCACAAAGGAAAATTTTCCTTTAAAATTATGGTATCTATTTAATATACAGTATAAACAGTACAACTTTTACAATTTAAAAAAAAAAATATTCAATATTTATTACTTAATTTGCTTAAATCTGATTCATTTTACTCGTATCAAAGTACGCGCACATTAGTAGATTACGTAACGGCTAAGTAGCCACAGTGGCGGATTTAGCACTTGAGAGGCCCTAGGCGCAATTCAATTTTGAGGCCCCCTCTAAATATTTTCATTACCAGTGGCGTACAAACGCCTTTGGGGGCCCGGGGCGGGAATTCCATTATTCCACAACCAAAAAAAAAAAAAAAAGGAAATACTTGGGTGGATGGGGCCCCTAGGCTGACTGG
>JAFIDM010001028.1:28294014-28357253 GCA_023159025.1 Thereuonema tuberculata | reverse complement strand
GCTGACTGGTGAGGCCCCCTGGGCTTGCTTTTACAACCAAAAAAAAAAGGAAATCTTGCTTTTACAACCAAAAAAAAAAGGAAATCTTGCTTTTACAACTAAAAAAAAAAAGAAATCTTGCTTTTACAACTAAAAAAAATAATTTGTTTTTTTATTTTGAGAGGTAAATTTTGAGGCCCCTTGATTGATGAGGCCCGTGGCGCGCGCCTCCTGCGCCTATTGGGAAATCCGCCACTGAGTAGCCACTATTAAATAATTGTTTCTTTGTAATGATTTTTCTAAAGGAATCTTACAAAAATCATCTACACGCAAATCTCTGAACAAGGGCTCACAGAGAGAAAATTTCAAAAATAAAAGTTTGACGATTTCAAGTCTCATTTACAAAAGAAAGTAGATTAAAAAAATGAAAGAAAACTAAACTACTAAAATATCTTCTAAAAATTTTATATTCGTATACTTTTCTTTTTACTGATAAAAAAGAAATCTAAAAAGCGAAGATTTAAAGTATTTGCATAATAACATTAGTAATAATAATAATAATCGATTAGAAACCGAAATATCACTTATTCTGCATTGTTTTGATGAATTAACTTAGGCTTAATTTTTAATTGGTTATCAACTTAACATTGTAACTTATGTTTGTTCGACTGTAGCAATTGAAACTTCACTAGATTGCTATTTAGAATGTAAATTTAGAAATAATATAAATCTTTTAGAATGTAAGAATATCATAACCTACGTTACTAAAAAAATATAAATTGCTAGACTGTTTCCTGAAAGCAAGAATTAAAAGTGAGAAAACGGTTTCGAAATCACGTAAAGGTTCAATAAAGTCTCATTGTTAGATCTTAATTATTATGTAATTAATCATCAGTGGCATTTTATTTATATATATCAATTCATATAATAGCGTTTACTTTATGAATTTAAATATAAATGTGCATTTGTTATGTATTATATTATGTGTTCAAGGCATATTCTGTTTCGTATATTTGTGCAAATAACTAATTCATACTAAAATCCTACATACGGATAAAATGTCAATAACTAATTAGGATTTAATAATTTTAAATTGAAATTTAAGTTAAAAGGATTTAAAAAATTACTTCAAAAACAAGTAAATAGAAATAAATAGGCGTAATTACTTCCATAAATTTACCAAACTTTGAAATGACAACACAAATGACAAAAATAATGAAATGACAACAACATTATTTATATTGAAATTCATAATGTAAACTATCATATGAATTGATGTCCATAAATTTAAACAAATAAAATAATACTGATTAGAATTACGTAACAATTAAGAACTGACAATGAGGCTATGTTGAGCCTTTACAAGATTTCGAAACTGCTTTCTGACTACTAGTATATTGTTCTCAGAATGCAGTCTGGTACTTTACATATACAGTGTAACTTATATAATTTATATACACACATATACATTGATATATAAAGAACACAAGATAACAATGAAAGAATTATGACTTTTGAAAGCATAATTACAAGAGAAAAACGATTTGTTCACTTTAGAAAATCATCTTTTTCTGTCGGAGCAAACAATTTTAAATTTGAAAAAAAAGTCGCCAAATACTCTTGCTAGATTGATTAAGCTATTGTTGCTGTACAACAGTTGCAAATATTAAGTTACCAGGATTTCAACGCAGGCAGAACAATCAACTTATTCCCGAACTCTCAAGCTTTTTAATTATTATTTAGTTCTGAAAAAAAAAATTGTAAAATGATCTATGAACAGAAAAAACTTATGAACAGTGGCGCACCCAAGGGAGGGAGGGGGGGCTGAAGTCCCCCCTTCCCCATAAACCAAAAAAAGACAAGGAAAAAAAAATAATAAAGAAAAAACGAGAAAAAATACCTTTATTAGAGCACTGACATGTCTGTATCTTATTATTTTGGAAAATGATCTTTGAAACAATTTATTTTTAAATAGGTTTACATCTGAATGGACTTTTCAGATGCAGATCTATTTAAAAATAACTAGAACTAGATAAACTATAACTGAAAAATTACCAGAAAACTTAAATAATACAATGTGAACATTAATTTATATTGACACAAATACTAGAAATCCATGATCTTTCGTTTCTAATTTCAATTTGGATAAAATTATCAAGTGATCTATTTTAATGTTTATATGTACACATCCAATAAGCATCACTAGAAAGTAATTTTCAAAATATAATTAATTTCAAGAAATTACAAAAATAATCATGAAATTATTCCCCCAAAGTGAATTAATAAGTATTTGACTTGTACTTTCTGAAGTTCTCCATATCCTTACGATTTCACTTTATCTTAAAGCAAAGAAAAGAAAGAATATTGTCAATGAGATTTTTTTTGGAAATCTCCATTAAATGGACTTATGGATTCGCTTAAGGAAATTCTATTAAATATGGACTGTGGATTTTTTTAAACTATTATACTTTTTAAGAATAATTTAACATTTTTAAAGGCTATAAATTATTGCTTATCAGAGGTTAATTTTGCGACAGGGCCATTTCTGACGTTGAATTAGGGCGGATAAGTCATAGATAAAAAAAAAATAAATTAAAAAGTAAAAAAAAAGTTAAGATAAAATAATGCAAGACCTCTTTGCTTGTTTGAAATAATAATAATAATAATACTATATACAAACAAACCATACTTCTTCCTTAAATCTTCTCTTTTATAATAAATATTATTAAACATCATCCACCAGAAAATAAATGTCATAAACTTTGTATTTGTTTGATAAGAATTTGTGATTATTAATAATGTGTGATTATTATATTGTAGATTATGATCTTTTATTATTATTGTATTAACGTTTTTTAATTGTTAATATCAATATTTTAAGGTCATTGTTGTAAAAGAATCTCATCTATTTATTATTATAATGTAAAAGGCTTGAAAAAGAGGAGACGGTGAATTTTATCTCCTTGAAAATTCATTTTTTTCACTTAATAAATGTATTTTTTATGACATTTATTTTCTGGTGGATGATGTTTAATAATAATAATAATAATAACTGCAGTTACGGAAGCAGTTTACAGTCGAGTCGCATTCAAAATTCAAAAAATTAAACCTAGCATCCTAAAAAAAAATCCTACTTTAGATAACTAATCTTTATGTAACTCACAACTAATTCAAATCTGTCTCAGGTTTCTCTAGAGTATTCTTGGATGGATAACAATGACATGGATGTATTCTTTCAACGCTGTAATGAATTTCAATCATCACTGTAACAGAAAGAAAACATATATAGATGTATTGGACAAACATATACGATACATCATAGAGGCAATTAAGACATTTAACTGTATTAATAAGGATAAGGGATACACAGTAAACCCAAACATTCAATCATACTTTCAAGATATGATCAGAGGTAAAAAGGAAAAATTTAAATAAGTAAAATTGTTTGAATTATAAATTGTTAAGAATTAAAAATGAACAAAATTTTTGTTCTTTATTGTTAATGATTATTGATTACACATTTCATTCTGTTTGTTACACAATGTTGAACCATTGGACATGATTCATTTTTGATATAATGTTGTAATATTGAACACGATGAAACCTATTTATTATTGATGTAAATATTCAAATAGAATGACTTGAGGAAGCAAAATGATTAAATTCTGTGAAATATTGTCTAAATAAAGAAGAAGTTTTAAAATGAAGAGTTTTATATTAAATAAAAGGAAGAAATGAAGAAGAATATACATAGATGTCATTGTTGGTCACTTAACAATGAAACTAAGGGTATTTAATTCACAGAAACTAAGGTATTTAGCATTTTAACTTTTTCTATATAAAGACATTCTATCACTGAAAATTCCTTTCTCCGTCACAGTATTTCGAATTCTCATCTGGAATTCTTTCTCCAGGAATATTTGAACTCCTCTACTTCAAAGATATCACGTAAATGTCATATTCTGTATAAATCAATACGTCTGCAATGAAAATCCCACACGACTTTTTCTTTGAAAAAAAAAAGTTCGGAATTAGAAATATTGTATCAAGTTATTTGTAGGATAATGGTTTTCAATAACAATATTATTGTATACAAAATATAATATTCATTACAAATCCTTAATAACATTTTACTTATGTGTGTGTAACTTTATTTCACTTAATTATTCACCAATCTTTACAAATGAGTGTATTAAAAATTAGTAATAATAATATCCATTAGCCGTGCCGGTGTGGTCGTGCGGTCTCAGGCGTCGGTCTGCCGTGCGGCCTGTGTGCCGGTACCCGAGTTCAAATCCCAGTCGAGAGCATGGACGTTTCATCTTTCTTCTTCTGTGTTTCGTCCGTTTCTCCCTGGGACTTACAATCTCAGGGTTATTCTAGACAGGATGTGAATCTCGTCCCCCCCCCCTTCTTGAATATCACTAGCTTCGCCCTGACGTTGTCAGGTTGAGCTAGTTCCGTGGTCCCTAGTTGGCCAAATTCGATAAAGGAAGGAATATCCATTATAATTTTATCGACTAGATCATATCATTTACATAAAACATAGATGTACTAGATCTCACTTAAAATATATAGATAAATATGAAAAAGTCATCATTAATATCTGCTCAAAACCCAGCCAATTCCTGAATGGAACGTTCAGATTGTTCAAGTGGCAAATTGCTACTGAAGGAACCGATTCGATCCTGAGTTCTTACATTTCTCTCAGGTTACTTTTCCTCCAACCGACCTAATCCTCCATCAAATGATAACAGGATGGATAAACTCATTGTCTGAGGAATTTTCGCACTCCGAGGTGAGATATACTCAATATTTCGGTCCGGTCCTCGGGCCTTCTTCAGGAGATGTAGATTATTATATTAAATCTGTACAGAATTACTGCAACAATCTACATCTCCTTAAGAAGGCCCGAGGTACCGGACCGAATTATTGAGTCTATCTCACCCTGGAGTGCAAAAATCCCTCAGATAATGAGTTAATCCAGTATCACGTCCCACTCCTCCTTCAAAACCAAACTTTATAACAGGCTTCTTCCCCGAGGTTGAAGGCGGGTGAGCGTCGATTTGGCCTTTCGATATGTTAGACTGGTGATGTTTAACTTCTATTCTAAACACCATATTATCAAAAGCATATTAAGCATTTAAAGATTAAAGCTATTCTGAGATACTCCGGGTCTGTATGTTTGAAAAGAAAAAAAAAAGCAGTAACAATAATCAAAACGTACAGTTATGTCACTTTCGGATGTCCTACTTCTAACACTCCCACACGAAGTTATAAATAAAAATGCAATTTATATCAAGACCAATTGTTTTTTTTTAATTCTTCACGAGCAATTATTTGAAGCAAGAGCTTTATTTTAATCCTATTCTACTGAGGTCTTATTTTAGGGTGTATTGTAATGTCAAGAAACGTCGACACCCGTGAAGATCTCCCGAGGTGAAACAACCTCCTTTTAGCAAAAACATCAGGAACTATGTCGTGGCAGCTTCCGCAGGATCACAAGAAGTGGAATTATTGGGAAAAAAACCAAACCGAACAGTTCCTTTTCTTCTTTCCTTCTTCTAATTTATGTTCTTTTTGACCAAATTAAGCGTTTAAATACAACCAATGTATCTCAGCATCCGTATACTCTATAGTAAACTCCTAAGAAAGTGAGGCTTAGGCAGATCACTCAATCTGTGTGTTTGTTTTTCCACCCCTAATAACTTTTGAACTGCTAAGTGGGTCTTCTTGAAACGTAGTATGCATATTTAAGGACTAGAGACTATCTAACTTTATATTCATGAGCCCAAATGTCAAGAAATTAGCGTGGGAAGGCATCCAAAATTGCAATGGAAAAGCATTGGAATCTAACTAACGAATGTCTATCCTATTTTTTTCTTTCATTAATACTTAATTGTTTTAACAATGAATTCTAATCATCTTTAAGAGAATTCGTTAATTCGCGTGATATGATATTATTAAGTTAATCAGATTTCGAGAACTTGCGGGTTTCATCCCCCCCCCCCCCCCCGAAAATGTAAAATTTGTACCGTTTGTCTTCAGTAGATATTAGAATATGAAAACAAACATAGGTTTTTGGTTTTTACAGTTTTTACGACTTTAAAAATAAATAAATAAATAAATAAATAAATAAATAAATCACATTTTATGGAAAGTAGGCTTTAATTTCTTCGAATTTCTTGTTTATAAACATTTTTTTTTAATGTTTTTTGAACTTGAACAACTAATGGTAAAGAAAAATCATTTAATTTTGAAGTTTCGTCAATGTTGAGTTAAATCTATTGGCATTTTCAATATGTTGCAATCTAAGCGTATGATTGCATAGAGATCTTTTTCATTTCTTCCGCTACGCCAGATGTTTTATTTTATAATGATATTAAGATGTATTATAAGTTGAACTCTATGGCTCAGCATCAGAAATAAAAATAGTCGTACACGAACAGAGATAAGATAGAGGATCAGATATAGACAGGGTTGGCCGCCTAACTTACATGATACAGATTTTACGTCGAATAGAAAAAATAATTTCTTACACGAATTTCTAAGCGGATAATAAATTACTTTCTTGGAAATAAATTAATAAAAAAAGCCATATTAACACAATTGGCAACCATTTATTTTAAATAGTTTCATTTATAATCATAGAAATGGAAATAATTCGAGTGGTGAAATGTAACAAACGTACCTACATATGTAATATGAATTATACGAACCTTTTTTTTTCAAAATAATTGTCATGTTTAAAACTAAAATCAACAACTTCAGTGCCATTATTTTTGTCTAAAGTAACCAGAAAAATTAATCTCTTACAGTTAAACTAGAATTGCACTATTTTTTTTAACACTACATAATATTATTATAATACTGATATTAATATTATTCTAAGAAGAACAAATAAAGGATATAACGTTACTTCAGACTAAGAATTGTTCGTACACTTTTTGATTATACATGGCATTTACTAATAAACTTCGCTTATTTTTTAATGTATTACAGTAAGTTTTGAATTTATTACTTTTTTTTTTTTTATTTATGACATAAATTACGCATTTTTACGCGTCGTTTAGAAATTAATTTTTTACGCCTAATTTCCCAACCAACCCTGGATTTAGATAAATTCAAAAAAAGTAACCTCAAATAGATGTCTAATGGTAAAAAAATCAAGGGATTTTGCAAATGTTCCATATTTACTTCTCTATATCATGTTGCTCTCACTATGTTTTTCCATACAAATACGAATAATTAAAATGATGGCAAAGTTCTGTTGTAAGAATCCATTAAATAAAGATGCTATAAATTTACGAAGACTGTATTTAATTAGTGGTATTCAATTTGTTAGAAAATATGCCTATATTACAAATTACCTTATTTTTTTTTTTTTTTTTAATAATGTAAAATGAAATGTTCCAACATAGCTACCAAAGGGTATTACCATTTTTTATAATAATAGTCATAAGAGTTATTCCTATAATAATATACGTAAATGCATTTGAGAAAAGCAAAAGAAACTTAAAAAAGTTTAAGCAGCATAAAATTTAGTAAAATCGAAATTCATCTTTGATAGCCTCAAAAAGTATTTATCCTAGGATGCATTTTTATATTAATAAGAAAAATCTCTGTTGGATTGTATAAAATATCGGGGACAGTAAGTAAGGAGGGAAAACAATAGTAAACTATGTTAAATCTTTTATTAAACATCAATTCTTCTAAAATAAAAAAAATCTCCACAAGACAATATTTCAAAAGCTTTACCAGCTATCTTTTTCAAGCACCAAGTAAAATAAAATAAAATAAAATAAAAATAAAACTAACAGGGAAAAGACACTCAACGTCTTCTTTTTACCAACTCCAAACAGAAAAAAAAATTCAAATTCACAACAAACATGAAAATAAAGAACATAACGTGCTACATCCCTGTACTTTATGTTATGTTGTTTATTTTCATGTTTGTTGTGAATTTGAATTTATTTTTCTGTTTGGAGTTGGTAGGGAAGAAGACGTTGAGTGTCTTTTCCCTGTTTTATTTTATTTTATTTTATTTTATTTTACTTGGTGCTTGAAAAAGATAGCTGGTAAAGCTTTTGAAATATTGTCTTGTGGAGATTTTTTTATTTTAGAAGAATTTATATTTAATAAAAGTTTGATTTCTCCAAGAGGAGTTTATGTTAAATCTATTTATATACATTTGAGCAAGTACTTTTGATCTTATCATAAATGAGTATGCCAACTTTCATTTGTTTTCTTACATCATTTCACACGCTTGATCTCGACCACATCAAGGTCCCCTAAAAGTGTAACCAATATTACTAAAATCTTTTATTTCTCTGTCTGTCTGTCTGTCCGGCGCAATCGAATGGAAAATAGAAATAATTTTTACAATGACACGTCCGCGACAGGAATCGAACCTACAACCTTCTGATCCGGTCAGACGTCTTATCCATTAGGCCAAGGTGACTACTGCTGACTTTAAATTGTTTTTTGACTTATGTGTCCTTCCCCTTCCCCCAATCACTAATAAATGAATTCAACCTTTTTTTTTTTTTTTTTTAATCTGAAGATTTTTTATTTATTTCCGATCCGTCTGTTTATTTTTAATTCGAAAATGACAATTAGAACTATAATTGCATAAATGTTGGAATATTTTAAATATAATAATATTCTTACTTAATCAAATTCTATGTGATGTAGAAAAACAAGCACGTGTACACGGGAGATGTTTGAATAAAAATAAAGAGTCAAGAAAGAAAGAAGCACTATTTCTATTAGATAGAATACTGAAAAATCACTATTTGTAACTCAAAAATCACTTAAAGGTATCAATTGTAATTAAAAAAAGTGTTTCAAGAAAGACAGAAGCACTATTTCCATTAGGTAGAATACTGAAAAATCACTATTTGTAATTTAAAAACCAATACTATTTGTAACTCAAAAACCAGTGAAAAGTATATCTATATTACTCAAATCTTTTATTTGTCTGTCTGTCTGGTGCAATTGTTGAAATTTGTGAAAATAGAAATAATTTCTACAAGTTCGCTACGGGAATCGAACATGCAACCTTCTGCTCCGAAGTTAGACGTCTTAGCCATCAGACTACGTGGACTACATTCTAATTTCTATAAAAAATAAAAATATATCATAGATATATGATTCGCACGCTGGTTCTAAAAGCAGTCGTGGATTGAGAGAATATAAACATCAATTTGAAATTAAAAAAAAAAAAAAAAAACTTTTAAAAAATTTTAGTTTTAGTTTACCTGATGTAATTAGTGTGTGTGCTTTTTTTAATAAATAAAAAGTTGTTTTCCGTTACATAAGCGAGGCTTCCGGAGCGAAGCGACGGGTAGCCGACTAGTGATTTTAAAAGAGCTGTCAATATGCTCACGAAGAAGCCGCTTGCTTTTAATCGATCTAAAACATTTAAAAAATACGTCAGGGATTGGGAGATGTCAAGGAGAGATCATCTCTTGCCCATAATTATGCAGGTCAGTGTTCAAGAAGATCCATTCACGTGATTCAAAAATAAAGCAGAGATAATAAAAACCCTTCAGAAAATAAAAAATAAAATAAAATAAAGCAAATGTGCTGTGACCTTGAAACCATTCCGATACATTTGTTCCCTCTTTATTTTTTAAATATTAGTTTTATTTTATTGCAAATTGAAGGTACTTGTAAGTTATAATAAAAAAACAAAACAAAACTGTACAATAAATAAATACAACAAAAATTTCATGAACGGTTAAGTTAAGATGACGTAACGTTGTAATTAGCATTTGAAAAAATTATTTATAAAAATAATAAACTCATTATCATTTTTATTGGTTTCTTTTTATTTTAGTAAAATTGCTTAATTACTTTAATTTTAAAATACTGTTGATGTTTTAACTGTGTTAATGCGAACATGTATACATTTCTTTGTCCGTTTCGTTTCTCAATATAAAGTATACCGTAAACTATTTATAATGCATCCTATTTTACTGATAGATCTTTCTATTAATATCAGACAAAATTGAATCTTGAGATAAAGTTCCGCGACGCTGATGATTTATTTCATCTCATCATTCCGTTGAGGTGAGAAAAAGAAAATCTTTCCTTGTTCCACCTGTCATCTCTATAGAAACGAAGGTCCTTTACACAGATTATTAATGGAGTTAAGTAACTCTGTTCAAAATAGGTTGAAAGTGATATATTTCAATATGGGGTCGCTAAGTGGTTTCGCAGAAAAATATTATATACAGTACTTTAAAAAAATATGAAATAAAATTTAAACTACAATTGTTCTCCCATATGGCATATAGAAAGAAAACTAGCCATAGACGTCATCATCTCTATCTCTTCCAGAGAAAAAAAAAAAAAGCTAAGCAATTATGAAATTTATTAATTGTCTGATAAAGAAAGAGCACGAGGTCATTGCTTCCTATTTAAAACAATTAATCAGGATAGTAATTTAATAATAACCGAAAATTGTTAACACAAAAATGAAAAATATTAAATTAGATGAAAAATTAAGTCTGTCGAAATAATTAAATGCAGAATAACAATATCAAAACAAAAATAACAAACCTAACATTTAATTACATTAAAAGACAATAAAGCTAAAATCTAAATAAGAAAATACAATATAACATTTATAAAACTAAAATTTTTTTTACTTAATTGATATTGTTTCGTTTATTTTTTTTTATTTATATAGATCTTCTAATGTTATTCTCTTTTAATGTAAATTAGTTTTAAAAAAATTGATTTGATTTTTATTCTGATGTTTTTAATTTATTTATTTGTTAAGCTAGTCTTCATCTAATTTATTATTTTTTTTTTATTATTGTGTTTACCAATTTTTGTGTATTTAACTGACAACAGTCATTTAGCCACGTTCAATATTCTTACAGGATATCATGTTCAACAATAAGAAAGTTTAATAAAAGATAAAAACAAAGTCGACTGCATTTGTCTGTTATAAACATTTTATTAAAAAGTAAAAATAATAATAATAGATGAAATTTTGTGAAAAAATTTAAACTGAAGTTTTAATATATATTTAGATCTAAACGAATTTCAGTTCTTATTTAAATCATTAAATAATATTCATAAAATTTTGAGATTGCAATTAAAGTGCTATTATTAATAAGATGGTTATATATAATCTTCGTTTCTGTCGTAGCAGAGCTTACTATTTAGACCCTACCCATAATTACTGTGATGGACTCACTGCAGAGGATTTAACTACTGCTACAAACTTTACACCAACTGTTCCTGAAAAATTAGTTTCAATGAATAATATATCTATGCGAATAAATTAACTATATAGTAGAGTATTGCAGTTGAAAATGATAATGTTTCTATTTAATGCATTATGGATAATCACTTCAGTAATGCAAGACTAAAAAATTACACTTCATAGGCCCAGTCTTGAAAATAACTTAATTATATATTTTCAAAAAATAATTCTTTTTCATACATGGTTTCACAACTCGTGAACACATCTGCAAATATCTCAAATCCATCAAAATAAGATAAATTCATTCAAGTAACTAACAGCTTGAATCTAAATTCATTCTGTGTAACCCTATCAAATAGAAAAGTTCACTTTAACTAGAAAGTCTTTAATACTATATTCGATGTTCTAGTGGAATCAAATTACTCTCGGTTATGTTAACACACAATGATAGTTCTATTCCCTTTTAATATTGTGACTTGTAACGTTAAGTATTCTTGTAAGTCGTGTATCTTCCAAATGTCTGTGTTTAAGTAAATTTAAATTACTTACTTCATATCTTCTTACGAAACAATCGGATTCTCTGAAGATAAATTGATACACTTTACTAGTAGATTGAAGAAGGTATGTCTTTCCATCAGCTTCTGTAGATTTCCAATATGGCGGTCTTCGCTGAATTTCGAAGCATCAAGTTTTGGCACGAAGGAATACTTCCGGTGGATCACTGGCAAATTCAAATTCTTCCTGGAATTTGAAAAACGTTATCTTCTATCTTCTATAGAATGCGTTCGTCGTTTGATGCACACAGCCGTTTAAGATTCTGCATAATAATCTGGGTTCTAACAGAATCAATGTTAATTCGAACTTTCCAATCCCGGAGTCGTTTTTCCATCCCTACTTCGTCTCTTCTTCATCTTCCAGACTGTCAGGAATAATCCCAAATCAAAAAACTATTTTCCATCGTTCTGATGAGAAGGAAAAACAATTGCACAGTTTCACCCCAGCATTTCGCTGTTCCGTTTTCCTATTGTTATTCACATAAACAAATGTCACAAGTCGCGTTTCCTTAATAGAAAACACAATATTGTAGTTACAGTTTCAAATATTGCATTCAATATAGTGAACTTTCTTATTATTGATAGTCTTCCTTTATTTTCAACACAGTCTTTGTAACAATTTGAATAATGCATGAATAGGTTCACTATTGCCATAGATTTCACTATTATTATTTCTACAGTTCCCGACAGAATTTTTTAACGTTGAAAAAAACTGAGTGAGCAAATTACCAAGGAAAAAAAAAAAATAAACAAAACAGTATCCCTACGTCGTAGGCTGATCTACTGTCAACATTTGGGAAGTCAAAGGCATAGAAATGTAAATAGCGAGAGAAGAATCCATTCATTCTTTGCAGACATTTGTAACCATTTTCTAGTTTTTAACTTTTTTTCAATGCTAAATGATATACCACCACACTGGAAGTACAGAATACAGCACTACGATACGCTATTCTACAGTATTTTCAAATAAAAACCTACATTAACATATATTTTCCCCTCAATATAAAAATACAAATGATTTAGATATTACTATTGTAATTGTTATGAATATGTTAAAAATTCCTGTATTTTATTATTTTTTATTTAATTAATTTAAAAAAAATCATTATTTTACTTTATAATTTTTTCCCTAACTATATTATTTAAATTTAGTTTACAAAGAATCTTTAAAAAAAATCACTCGAACATTCAATATAAACTACATAATAATACATTTTATTGATAGAATTTCGAACATGTGGCCTTGAAGTATGGATTGTTGTTTGGTGAGACAGAAACTGTTCAGTAACTATTCAGGATCGGGTAAATGCTTCGAAAAATTGAAGGAATGCAGGCGATGTGAATAGGCAAGTGAAACAATTGAAAATATTAGGCCTAATATAAATTGTACGACTGTCTAGTGTGGCTTATACAAAAAGGCATAACATGGAGCAGATCGTGCATCAGAAGTAGCCGTGCGACCTGGCTTAGTTGCTTACAAACAGCTTATTAAAAATAAAATTAATTCTGATGCAAAGTATGCACATTGTAATGGGATCAGTCAATTATCACAAGATTATTATATTGCTAGACAAAACACAGGCAACTGCCGAGCTTATCGACGTTGTTCAGCCTCTTCATAAAAATAATAATAATGTGTGTAAGGTCCACGCTGATCAAATTCGTAAGCGTATAGCTTTAGCTGAGGAATTGAAATGTATGTGGAATTTATCCAAAATTACATCAAGCTCGTCGTCATGTGAAGAACTGTAGCCAAAAACTTGGTTCAGCAACTCCAGGAGCTTGGAATCATTCATCAACTGACCTTTATTTAAAGAGTAGTTTTATTAGATAGCTGTCATACTGTGAGAAAAGTTGTCACAAAAGCGAATGTATAATGTTTAGAATTTTCCCGCATTGTATTTTAATTAAACAAAATGAGAATTTTGTAAATAATAATAATAAAATGAAAAAGATATAATTTAGTTTAATAAGTAATCCATTAAGATTATTTAAAATAAATTAAGAATAACTATAATTTCCATTTTTAATATATTTACATTTAAATTCATAAAGCAAATTTTACTGTAGAAATTGATGTCGATAAATTATAAGAATTCTATTGTTATTGAAGGTAGAAGTGTGATAAATTTATATAATTTTTATGTAAATTTCAGTAACTATAAAAATAATATTTTTTTTTACAATCAGAACTTCTCATCTTCGGCACAATGGTGGGCTGTGAGGATGCCTTTCGTGTGTCGCATCTGTTTTCAACATTTGACTTTTTCACACTAGCGAAATGTTCTTTACCTAGAATTAGTTCTAGATAACCTGGCCTAACTGAAATAGGAACTAGATTCTGTTTCGTTCAAACAATTACGATTAACGAAATATTAAATCACGTTCACATCAGCTTAAACATTTCGGGTCTTTTTAAATGTTTAAAAATAAGATATTTTCTTTTGTAAATCTCCCATGTTTTTCAAAGGATTTTATTTTAGCAATAAAAGCAATGAAAAAAGTTTAGTGTGCCGCGGGATTTATGCAAATATAGAAATGCACCGTGATTAAAAAAAACGTTGAACATCTCATATTCTAGACTAACTGTATTGATCCAGAGTCCATGAAATAATAAATGAGCTGTCTTAAAAGTCTCTAATCACAACTGTATCCATAAGATATCTTTCCAATTCATCCATGCAATTGACGAAGTCTGGCGGTATTTGCAATACAAGCAGCAGCTATGATTAAGACAACGTGGAATTGCTTAGTGTTGAATATAACAGCCAACTAATATATATTATCAGAAAAATTTTAAAATCTGTTGTAATTTTATTTCGAAAATAAAATTCATGCACATTGCGTCGAAGATATGATAGATCAAAACTACTGTATTCTGAAATCCCGAAAACTGCTACCGGCTGGATGTAGGATAAACGAAAACTGCTGCCATTACACTATGCTTTACTTTCCAGCTTTAAAACTGCAAAGCGTTTGTCAGTTTGATGGTAGTACGAATGGATTTGATCACTACAAAAAGCGTTCTTGACGGCGTAATTATAGCAGTAAGCAAAACGCCACATTGAATCACTAAAACCCCATCTATGCATCGATTTCTCTAAGCCGATTATGTGATATTAACTTAAACACAAGATGATGTTGTGAATATGGCCTTTTGTTCAATTTACAATATAAAGCTACTGCATGAAAGAGTTATTATATTACAGAACTTATTTAAATTACAGGGAGATTCGTCGATAAGTGTTCTGGTCTTATGAGTCCCGATACTTTTTATATGTTGTAATATTACTATTGTTCTGTTAGCTATGCAACATATGACGTTTTATTATTAGGAATATTTTTTCATGAAATTCAGAATGTCGAAAATCACTGGGATAAGCATAGAGGGTTTCTTGCTGGTTTCCGTATATCTCTATATCAATAGTACGCAACTTTTTCATCAATTGCTGAACTGTGAGCGCTGCATAAACATTGGCAACGGAATATTTATCCACAATTCCCTGACGTGTATGAAATTACAGCTCCACAATCGAAATGAGGTGCATGTTTCCTTCCTTCACTCACAAAAGATAACCGAACACAACACTAGTACAATAGGAAAGGTTAAAATGGATGTCATGAGACTTCGATGAAGAAGAGGAATACAGAAAATGCCCAGTTTTGTTTTTTGTTTTTTTCACTTTCACGCCTTCAGCTATCATCGACAGGAGTCTGAGATAGCCGTTTCACCTTTGTTAGAACTCATCAGTCAGATATACCGATTGATGATAAACTCGTAAAGAGTGAAGGGCTCAGCTTATCATCAATGGGTAAACTGGCTGATGAGTACTAACAAAGACGAAACAGCTATCTCAGATTCCTGACACTGATAGTTCAAGGCATGAAAGTGAAAACAACCTCCACTCTCTGCATTTCCTTTTTTATCCACTAGTAGCAAGTCCCCGGACATCTTTGCTACTTGCTGCATCTAAAACTGAGGCAGGACTTGATAACTTCAATGGGCGTTGTTTCTTTTGGTGCGAGATCCTGTATTTAATAAATTATCACTTTCTGATTCGCAATGACAAACCGTGCTATTTATCATCTGTTAATTCATGATAAAAGGGTTTAACTGCCATGACTAATACAGAAATTGAGAAAAGGTAGTCAATTTATTAGCTCATAAAATTCTGTTAACTGCAGTTAAAATAAGTATCAAATCAGCAAACTCTTAAACTTAATATAATAATTATAGAACCAGAACAATAAATTGATATTACAATGATTATCTTATTACTTTCCATAAGAAAAAGGTAATTAACAACAATGGATGAGACCAAATTATTCACAAGTGTCTTCCTGGAACAGCTGTTTCGCGCTCGTTGGCGATCATCAGCCAGAAGTCACAGTAAACAACAAGGTCTCCGTACTTAAGCTAGTATGAACAATACATCGAAAGCGCAGTGGTGCCTCAAAAGAAAAATACACAATGAAAAACTCACCAATGTAAAAACCAGTGAGAAAAATCCGTCTTATGCTTAAAAAAAATTCATTGAGGCCGCTCTCGCTGGCACATGGATTTTCTCACTGGTTTTTACATTGGTGAGTTTTTCATTGTGTATTTTTTCTTTTGAGGCACCACTGCGCTTCCGATGTAGGCCTATTAGAAAGGTAATTGTTTTACAGAAATCAAATCCACTTTCTCTTTTATATATAGGATTTAGAATTCTACAGAAAACACTTACATTTTAAACAGAATTCATAAAGTGATTTTATAAATCTTTAAAGTTGATATTAATTAGGGTGACCAGACGTCCCGATTTTGGCGGGACAGTTCCGATTTTTAACAATTTGTCCCGCGTCCCGCGGCATTTTAGGAAAGTCCCGATTTTTTTTTTTGGTTATTGAATTCCTTTTTTTGTTTGATTGGCGAACTGGAGATTCCTTTTTTTTTTTTAGTTGTTGAAGCTGGAGATTCCGTTTTTTTTTGGTTGTTGAACTTAGAGATTCCGTTTTTTTTTTCCTTTCCGGTCTCCCCCTCCCCCCCCCCGGTCAATGGTGTCCCGCTTTGCCAATGTAAAAATCTGGTCACCCTATATTAATATGAGATTTAAGTGCAAAAATATCCTTGGGTTTTTTTGTTGTTTTGTTTTCTTTTGAAAATAAAAAGTTAAAAAAAAAAAAAAGGTTATATTTCCATATTATATTTTAAATAAAACTCATGATAAAAAAAAGTGAAGTTTGAAAACTGAAACCGCTATTTTTAGGAAATTTGTGTGTGCATTATAATCGTTGAATAAAGAAGAAATTGATAACAAAGTTAATTAGTAATAAAATTCTAAATCTATTTCTTTAAATAATCCAAGCACGTTCTCAAGATTGAAAAAGGAATTAACAAATTTCACAAAAACTGTTAGACATTTCTATTTAAATGCTTTACTTCACTCTAAACAAATATAAATACCGTACTCCAGAAATGACCAATATTTCGTCTATCCAATCGAAAGACTTTTTCTAGATCTCGACATAAAGAAACTAAACATATTAAAATAAATAAGAGAGGAGAAAGAAAAGAATCTATATTTTGTAATGGTTAGAGAGAGAAAAAGATTCTTTTCTTTCTCCTCTCTTATTTATTTTAATATTTTTAGTTTCTTTATGTCGAGACCTAGAAAAAGTCTTTCGATTGGATAGACGAAATATTGGTCATTTCTGGAGTATTTATATTTGTTTGGAATGAAGTAAAGCATTTAAATAGAATTAACAAATTATTTTCTCAGACTTTTATATAAGGAAAAATAAGGAAGTCAATCAAATGGAACACCTAAACAAAAAAGATTGTAAGTACAATATATATTATTCCACAAATTTCCCAAAATGTTAATTTATCCCATTGTTTATCCAATTCTGAAAAACTAATCCGTATAATTACTATTCTTCAATCTTTGTATCACTAATAAATGTTTGCTAACAATGTACTGTTTAAAAGAAGAGCTAAAATCACAACGGGACGAGATTTCAATAGCAAATACGACTACAATCAAGTATCTTCGTTTTATCTTTCAACATTCTCCTCCTAAGTCTTTGACTGATGCGACATCTATTGGCAAAAATCGGATTTAATCCGAAGACATTTAAACCAATGTTACTTCTCTCTTTACTACATTTGTAACGTGTTTTCAAGGCTAAATTAAGTTAGAAGTTTATAGGTTTGCCATTTGTATCTTCCCAGGAAATGTCATAATTTAAAACGTGAACAATAGTTAAATTTCAATTGCAAATTTAATGAATACAATTAACACTAAATTATTAAATGTGGATATTAAAAAAAAAATTACCTTATCTTTATAGTTTCCGGTAAATGGCCTTGTAACTTGAAATCCTTGAAGAAAAAAAATTAAAAGTAAATGGCACGTCTTTCTTTTCGATAATTTTGTTAAGAATAACATGTTTCTAAATACATAATTCTAAATACACAAGTTCTAGAACTTCGGGAAAAAAACTAAATAAATGTTGTGCAAAACCTTTATTTTTTTGATAAGGTTTTATTTATTTATTTATTTATTTATTTATTTTATTTATTTATTGACATTTGCTTGAATTTATTAACTGCTATATAATGGTTATTATTAACGTTGTAATCAAAATAGAAAGTATTAATAGAAATTCTACTGTAAATAATTAAGCTTTTAAATTTAAAAAAAATTATAAATAAAACAGGATTAAAAATGTTATTTTTATATCAACCATTGATTCAGTTACGGATTAATTGAAATAACCTCTTACCTTTTTGTGTAGCGCCGCTACTTATGTTAGTTAACAAGATCACCGTTTGGAGCGCAACGAAATAGAAGGTTAAGTTTCACTTTTAATTTCCTAACAAATACCGTATTCATTCGCGTAATTCTCTCCTCAGTGGCGAATATAGAATATTTTTTTTTGGGGGGGGGGGGGGAAGGGGCCAAGATTAATATAAGGTTAGGTTAAGTAATTTTAAGTAGACACCCCATGATACTTTATATCAGTTTTGCTGCTCATATTCAGAAAACGCTGAAGTTTTCAATAGTTTACAATAAGCTTCAATATCGCTCATTATGGATTGCATAAATAGTTTTTCTATCTTCCCTATTTAAATTAATATCCTTATTTTATTTAATTTGCTCATTATGGCTTCCTTAAACTATTCATGTATTGTCTACTTTTATTACCTCTTGCCTTTTATTTATTTATTTATTTATTTTTTCTAATGATACTTTTTGAGTTTCTAGCCTCCTCTACTTCTGTAATGTAACATCCCGAGCCTCTTCCCTATTTCCACAGTCGGCCCGCCCATGGGGATCACGTGTCCTGGCAACCTGATATTTTGTTCTCAAAATTATTGTATTATTATTGTTACTCGACAACGAAACACAGGACGTTTTGAAAACGTTTGTAATTTTTAATATGTATAAATGTTTTTAATTATATTTGTTTGTTGGCCTTAATGACTTTATTATGATCTTTTTACGCACATTAAATATTAATTTATTTATTTATTAATTTATGTACTTATTTATTTTTGTGTAGTACACGTCGAGACTTCTACCGAAAGGTCCGGAAAACATTTATCTACTTCGCTGCTTTGTAATGGCAACGAAGCAACATGAACAGACGAATCAAATGCTTTGTTGATAACTTTTTCGTTCGTTCGGTAAACGCAGTTTTGTTTCCTAGATATAATCTGTATGAAGCTTTAAAATGCAATTTGAAGTCGAAATTCGCAAATCCATGGTCATCTGTGATAACTTAAAAATATACAAATCCTGGAAAATTTAAAATTTAAGAGGTAGATGTAGCAGGGATTAAAAACTATAATGTGTTGTCCCTGAAACGTAGTAATTGCCATAACTTAAGAATTACTCATCCACCTTTGATAAAAATTTAAAGATAGGTCTACGATTTTATAAGTAAAATCCATATTGATTTTGGTGAAAATCGGACTAGTAGGTAAAGAGCTAAGGTCAAAAGACCATTGACGGAGTGATTTTTTTAGGCTTCTGATACAAGTATCAGAAGTCTTATAATCCCGCTTTGTCTGTGGACAAGTATCATTAAAATATCATTAAATTATCATTAGCAACAATCACAACAATCGCAACAATTGCGTCTTTTGCATGCGCAACAATCACATTTATTATACCGTAATAATAAGGAAATTAAAGCAATATCAATTATATTGTCTTATACGTATCAGAAGTCGTTGCGAAGCATTGTGATTGGTTTACTAGTCGCTGTCACTACCTTGTTTTATCTTTGATACACTCTTACAATGGTTGAATTCGAAAATTGCTACGCCAACTAATCTTGTTTTAAAAAAATGCAAAAAAATGAGTTCGCTTCTTACTGGGTAACATTTACTGCTTCTTTTAATCTCAGTGATTTGGAAGCTTTCACATTTGGATTAGATTTATGTAAGACAATCAGTATGCAATTCGAATGATCGCGATATCCCTAATACAAGAACATAATTTTAAGATTAACTTTAATGAAATTCCATACTTGAATTTGTATTAATTAATTTTTGTAGAGTTGTTCTTCTTCTTGTTTTATTTTTAAAATATTAGAACAGTCACTTATACATTTCCCAGTATTTCTTTGACATTTGCTTCCCTTGAACGAGAATGGGATCGAATGCAATCACTTAATTGTATCCAATTGGGGCTCAAATGCAGTTGTTCATTTCCTCAACAACTTCCTCTCCACGAAGCAAAAAAGAAAATCATTTTAAGTGTATTTTGCACAATCTCTTTGGTCCATTCAAAACCCTTCCCTTTTCTATTCCTCTTTGTTATTATATTTATCTCAGTTTCGCCAAATTCTATTTAGAGAAAAAAAAAATAATGACTGGAATAAATAAATAAATAATGACTACGATTTTCTTTGTGGTGGCTATTATATCAAGAATACCGAAGAATTTAAAGCTTACTTTCTTTAAAATATCATTTTTTTTAAGTCGACAAAAATGAAAAATTTATTATAAAATTATATCAGATAAATACAATAGTATACTGTTCGTTTTCGAAAGGCAGACTCAACAATGGCGGACGATTTTACTCCGCAGAGGGGTGATACGCTGAGATGGGCACTTTCCTAAGAAATTCTTTTGGACATTTTCGCTTTTAAGAAAAAAATAGAGGAGGAGCATTTTTGCAATAGTATTTATTCTTTCCATAATTCTTTCCCGAAAAGCGCAAATAGAACGCAGCTACTAGTAAACTAACATTGATAAAAAGTAAACATCCCCTTCTCCTCACCCCTATTTTGATGAAATCGAAGAAGACCTGACGCATGCGCAAAAGCATTGAAGGCTTTCGTAAACAAAAAAGAACAGTACAAGTAAATTTTGTTTTTGTTTTCTGACAAGATTCGTTAAATGCGTTTTCTTTACTCAAGTTGTCGAAATCGGATTAGTCAGATCAAACTAGCCACTAATTAATGGATTACTAAAATGATTAATAGTTATTGTTTAATTCAATGAAATATTAGTAGTATAGATTGATTAGATTTCTATGCTTTTCTATGGGATTTTTTGTTGCTCTAATTTCTCGATAAGAAGCTTATCAATATAAAAGTTCGACGGTCTTTAGTTCATTAATATGCACACAAAATTTCAAGGAGATCAATCCAGTGGTTCAAAACTTACTACGTAGGGGATTACACACAGACAGACTGAGTGATCTAATGTACCACAATGGGACTCTCTGAAAGAATGCAGAGTAACATCTATGTATAGATTAAAACAAAACTCTGATCTTTAGATCGTTGTGTGAGAACAGGAGCCTATAAAGGATTCGATTTCGGGAAGGGGAGAGAGAGAGAGAGACAGATAGGCCTTACCATCCAATCAAAAAAAAAAAGTATTTAAAATTTTATGGTAAGACAAGATTTCTGTTTCCCCTCATTTATACTCATGACTGAGAAATTCGAATAGAATTTGAGATTTCAAATATAAACATTACATCGCTACTAGTCCTCGAATATGCATAATAAGTTTCAAGAAGCCTCATGCAGCAGTTCCAAAGTTACTAGGAGAGGACACCTACGAATGACTTGATTCCATGAGCATTACTTTTCTATTGAAATTAGTCTGATAATGCTGATGTTTAAAATGTTGGTTTTTCTTTCCTGGTCGCAATGCTATTAAGCACAAGGTGATCGAAAACCTGTAAGCAAATACACATAAATGCCAAGGTGAAGAGTTTTCAAGGACGTCTTGGATTTTCCAATAAATGAAGCGTAAATAACTGCTTTCATGTTTTTGTTTTGTTTTCATTTTGTAATATTATCATGTTCGTAAATATTGAAAAAGTTTCGGTTTTGCAATTAATATTTACTTCTCACATCTTGCCTAATAAATAATTATTCACAATCATTATTCTATAGCTGAGGAATTATTGATTTCACACAATAAAAGAATGTCAAAATTGTCAAAATCTTTAACCATTCTAACGATATAATTACCGCGCACTTTTTCCTCAATAATTTTTAGAAAAAAACTTAAAAACTTAAACTTAAAAAGGAGAATCGCGGCTGTGAATTCTGAGGCGACATCTATCGGCTTTTGTTAGAAACACCAACAGCAGCAGACGAATCGACAGAAAATTGAAAGGAAATTTTAAGAATATCCTTTCTGAAAATCAGTAAGTAAATAAATAAATAAATAAATAAATAAATAAATAAGGACCGGGCTTCAAACTACTCTTAATTTTAAAGTATGAATTAATATTTTTAGTAGTCAAATCAAACATTACCAAAAACTGACAGTGAACGAAGCTGTTGTAGATCGAAAATTTCACTGACCTTCCCTTTATTAATTATTTCTTTAATGATCACAGCATTACATGCATTTATCATCTTTGATCATTTTCTTTCCCTTCCACCATTTCTTTGAGACTTTTTGTGTTTTTTGAAATAGAAAACTTGTAAGAAATTTTGATCATTTATGAGTGTCGTCTGCTGCGTCGAGGAAGAATCTTCTAGAACTCTTCTCCATCTAGCGGCTGTTTTTGACACTAAAGGTTAATAATAAGATGAGATTTCTGTAGCTAATATTAACATTGTTGTACATTTTCTTTCTTAAAAAACAAAACAATAAAAACAAACCCGTAACAATGAATTTTAATTATTACTATCCATTATTACGGAGATCAAATGAAAAGAAAGTATAGGCCAACAGTTTTGTTAGGCACCTAATAATGTCAAGAAATCTAAAGCGACCTTTGTATTTTTTTTCGATCTTTTTCGCCATTTAGTGTAAATTAGAAATGTTCATTATCCATAACCATGGTTTTACACAAGTTTTGATGTTTAATTTAATGTAACATTATTACCATTACACAAACTCAAAAATTCTACAAAGCATCCAAGAAAAAAATAAATAAAAATAAAAAATGTAAAATTATAGAATTTTATTAATTAAAATAAATAAATATAGGCCACGATTCCCAGAGTTCTCGATTTCACGGATTGCTAACATTTTAAGAGAATTTTGCTGACCGAATATTTATATTCTATTTACTTTATGTTTGGACGGTTTTGTATGAACTACGTTTTTATAAGTAATGTTATTTTAAAAATGAAATTTATTAATTGATAACACCTACTTACTTCAAAGAAAATAACACACTGATAAACTCCTTTAACAAAAATTTAATCGCAATTATTCGTCGCCTTTGAGCAAGGAAACTTCTTCAGACGAAGAAGGACAGGAAAAAATATCCCTCATCCTTCAAATTCGTTTTACATTAAGAATTTCAATTTTTAAAACAAACTGTAACAATTTGTATACATGTCTTCAGTGAATACAATAATTGGACCGTGAATACATTAATTATAATAATTAGATCGTGAATACAATAATTAGATCAATTAGTAAATAATAAGATAAATTTACAATAACTAATAACAATCATTAAAACATCTAGATTCAATTGCATTTACAAAAAAATTCTGTATTTCTAATACATCTCTTAAACTTATTAAAAGTGAAATCACTAACTTTCAAGAATGTATCTTTGTTAATGCTTGGGAAATTGTTTATGATGCAAGATTCGATCATAAACCTTTCCTTTTCATCTAAAATATGAAATAAAATCTTTACTATTGGGCCTGTATTACGTTGGTTAATTTTACAATAAAATATTGCGATTAAATATTTGTAAAAGGAGTTTATCAGTATATGTTATTTTCTTTGAAATGAAGATTATGGAGTTTTTCGAAGCCTATTTACTTCATTGGGCCTTTTTTTACAAGAGTTTGTAGTGGAAAATTCACTTTAAAAAAAAAAAAATCATTGTTTTTGAAGGCGACGAAATCTTTGTCGATCTCAGAGTCTTTTATTACAGAGGAAAGATTCCAAAGACAGAGGTGAAGTTCTTAGTGACATACAGGGCTCTCCCTGTATGGTTAATGTGGCAGAATTTCGTATCCCAGTCGTGAAAGGTTTTGCAATTTAAACGTATGGTCTAGCATACTTTACCATGCAAAATATTGGGATCTTATCAAGTTATCATAATAAGACCTATTTTTCATCACAAATGATTATGCGCCTCAGGATTGGGCCTGTTTAGTTTTTTAGGACAAATTTTCAAATGGTGAAATCTTTGCATCTCATCCAGTTCACAATGTCTTCAAGTGTTCGGGTTTTTTCATCTTGCCAATTGCAGCAAGAAAAACGAGATCCAGTTGCAGAAGATATACCCAGGGCTACGTGCAAGGCACCTTACTTTTTTCTAAGGCGTCTGACTCAAGTCTTTAAACGATCTTTATCAATAACTTTCTCTGTTCTTTCATGTGGTTCATTATCTCCTGCACGGAATTTGGCAAACCAACGCTGAATGTTGCGCTTGTTGATCATATTTTCCCTGACAAATGTCTTGGGCCTCTTCGACCAAACGTCTTCGTACCAAACTCTTACAAAAAAAAAGCGCGAGCAATTCCTTATTGTCGACCATGTCTTTTAGGTTCAAATAAAGATCAAAAATTAAAGAATTCATATGTCTCACTCTCATAAGTAAACAGCACGCATTACACTAATAAGAGTATGCACACTTTGCTCCGTACCCATCTACAAAAAAATATCACTTTACGACGTATCTGCTTAACGAGCACTCGCACTTACGACCTCCGTCCTTGAAGGTACATTGTCGTGATCTCCCTTACCTGACCCTCTACAGCACCAGATAATCAAATAAACAAATGATATATATATACTGTTCGATTTTGTTTACGAGAGCCTTCAATGCTTTTGCGCATGCGTCAGGTCTCCTTCGATTTCATCCAAATAGGGGTGAGAAACGAGAAATAAAGAGAGGATATTTTCTTTTTATCAGTGTTAGTTTACTAGTAGCTGCGTTCTATTTGCGCTTTTCGGGAAAGAATTATGGAAAGAATAAATACTATTGCAAAAATAACAGGTACTAAAAGAAAAACAGGTTTTAGGAAAGTGCCCATCTCAGCGTATCACCCCTTTGCGGAGTAGAATCGTCTGAGAGTCGTTGTTCTCGCTTTTGTAAACTGAGTGTATGCATGTATTTTTATGAATAAATTTGAAGTTTGTTGCATAATTTTTATAATTCCATAATTTTACAACGATCCTATATTCCCGGCGCAAGCTCCTCACTTATCGATCAATTCGCTTAACGACGTAGTCGTCGGAACGGAACTCGGTCGTAAAATGAGGTGCACCTGTATTTAAAGTGTTTCATAATAATTATCCGCCATAGTTAATAAATATAAATAATTAAAAAAAAATCGATATGCGGTGAATAATAATCAGTCCTATTTTTTTTTTTTTTAACCCTTTACGAGCGGTGTACGGATATATCAGCAAGTGATACGTTGAATGTAACGTTACTCCATTTCAATTAAAAAAAAAAAATCCGCTCGTAAAGGGTTAATTTCTCACCCTTAATTTTTGGTTTTTAATCTAAATATGGTCTCCTAAAACATTTCATATCTCTTTTTATTTCTTCGACTCTTTATTACGTGTCAAACTATTATGGCCAACAACGTGGTAAAAAGCAAATACACTTTAAAATCCTTGAGCTTTAAAAGTAATGACCATTTTATTACGAAATGAGATGGGGGTGGGTAAGCAATGAGTACATCCTTTTAATAATTTAATTGCGTAGGCAGTAAATGACCATCGTCGAGCTGCCAACTTTGAGTGCACCAAAAAACTTACCGATACAAGTCTGGTACAACAATCCTCTCGAAGAGAAGGGACCTGTTGATTGAACTGGCCTTCATCGTTTGATTCACCTGTTCACAGGTGGCGCCAAAGGAGCCAGGGAGTGTCACGTGACTCATTTTAAATAGCCGAGTTACCTGTAATAGACAATCGAATTTCAGGGCGGTAACCTCGCACTGATGAATTACTTTTTATTTTGTAAATAATATACAATATTTAAAGAAATGGCGTCGACACAGTATAGCATTATAATTTCCCTTATTTTGAGTTTTGCTATAGGTAAGTTGTTATTCGTTATCCTAGTTAAAAAAAAAATAAATGATCGTTTACCTGTCCTACACAGGTAGTTGTTTAGGCCTAAATCCTCAATGGGATTCCAATAATGAAATGACGATCAATTTATTTTTAAAAGAAATTTAAAGGCATTAAAACGCTGATTACGAATCGTTATTAACTATAATCACAGGTTATGTTGATGCTTCAGAAAATATACTTTTGTTACGTTTTTTTTGTGAATATTAATGAGATTTTGTATTTGTTTACTTTTCAGTAATCTTCGGGCAAAGAAATCCCACAATTTCTTTTATATCCAGAGAACAGATTATTAACATCGGTGGAATCGTTGCACTAGATTGTTCGGTTCAATTCGCCCAGGATTACAATGTGAGTGATTAGAGAATCAATTGTTACAATGTTCATATAACAAAGTTCTTCCTTTTAGAATTTTTTGAAAATTCCTTTAAGAAGTTATTAAAGAAACAAACAAAGAAAACCTTTTATCACTTTTATTTACGATATTTCCTGCTAATTTTAGGTAACGGGGAAGGGGTTTAGGATTTTAATTCGCGGAATTTCTATTGATAACAATAGTAAAATGGCTAAAGAAAATATAAAATTCAAAATATTTTTAGTGATCATCTAATTTTTCTAAATATTTTAATTTTTATATAAATGATAATAAATAGCTTTAAAATATTAATTGTAGATTCAGTGAATAGAATAAAATCATAATTTTGTGTCCGCGTGCATCTCAGTGAGCCCCCTAACGTTTTACTAAATAAATCAAAATGTGTTTACGTAAGTCAAGGTAATTAGATGTTGCTTAATTATTGTAATATTGAAATCTAATAGTTTTTAATTACGTTTTTTAAAAATTTTCTCTCAAATTCAGATCCAATGGAAAAGAATAGACCCTGCTGCCCCCAGGGATTCTATCACTATCTCCAGTGGTAGTAGTTTAGTCTTTCGAAATAATCGATTTTCCCTCAGATACGATGGGGCTGCCAGTACCTACACATTACAAGTGAGTAGAAAATTATTATTATAAAAATATATATGTCCAAGGTTGATTTGTATTAAAAAAATGTTAAATTATATGAAAATTTTGTTCAAGTTTTAAATTTGTAAGATACCATAGTTTAATTTATGAAGTAAACAGTTTAATTCAGAAATACTTGTGCAACTGAAAATTGTATTTAAATCTGTAAATTGAGTGACAAACAACAGTTCGGTATTTGCAAACTCGCATAATTCGATAAATAATAATGTTGGGGGAGTTTTATTTTCAATAAAATTGAAACATGAAAAAAAGAGAGGAGTAAATAAAATGTATATTTCAATTCACACCTTTGAATTATCGTCCAACGGGAATCTGGGACATCTGTTTCGCCCTTACTAGGACTCATCATTTGATGATAACTCAAAGGAGTGAATTGAAATATGCATTTTCTTTACTACCTTTTTTTTTTTTTTTTTTTTTTTAATGTTTCAATTTTATTGCACTTTGAAACTCCCCTACATTAAGACCCCTGTTGGTCCTTGTCTTGTTTTGTCCCCTTGTGTGCCTACAGTGTAGCTGGCCAAGGTTTTGATAGTGTACTAATTACAGTGAATTTATTACTGTTGTTTGTTTGTGTGGATCCCACTCCCGGGAGTGAGAACAAGCTCAATAGTCTTTCACACCTTCGAGTTGATCGTCAGTACGAGTAAATCTGGCTGATGAGTCCTAACAAGGATGAAACAGCTGTCCCACATTCCGGTTTGGCGATAACTCGAAGGAGTGAACTGAAATGGGCATTTCCTTTACTCCTCATTTTTTTCGTGTTTCAAATAATAATATTGTTGAATCCACAGCTGAAATCATACATAATCTTCTTTGATAATATTTATTAAACTTTTCTAAAATCTTATTGTTAAGTTTGTAAATATTTCATGTCTGCCCTACTTTTTTTTTTACAGTTTGTTGTTGTTGACTATTTTGATCAATCTCTTTTTTAATTAATTAAGTTTAATTTAGAACCAATAAGTAAATGTTATTCTTTGAAAAATGAACTTTTACAATCACTTATTTCTATTGACTGTTTGTTACTAGATTAAAGATATCCAAGAATCGGACGCAGGAACTTACCAATGTGAAGTAATCATAACAAGTACAAACAAAATTACAGCAGAAGTACAAGTGTTAGTTCGAAGTAAGTAAAGAATGTAAATAGATGTAGAATCAGCCAAAGTAATAATTACCACTCTTCTTTAAAGAAGTTTACAGAATATCAGCAATTTTTTTAATAATGTTTAAGTAGGAACATATATTTGTTAATTAGCCTTCATTGTAAAATTATTAGTAAAAATTGACACTTGGAATAATTGCATAAAATATTGAAACTTTACTGTTGTTCTTTCAATGCAAACTTCCTACTTTAACGCAATGCTTGGAAAATGCCTAAAAATTATTAACTAGATCTAGTTCTTCTTATTAAAATGTGTATGTGTTTGAGTTCCATTTTCAATAATGAAAAGAACTGAGCATTTCACAGAAATTATATCATAACCGAAAGAAAAACATACATTAACAAAAAAACTAAAAAAATTATTGATCTTTATTAGCAATAATATTCGGCCTTCATTAACAGATAGAGCCAATATCTCTACAACATCAAATTCATTAAATAATTGAACAAAATGGTAACTATGGAAGGAACAAAGGAACCAAAAAGATTTAGTACCTCCAGCTGTCACGAGGGAGAGTCTGGGACGGCCGTTTCATCCTCTTTAGGACTCATCAGCCAGACAAACTCCACTGATGACAGGCTCAGAAGGTGCGAAGATGTACTAATCCCATTCTCGCTCCCAGGAAGTGGGACACCACAAAATTTTTGAACACAATAAAAAATACACATTAATAGAAAAAAAAATATCAAATTCTTGGCCTGCATTCCGCTAGGCTCAAAAGGAATTTGTCTACAGCATAAAACAAAGCCATTCAACTAACCAGTTTAAGTAATAATCGTAGCCTTTGTGCCTTCCGTAGTTACCATTTTGTTCAATTATTAGGCACGTAAAGTTTATTACTTCTGAGCCTGTCATCGGTGGAGTTTGTCTGGCTGATGAGTCCTAAAGAGGATGAAACGGCCATCCCAGACTCTCCTTGGTGACAGCTGAGGTGAGAAGTCTTTTTGTGCCTTCCTTAATTACCATTTTGTTCAATTACTAAGCACATAAAATTTGTTATTCATTAAAAAATTGATAAGAATTTTTTTTTTAAAAAAAAGCTTGTATTATGAGGGATTTTGATTGTTCCTCTATATTTTGGTAACTTTCACTTACAGTTTTAACCTTCAACTGTTAATATCTGCTACATGACATCATAAGCATAAATGAAAATGCGTGTGTGTCAAACGTTAATTAAACCCATAACAATAAGTTTGTTAAGTCTATTTTTCTTAAAATATTGTTCTTAAAATTTCACTGTGTGCCATTTTTATAATTTAAAAAAAAAGAAAAAAAAAAAAAATTCTACATTTTCTGTTAAACTATATCTGCTGAATATCAACAATAAACCACTTTCCGCTTTAAAGTATACAAATTATTGAATTGCAGACAGGATTAATAGACATTATTGATCAATTTCTATTACAGTTCTATGGAATTTTTGTCAGGTTCTTTTACTGGCATCTGAACAAGAACCTCACTGAAAAGCTTAAGTATTAAAACCCACATCATCTATTATTCTAAATATGCATGCTAAAAAAATCCATTGAGTGGGTCAAAAGTTACTGAGAATGATTTAATAACTCATCTTCTTAAAGTATGCTAGGATTGAGGAATTTCAGTACGAAAGGATGAGTGTTGCTAATAAGCTGGTTTTTTTTTTTTTTTTTCCAGTATTAATGAAACTGTTATTAATAAAATATGTGAATCAGAATGATTATATATTTCTTTTGGGAAGATTTTGAAACAGTAATGAAGTTCAACCTACAGAAGTTCTAATTTATATTAAGAGGAATTAAACTGTTTCTTCCTATATTTTCAGTTCCACCAATTATATCTGATAACAGTACCCGATCAAGAATCGTTAGCGAAGGACAAAGTATTAAATTAGAGTGTTATGCGACAGGATTCCCTACTCCCAAAGTCTACTGGAAGCGAGAGAACAATGCTATGTTACCATCAGGTAAGTGTTAAATAAAAGAGTTTGCAATAAACGATTTAAAAGTGCACAATTTTAAATTCAGGACTACAATATAATGTGATAAAACTATTGATCTTGACGTTTTTAATTTAAAAAAATATGTATTTTATGCGATAATTATTTTTTTCTTCGTAAATTCTTTTACATCAACTATATTTACTTTTTCTAGATGCTTAAAAAAATTGAAATATACACGATAAACAATGTAGCCATTCCTTGCTTAACAAAGAGATAGTTTACTTAGTTTTCCTAGAGCAACGGTTTCAATTTATTTGTACTTTTAATTGTACAAAGGATATCACACTTTAATGAAGATAAAAATGTCTGATTGCAACAAAGAAGTCTTCTTGTATCTGCAACATCAAATGCACTCAATGCAAACATGTTGCAATTTTGTTGACTCACTCTATCTAGAAAACATTATAGTTTTTAATAATTTATAATTACTTTCCAATTTTTTGCTTTACAACTTATGAGTTTTCAAAATAGAAAGGCAAAGTTTAGTTGGTCTTCAATTAATTCTGTATCTCGTATAAAGTGCAATTTGTTCACTCGGCTATCAAAATCAATTAATTAAAACCTTGATTACATTTCATTTAGTTTGTTTTCATTCAATCATTTTTAATTACTCGAAAATCGATTGAGGATTCCATTTCAGTTAATTCTAAAACTGAACAACTGATATTACTAGAGATGTGTGGATTGTTGGTTTTGTTATTTCATTGTCTCTTAAGCCGAGTGCAGTGTCGGGTGCTTCTACTTGATAGTTTCTAGCTTATTAACTTTATAGAACTAGAGAAAATCAGTTATCATGTAACATTGCTGTCTCATTAAGTGAGGCATGGCTGGTAACAAAGTAGTACTGGTAATAAAAGTTGAGAAATAACTTTCTTAATTAAGCGACCATTACTTTCAGTACATCCTGTAAAACAATAAAAAATTCAATCTGGAATTGATTTTATTTATTATTTATCACTAGAATTTTATTTTATGTAATTTTTTGAATTGTGGACATTAAAATAATTTATACTGAATGTAAACTTTACAGAAATTACAAGCTGGATTATTTTTTTTATCTTTTTAGGTGGTGCAATTTATAAAGGCAATATTTTAAACTTTCCTCATGTCACTAAGAAGGACCGTGGTGTTTATTACTGTGTAGCTGATAATGGAGTTGGTCGAGGTGCAAGGAGAAACATCAACGTGGAAGTTGAATGTGAGTTTCAATTAATGCTATTTAAATGATTACTGAAACAAAATTCCTAATATTTTGATTTGCAGAATCCCAATGCTTTACTGATCAAGTTATTTTGTATTATTTTTGCAGTTACTCCTGTAGTTTCAACCACGCGGCCACGTGTTGGTCAAGCACTACAGTATGATGCTGATTTGGAATGTCATGTGGAAGCATATCCACCACCGTCAGTAGTCTGGTTAAAAGATAATGTTATTCTAACGAACAACCAGCATCAAATGGTCAATACGTATCCAGTGGCAGATGAGTACATTGACTCCACTTTACGGATTTTGTCTGTGGAAAAAAGGCAGTATGGTTTTTATGTCTGCAAAGCAGTCAACAAACTTGGTGAAAGTTCAGAAAGAGTAGAGCTGTTTGGTAAGTAATCTAAATGATATTATTTGATTCATTATAATTGATTGACAAATCAAATCATCTTTATACAGTATACTCTCGATATCTTGAAAACCTTGATATGTCGAAAAACTATTTTTCTCGTTGATATTAAATATTCGTCTAATGTTAATTTTAATTCTTATGTCGAAGAGTTTTCACTCAAAACTTTGTTATGTCGAATATTTTTCGAAGTAAAAAATGAATTTTTCCGGAAAAATCGCCGTAATTTTCAATTTAATGTAATTATTTTCTACTACTTTTAAAATTATCATTACATATTTATACTTATTCTCATCTATCAAGACTCTAATTTTTAGAATTTTATTCTGTATCTTGTGATTTTACGTGAATTTTTATGTTTTGGTTATGACCTTGTTATCTTGAAAACGCGCTACCTCGAATTTATTTTAGTGTCCCTTCGACTTCGAGATATCGAGAGTATACTGTATATATATATATATATATATATATATATATATATATATATATATATAAAGGAGGATGTCTGTTTGTTATACACTCCTAGGCTTTTTGACCGATCTGGACCAAACTTTGCAGAAACACTCTTTAGGACCCTGCAGAAATAATAGGCTACAATTGAAACCTGGACACATCTCCCCCTCCCCCTAAATTAATCCCCTTCTAACTTCTGTATAATTTTCAAGTACGGCCTATTGCCACACTTTTGACTTCACACTAGAGCTGTTGCTATGGAGCAGTGGGTAAACACTGGCCTTGAAGGTTTGGTTAGTGGGTTCAAATCTTTTTGGTGGCAATAATTTTTTTTGTGTGTGTTTTGTTTTTTTCCTGTCTTTTACTTTCATTCTTTATTTATGATAATGAATTTTCTTTTCTTTTTTCCTAATATTTTGAAATAAATAAAATTCTTCTTAATTTTTTTCTAATTAAATGTTCTTACTTTAAGAACAAAGAAAACCTGGAACCATACTAAGGGATGTAAACAGACACACTTTCTTGAAGGGAATCTGCATATATCTCTGAAACCGCTTTAATTTATAACACGAAATTTAACACGAATCTTCATTGTCAATATCAAAAAGATAAGTATTCGATGAAGTTTTGATTTTCGGGTCATAAAGGATGTAAACGGGGAGGGGTGGGGTAAAACTTTCTTGAAGGCAAGCGCTTCAAGGAATTTTTTTTTCTTTTTTTTTTTAATTGGGGAAGGGGATGTAAACAGGGGACAGAGGACAAAAATACTGAAGGGTACTTTACTGGGTATTCAGGTTACGAAATCAAAGTGTAACATTGTAATCATCACATGATGTTTTTACCAACTGGGAAAGGTTTGAATTGATAGATGTGTGGCAAAGGACAGAACGGGGGTGGGAAGTCTTATATTCTCCAATCTCGACATTAATTTCATATCTAGGGTTAATCGAGTTACAAAATAGGAATATAACATTAATTTTAACTACCAAGAGGCTTTTTAACCAACTGAAAAACATTCAAAATGATTTCACAAATTACAATTTCTTCATCATCCACATCACAACACTTGTTTTTGTAACCTGAGCAAAGCACCGGTATTTTTGCTAGTATATATATATTTCTTCACCTACATTACAGGAAATTGAATGGACTATTATATTAAAATATATTTCTTTGGTCATTTCTGGAAGGAAATACAGAATTGAAATTAGAAATTCATATTAATAAAATAACTTATTCTTTAATTAAGATGTGCGTACATTTTTTATTATTGATAATATAATGTCGGTGGCATTTTCCCTTTGCTGGACCAAAAGTAGATATCACTAAACTTTTAATAATTGAGAAATAAAAAGAATTGTATTAATTTTTAAGTAGACTACTTACATAGGTTTTCCATTGTTTTTATTATCGACAAAAGTGGAAACATTAGAAATCAGAGATTAAATTTTAAATGTTCTTCAGAAATTCATAGAATAATAATTTACGACATTCAATTTGTATATGAGAATTAAGGCTTTCGTGAGTGAATAGAATATCTTAATAATGCTACACAAATGTAAGTTAAGGTCCATGATTTTATAAGTCTTCATTCAAATAATTTAAATTTTACTGGTTCCAATAACTGACTTTTGTAAGCATCAGGATATGCAAAATCTCTGAATTTTATTCGTGTAATTGCTACATCATATTAACCTTTATTAATCAAAATAAGATTATATTCTGATTATTACATCAAGTTGTATAATCACTTACACATTCAAAGATATATGGAGATTATAAAAAAATTAAAAAAAACAAGGCCTGCACATAAATAAGTTTATTTATCCATTCAGATAATAAAAAACAAGTTATTCATAAACTTTGGTTAAGTAAGAAATGTATTTAAAATATAACACAATGTTTCGGCAATTACAGTTCCAATTGCCATTTTCAAGTTACAAATAAACAGAACAGAAAAATCAAAATTTTTTCCGTTCATGTGGTTTTTTTTTTTATTATCTGGATGGACTTTTATCTCTAGGCTTATTTATTTCTTTATCATTTCTCTGCATTGGTTTTCATTTTTTGCAGATCTCTACCTAGTTTCCATCTTGCCATTACATGTGTGTAATTAAGTTTTGCTTGAAGTATTTACATATGGACATTTTTTAAAAAATAAGTGTATTGTATTTTCAGAAACTGTTGTGCCCGTTTGCCCTCCAGCCTGCAACTACTTTCAATACTTAAGTTCTGGATCATTACCAATTTCTACAAGTACAGCGCTCATTGTCATATCAATATGCTTATCCATATTCCGATTTAGAGTCTGAGATGAATATGCTCCTTTTTTTAAAAAAAAAAATCAAGTAAGTTTCCTATTACACTCTTTTCCTTTACATAATTTACCTTTAGTTTGAGATTCTTCAGAGTATTGATAACTTGCTATTTTCACCACATCAGTTAACTAAACATTTTAAGACTGAATTCTTTCTCTTTTTTTTTTCTCTTTTAGCATTCCGTCCAAAGTATGAAGCATTTCACTTTAGTGCCTTTACTTCTTTCAAAGACTTAGAAACTCAAGAGTAAAGGAAAGTAGACAAAAAATGTTAAGAATATCATTTAGAATCTCCTAATATTAGTTTTATCAATACAGCAATAAGAATCTCTCGTAATTCTTAGTTCTGAATTTCACATCACAACATTTTTACAATCTTATAGGCCAAGTATAAACATTCATTCCCATATATTAAAAGTATATATTTTCTTAATGAGTCCACAGATAAGTTTTTATCAGGATTAACATTATAAAGCAGTTCAAACTAAAAATCTAGATTACAATAATAAAATAAATTATTATACTTCCTAGTTTTTTTAAAGGTTTTTATTGTTCAGACATCTTATCTATCCGCCAGATAGTTGTTAGCTAAATTAGTCAAGAACTTGAAGTTTACTAATAAGTAACAATGCAGTAGATAAAGATGAAAGATTGCAATAAAATTTCACTGACAAAGCTTTCAGAAGCTATTATAATTATGCATTATTTTAATAAAACCAAATGATGCAATAATGAAGGACATCCAGTCACAAGAAAGAAAATAAATTTAGTTCTTTAATTTTCAGATTAAGTTTAACGAATCATGTAACAGAAATGTTAATCATAATGAAGATTATTAACGTGTGGGATGTAACAATAATAAAATGACCAATACCGCACAATACATATAAAAAACTATTTAATAAAATGACATGTTTCGAGATGCACAAAGTAAACGGCCCTCTTCCTCAGATACAAAAGAATAACAAAGGAATTAAAAAAAGAGCCGTTTACTTCGGGCATCTTGAAATATGTCATTTTATTAAATAGTTTTTTATATGTATTGTGCAGTATTAGTCATTTTATTATTATAGAAATGTTAATCTTTTTAAAACTCAATAATTCTATTTTTTAGCAACAGAAATTGAATATCTTAAAAAGTAAAGATTTATTTGTCTTCAGCATCACAAAAATAAAGGAGGAAGTGTTTAGAGATGTAGGGGGAAAAAGTTTTGTAGATTAAAGACTTACTTTAATAGTTTTCAAGGTAACTTCATTTCTTTTAAATTTTATATTTTATCACGATCTCTAAAATTATCGTTCTAAATAGCCATTTTATTTTGTTAACAAGTTACGTTTTAGTGGTGTTTGTATATAGCATTTGTAATATCACCTTTTTTTAAAAAAATATCAGAATCTCATAAATGAACTATTTTAATATGTCATTTGGAAGAATTTTAATTTGTATAAGATTTACTTTTTATATATTCATATATACATTACAATGTAAAGCTGTCCATAAAGCCTCTTCCCAAAGATGTATCCAATTATAAGCATTATTTTCCCTATGTAATTTTAATTCTGTTTTCACCTATTCTTTCTTAATGTGTTTAACATTACAAGTGCTTTGTGAGCACGATGTTGGAATAATGAGGTGAATTCTTTTCTCAAAAACATGTTAGTTTCACCTTGCAGCACTTTCCAGGAACCTGCAAATCACACATGGGAAGGGAATATTGTATATAAGTGAATTTTTACAGTTATATTTTCGTCTACAGCAAGCGTGGGTGTCTCAAATTTTATTAAAATATTAATTTATGGATGTATCACTATGGAAAGAGGATTTATGATTATATTGTATACTTTTGTATGTTTTAAAGAAAAGTCATAAATTCTGCAATACATTTTATTCTCAGTTAAGTTTTTCTACCATTTACATTGTACGTAAAATTGTAATAAATATGAAAAAGATTATTTTAATCCTCGTGCAGTGTTGGATTTAGTTGATTGTTTCTTAGAAGAGATGGCATGAGCATTGTATCAGTTATTTGATGGAGGAGGTCCAGGGTCTGTTTAAGGACGAGGCAGTCCCTTGTGTGACGGGCTGAGCAATCATTGTGGAAATGCAGTGTGCACGACTTCAATTCCTGGAAGAGCGGCCAAAGGTTATGAGGGGCAACTAGTGTATGAAGGATATTACATTGAAGGTAAATGAGATGCCCAGCTAACCTATGCAACAGAACAATTAAAAACTATCAAAGAATATAAAAAAAGAAATAAATGGGAAAAACAGCAACAGAAGTTGAGATCTTTATCTATATGAAATGAAAGTGTTCACAATTATTTACTTGCTCTACAAAGTGGTGAAAAAGTCACAGCTCATAGGGATTTGGAATAGCAATAATACATCCAATTTTTTTCTTTAATAAACATTTGCAAGTTAATTTCACTTGCCCTTCTGCAAATAACCTATGAAAATGCATAGTTTTAAATTTTCTGAAAAATATCTCCCATTTTGGGTAAAGAAAAAATTTAATAATTCAAACTTTACTTTGTATTTTGAGAAAGTGATTTTAAAATAAAGAAAATAACTATGTTGTTTACTTGGTGAGTTAAAGGTTTTTACATTTTTATTCTCTTAATTCTCCAAAGTAGGAATTGAGCATAATTTTGTTTTGTTGTAAATTTGTATGTATTTTTTGAAAGTGAAATTTCAACAGCACAATAACAGCAAATGAATAAAAAAGAACACATAGTGCTACAGTAGTATCAACTGCACTCTTCTCTCTGTTTTTCCATCATTTATATATGACTATTACAGTCTTTTTTTGAGAAAACAGACACTTCATTATCAAGATCTGAACTCTTTCGCAATTAGTAAGATTTATGAGTTCAAACATAAATTGAATCTATTACCAAATATTGAAGTAAATTGTCACATCATGAACAAACACAAGATTAACAACGTCAAAAGAGTTTGCCCATCTTTTGACAAGGCATTTTTATTTTACTATGCATGCCATTTTATTCAAAATTCCAAAATTAGCAAATTTATCAAAGCTCTGGCACCATGTAGACATCAATGTGTTACCTTCTCAATTTTCTGCTGATCAGCAAAACAACTGTAAAATGCATGTAAGAAATGCATTGTAAAATGTGATTTTTGTCATAAATTATTCTACATTCCTAAATCGAAAAAGACTAAATAAATTGAACTATAACTGACAGTAGAAGACTAAATACATCTAGATTAAAAACACTAAAGGTTGAGACCTAGTGTTTACTAGATGACATCTCAAAACAGCTGTTTCATGCTTAACTGGCAATCATCAATTGATCAATTATACAATTTTGGGTGCTTTTGTTATATTTGAATGCACATAGAAAATTCATTGAGGCTGTTTGAGGCCAGCACATGAACTTTCTTTATTTTATTTTTAATGTGTATTTCTTATTTTTAGTTTAGATTTGTGGAGGTGCCCTATTTCTTTCTATCGTTACGTCTAGATTAAATTCAATCTTTTCTTTTTGCAAAAAAAAGGTCCAAATTTCCCATTAGTGAAACAGTATTTTAATGTTTGAAAAAAAAATTAAAGACAACGAAATAAAAGTTTAAGACAATGATATTCCTCTTCAAAATCCCTATGAAGTGCAGTTATTGTAGTTGCTTTTCTGTCAGCTACTTCAATCTCACATTGCAAATATATTTATGAATTCCTTCACCCTAGAGTAAATTTACTTAATACTAGAAAAGATCTTTATTATTGAATTACAAAAGAAGTGGTTGGTGTGGTCTTAATCTAGATCTCGAATCATTGTTTAGTATTCCCTGCCACCATTAGACAAACTTGGTATCAATGTGTTGCACTGAATAAATGGAGTTCCTGCAGGATTCTTGTCAATTCATCAATGTCTAAAATGCATTTTTCATTGAAGCCATGTTTTTTTTTTTTTCAATTTTTTGCCATCCACACGCACACTATTCGGAAGACTTATCATTTATTAAAAAGAATCTTCACCAGCAAAGTGAAGAACTATGCACGTTAAAATGAATCTTTTAAGAATGAAGATTTCTTATTAATTTATCCAGAAAAGATAAACAATAGACAATTCTGTGCTTATTATGTGTGAGTTCTATAGTGAAGTGCAACTGTTGCCAGATATCTTTAGTGAAGATGATTCGGTATTTGAGTTGATATGCATCTTTCAGTAGTCTCAATCATATTCTGAGAGAAAGAAATGTTATCCCTTTGCAATGTTTTTTTTTCCTTACGGTTCTAGTCTGTAAAGATTCCAAAATCTACTGATGATACTTAGTTGAACCTGCTGGGTCTCAAGACTAGCAAGTAGTCTCCAAGTTGTAAATGATGTCGCTGAGGGATTGTGCAATATCAAACTGGACATATAAGGTTAAAAACTGTTTTGAACATTTGTGGGGACCACGAAATAGCTAATTCAAATATTCATTAATGAGTTTGCAAAACCAGTTACAAGCAAGACCTTAATATATTTATTTCTTTTTCCTTGATAAAAGAAATATTTTTTTGTTGCGCAACTTAGGAAAACATTTTTTTTCCAAATTACTGCAAAATGAAATTGAGCCTCGAATATTCCTTAAGTTATTCTGAGCAGTTTATTACACAAACAGGTCAGTTGTTTTGCATTTGCAAATCCATAACCTTCTTGCTCTTCTCACATAGCTTAGTGGTCAAGATGGCAGCCTTTCGTAAGGCAGATGTATCGGAACCTGGGTTTGAATTCCGGCGCTGGCAGGCATGTTTATTTCCTTTCTTGTGTTTGTTCTGCTTCATCCACCTTCATTTTCCTTCAGGTCTAAGTTATTCCAAAATGGCTTCCAGAGGAAGAAAAATGGGGAAACCACCTCATGACCTTTCCCAGGATATTAAACAAAAAGATACTACTAGGGGTTCGGCCATGATCTCCTTTGCAGAACACTGAAGAAGAAAACCTTTTTCTTAGACCTTATACAATTTGGACTGTAAGAACAGACAGATTTTAAAAGATTCAAATGGCAAAAGTGACTTTTGTGTGTGTATTTTACAAAATCATATCTCTAGTTGGATAAAAATTATAATATTTCCTTTAAACTTAGGAAATCACAATATTTTGCAACTCTTACAAAATAGCATGACCTTATCCTATACTTTGATTAATTTATTACTAAATTAACAATTTGAATACCTAATACATTAGTTATAATACAGAATTTAACCTACCTCTGGATATCTTCAATCAGAGCTTCTGAGCTGTTGGTACACTGTACAGGATACGTTTTATATTCATGAGAAATGAAGAGTAGATGAGCTGTATGATATAGAAGGGCCTCGTAGATTTTTCGGATTGCATCCTCACACTTCATAAAAAGAAAAATCAATTATTTATTGCTGAAAGGTCTTTATTTCAATTGTTTGTTTTCTTATCAAGGCTTGCAAAGAAATTAACAAATTCCAAACTTAGTAATTTTTGGCCAGCCTCAAACACTATCTGGTCCAAGAAAAAAAAATCTGGTTGTTTTTTTTTGTCTCTCAAAATCATTTTAAATAGTATTTTGAAGCCAATTAAAAAATGCAACAATAATGTCTTCAAAATCAGGCAATTTTTGAATAATGGGTGTCAACTTTATGAATTTATCAATTTACATAAGGGATTAAAATTTGAACTATGAAATCTGCGTAACCTGAATCCTTTGTAATAATTACTATAGACATTTTCTGCAATTTCTGTCAGTCGTGGACACTTGCATAAAGAGTAAGGACAGAGAGGTGCAGCAACTGATACTAGATTTTTTTAATTTGAAATAATTCATATTTTTTTTTGGTCTATAATGCTATACAGTTTGTATCAAAACTGTGTACAATTTTAATGGGAGATAGAAGCACCACAATAAATCTTTTTCATCTATGAATGTACATCAGCTGATGACAACCTTCAGCGAAGAGGGTAATTCCAAGGTACCAATGTCTGGACTCTGATGATGAAATGGATGTAAGTGATCCTCCTACAATACTCTCCACATGAGGGCATAGTTCACACCAAGGCTACCTGCAACAAATTGCTTGCTTGTATCTGAATTGTTCTCAATCGCAGCATCTCTTCTTCCAAGTCAGGAGTATGCATGGTTCTTTCCCGACTAGTGTCATGCGTATTTGCAAAGAATGTTCCACTCTCTTGCAGTTGCCACTGCAAACACATGGATATTTGGTGGTTTGATACACTTCTGTATGGGAAATGCTGCCTGCCCAACCTCACAGCAGCTCTTCCATTTCCATTGGCAGCCCCATATGTGTGTCAGCTGATTCAGCAGTTGTGAAACACTCCATGTTACACATAATGTGTCTGATTTTTACAAATGTAGCAGCAAACATAAGTCAATTCTCCGTTACCATATGCCTCTCTAGACAATTGCAGCACTGCTAAATAGAGCCCTCTAAGTACCAAAGGTTGCCATCAGCAGACATATATTCATGGAAGAAAAAGATTTATCATAGTGCTCTCTAACTCCCATTAAAATTTGTACAGAGTATTCAATACATCCTGTATGTATGTATTAACCTTTTTGTTATTTAAATAAGCAAATCTTTAGTTATACAATTTACAATTTGGGATTACAATTTAAAAAAGAGCTATCTCCTTAGCCATTTCTAAATTTAGATATTTTTTTTACAATGACAAATGATTTATATTTACATTTCCCTCCCAGGAAAACTTTATGCAGGGGCTTGTTTTTGATACATTAGAGAAATGTTCATAATAAGCTAGACTACACAAAAATACTAAAAATTAATTGCACTCTATAATATATTAAAATGTATACGGTAATATTCTTAATTTTATGGATGAGGATTAAATAATGTTTTGTGGAAGAATTGACAGAAAATGTCTTCGGGGTGTTATATTAGGGTTTTGGGAAGTTAAAACAGCAATTTATCAGCTTTGAACAAATAAAAAGTCTTTTCTTAATTAATTAAAAAGATGAGGAAAGTAATATTGTAGAGTTATGGGAAGAATACTATTCATTAACTATTTCGGCCCTGATGTATTATAATATACATAAACTTTGAACGCTTACGAATCCTTCTTAAAAATCTTATTAGCTTCCAACCCTGGAGTAGAGCTCAGTAAATATTTGGTCTACGATGTTCAACTGTTATTTTAAAAGTACCATTTGTTAATGAAGTTTAGAAGGCTTTCAACCAAAATGGCGATGATGAACTTGAGTATAAATGTTGACAACCATTTTGATTCAGTTTCAAAGTTTTCTTTAGTTATATAAGGATTCTGAAATTTGAAATAAATTGAAGTTACAAGATAGTTTGTCATTTTATTTGAAATGAACCGGTGAAAGTTCTACATATATTATAATATATACGAAGAGTAACGAATTATACGAGATTTTCACTACTATCATAATTAAAATGAACGTGCATATTTTTGTTTTAAATGCTGGTAAATTGCCCTTTATTTTTAATTTATGCATTTCTTTAATTTAATAAAGTATTATTGGAAATTTTTCAATATTTATTAGGAAAAGAAAACTTACAAATTTTTAGAATTCACCATAAAAAAATAAAATACGAATTTTTGAAAATAACAAATATGTGTTATATTTAGTAACAAATATTGAACAACAACAACAACAATAATGAAAAATAAAATAAATTATAAATTTTCATATTCTATGAATTTCTTTATAGATTTATAATTTATAATAAAAATTAAATATTACTTGTTTAAAATAATTAAATGATATAATACAGCTATAGATTTTAATATTCTATTATAACAGTTTTATATGTTAAATGCAGTTTTTGTGTGGGTAGGATAGATAAAACTGATTTCTTCATCCAACTGAACAAGATTGTAATCCGATCAAGAAAATGGACATTGCTGATTATTTTCATTTCACTAGATAGTATGTCAGAAACTGCAAAATTATAAAGGTCCCACCAAAAGAAAGGCTAGACCTGCTTAATTTTACATTTAAGATGGCTGAAACTTTTCACAAAACTAATTGTCCACCAAATCCTAAGAGGGAGACCAAGTTCACTCTCCCATCAGCTATCATTGAAACGAATAAAAATGAAGTCAGACCAACTGATGATGTGAGATTTGATAATGTTGGCCACATGGTGAAATGGGACATTAAGTCACAGTGATGTAATAAGCCCAAAAGAGTTTATTGCAAAAAATGCAAAATTCATGTACGTTTTTTTCCTAAACAAGATTGTATAACCAGTATCACAAAAAATAGTTCTTTTGAAGGTAGTTAGATGTTGCACGGAGGACCAGGATTGCCCAAGGAGGCACTGGAGGTAAAGCTGCCAATGTTTCTTTGACCCAGGACTGAGATAGGGTCGGATGGTCAGCCTAACGTTCGCTAGCCTGAACCCCTGAACAGAAACCAGATACCCATTCTACAGATGGCAGGGTTGACACTACTACATGTGTAGAGGAGAATTTAGCATGGAAAACTTCCCGACATCTACCGAGATCGGGGATTGAATCTGCCTTCACCAGCCCACAGCCAAGTGTTTACCACTTGGCTATGGGGCCGACAATTCTTTTATAATTAACAATATATTTTCGGTTATATTTTCAATAAACTACATTATATATATATATATATATATATTATTCATTGTAGCCACACTGCTTGATTAAATATGGATGTTTATTAAAGAAGCGTTTCTTGCCCATTTACTTCCATTGGGACCTGATATATCAGTATATTAAAATATACATAAATTATAACAAGGTAGTGGACCATTACCACATAAGCATTAATAATAAAAACATGTTTCCTTGAGCCTCAAAAAATGGCTCTCGTTATTAGAATTAAAAAAAAAAAAAAAAACCCAACTAAAATTCAATTTTTGTTTGTTTTTTATTTCTGATGACGAGAGCCATTTTTGGGTTCATCGAAGCATGTCACTTTTTTATGTTTTTATTATTAATGCTTAGTGTGGTAATGGTTCACTAGGTTGTTATTATTACAACCACACGTTAAATATGTTTATCCCACACATAAATTTTTTCCAAAACTAAGCCACATTAACAAAAAAAATTTTCCTGAGAGGTCTTTTTCTGTTACTCTGACTAGTACGAATCCAAATTTTCAAAAGTTTCCCACCAATAGAATTAAATAAGGGCCCAAAGTTAAGTAATCTGGGGAAAACATATAGAAATTGAAAAACTTTAATTAAATGGAAAAAAGAGGGAAATAATTTTTTTTTAAGTCTACAGTTAATATTAATGTTAAATTCTTTGCAAGGAACAATCTGCAAACATCAAAGAAAGATATTCTTACTTTGAAGCTAGGGAATCTTGGAAGAGGTGGCAACGTCTCTAAAGATAATCCATTACATTCACACACTCCCTAAATAAAGGAAAAATGAATAAAATGAGTATTTATAAATTAATCAGAATTTGAATAAAATCATAAACAATATTGCTTGAAACCAGTCATTTTAAAGTAAAAAGAAAAAAAAACAAAAAACAAACATTTCTAAAGAAATTTAAAAAAAATAGTAGCCTAAAATATAAGAATTTTGAAATAGAATTTTTGACATTTTGAAATAGAAGAGTTAATTATTAAAGTATTGATTATTCAGTTCCTGTGAAATAAATTTCATATGTCGATCCCAAAATTATCAATGTCAATTTTGTTTCTATCATAATTTAGCTTTTAATTTCCATTCATTTGCTTGCCTTCACTGAATGATGAATAAATAGGCTTATATATCAATTAGGCATAACTGGCATGGCCATTTTCCAATTTTATTTTAGTAAAATATCTAAATTTCAACAAAAATTGTAAATACATAAGATAAATTCAAATCCTTTAGAATAAAATATGCCAGACTGCAAACTTTATTTTCTTAATTGCAGTTTCAAATTGTTATCCTGTAAACCAACTATGAAAATTCTCAGTGACTTAGGTACAATAAAAATATAAACATTACAACATTAAGCTGTTTTTTTAATTTTTAACGTTTTTGTGTGTGTTTTAACAATTTTTTTTTTATTTTTTAAAAAAATTGCACAAGTTAATTTAAGCACATTAAGCTGTTTTTTTTTTTCTGTTTTAAAGCGCAGGCATTTTTAATTATTTTGGTCAGCTTTTTTTTTGCTCTGAAAGACCTTTATAAAAAGTTAATTTACAATTATATTTATAAAAATAAATCAAATTTACGTAACTGAAAGTCTTTAAATTTATTTTTTTTTTTTAATTTTTTTACCTGAAAGAAAACTTAATAAAAATGAGTGTGACAAATACAAATTAAGAATATTTCAACATCATTAAAAGATTGCTACTTGCCATAGACTTGTGAATATTCTCAACGAAAACTTTTGCCAACCATGCTGAATTTACAAGCTCTTCATAGGTGTTTTTGGAATTTACAGGTGAATAATCAATCGAACGTTTTCTTTCCCCTCCACATGGATTAATAAGAAGCTCGAAGAAAGGCAGTTGAACCAGTGTTGTTGTTTGGCTTTGAGCTGCACTGCACTGGGTTATGGCTAATGCAGTCACTGCTGCCATTCCTAGGACAATAAATCAAAATGCTTATGTTTAAAATATAAGTCAAAATGCTGATTGAACTTAAAAGTTTATGCATGTTAAATTGTTTCAGTATGAAAAAACAAAAATTATTTACTTAACTTTGAGATTAACAAATTTTATATTAATTATTTCTTGAATGTATTACTTTGCTTTTAATGTGAATATAGGTTAAGTATTTCCAATTCAAATTTAAAAATCTCTAATTTTGCGATGAAGATAAAATTGTTAAAACTGCAGTAAAATATCTATAAATATATAAAAAATAAAAAACATAAAAAATGTAATCACCTCATTGAAGGACTGAAGCTATAGAATACATTACAGAACAAAAAATAAAACAAAGACTTTTAAAACAAAAAAACCTGAAATGAAACAACTTTAGCTCCATATATGTATATCGAAGTCATGAAAAACCTAAAAATTTGAAACATTCCCAACCCCAAGCAATTCAAACTTATTTTATGTAAAAAAATGTTTTTTTTGGTTGCATTCCAATATGAAGTTACCTTTCATTTTTGATACAACTATAAAAAAATTAATAAAGAATTATAATTATGAAATAAGTTATTACATCTTTCTGCCTAGTTTTCTTTCTGAATTTGCACAGAAAATTCTGAATATTAGCAATGCCTTGCTGGCTTTTGAGCAATTGTAAGTTGATGTAAAAAAATGTAAACATAATCATTTTTTAATATAATTTAAGTAAACAATAAATGATTCTTACCTAAAAAAATTGCCATGAACCCAATTGTTTTCATCTTATATTGCCTTCAGAAATGCTTTAAATCAAGCCGATGAGTAGAGATCATTGCAGTACTTATAAATCAGATTTGCTATGTAGGAGTCAAATTAGAGAAATGGGATGGGGCAAATAAAAGTATTTATTTTCTATTGGGTAAAATTATACTTTATGCTAATACACTGATGACGGATCATCGAAAGAAAAATACACTTAATGAATGAGATTCTTAGAAACAGTGTGCCTGAGGCAGTCCACAAGCATTAGGAGATGGGGATGGGTTTTTTCATTTCCCTAATGCTTCAATTAGAATTAAAGGAAGATGTAGGCATTCACTTTAAAACAAATCTCTTGGATTGATCAAAAGTAATTTACTAACATTGAAACAAATTAATTAAGTAAGAAGTGTAGGTTGCCCAGGAATCTAGAACGGGGGTGGGGACACAAATAAAACTGTGGTTCTCAAACAAAACCAAAAAAGGGTTCAAAAAATGTTGAATTTCTTCCTTTTCAGATTTTCTTTTAACCCTTTCCCCCAAGCATTACAGTGAATTTTAAGCAACATTTAGACATAAACACAGATTAAAATACATTATCTTAATATTTACAGGCACGTCTAACTAACTAACTAAACGTAATTTTGAGATGTGTGTGTTAAATATGAAATGGATAATGAAAGGCATTTACAAATCAAAGTTACATCACACAGAACAATTGGATCAATTGTTTTTCGATGATAAATACAGTAACTAGACATAAAAGCAAGTTTCAATGTTGATAAATTATCCTACTGAACTAACCAGTCAACTCATGTTTATTCTGCTATTGTTTCATGAATGTTCACCATTTAAATTCATTGTGAATAAAGTAAGAAAATTGTTATCCGGCAGATTAAGTAAACTGTTAACGGTTATTTTATTCCAGTGTTAAGTTTGAAATTTACAATTCAAAATGTGAACGATTTTTTTTTCTCAAAAAAGTCAGGCAATCTCACAATCTATTATAAAACTATTTTTATTGTCTGTTCAAGTTTTACAAAAGAATAAATAAAAACTATTTTCTCTTGGGTCTAGTTCTAAGAATTCTTCTGTTTTCTAACGGAAGAGGAAGTTTTAGTTTTATCACCATCAGTGAATTTTGTGTTTCTGTTCTTGCACCAAGACTTCGAGTAATCATAGACCATCTACGAAAAGAAAGAAAATTACTCATAAATCTTTAATGAGAAACATACCTGATAAATATCTTCTTCTTTCTTTCCAAAAAAATTGATAATTTTATTAGAAAAATGAAAAAATTGTAACAATATGACGACTGAAAATATAAAACAATTTGCACATAAATATCTTAAATAAGTGTTGTTCCTTTACTATTTACTTTGTACAATTTATCAAATAGCGAATACTGTCTTGATAAATATTATGGTGATCTGACAGTGAAATGCAAACCAACAACGGTTCTATTTTTAATCAAAGAGCCATGTTTTTATTGTACTCGGTGTGTTTGCATTTAATTCAGCTGTGACTGTTTATTGAGAGGCTCTGTGTATCATTAGGTTTATGTTCAAACAAATAAATTTCAGTGTCCAAAAAGCTTCACATTTTTTTAATTTATAAGACTTGCTGTGCTTGTTACGATGTAAAATTACTGACAGACAAAGCATACATACCTTAAGACACAGCTACTGAAATAATTTACTAATTAATCTAGAAATTCAAAGTTTAAGCCAAAATATCAAGAATGAGACAAATCACTTTAGTAGAAACAGAAACAAAAACACAATTGAAGTGAATAAGTTACTGCTTCCATTCCAGTCTGATGGTTCACAAAATCCCTTTGGGTGTCCAGACAATTTGAAGTAAAATTTGTTAATGACATTTTCAAGAAATTAAAACAAGCAATAAAACTGGCAACTTTTAAGATCTGTAGGAATTATTTCCCTTTTTATTTTTTATTTGATGGGATTCACATTAAAAATGTAATGTTCAAAACGATTTGCAAGATAATAAATGTTGGAAGTGCCAATGTATAGGATGCGGCTTTTAAAGACCAACCGGCATTCGTTTACGCACATTTCAACCTCGTTCTTATCTATGTCTATCTATGCTTGTATTATCTATTTATTACAATTTGGCCTTTAAGTACATTTTAACACTGACTACCACACCTTTTAAACATCATTTTCAGTATTATTAACATGTTGTTGTTGTCTTGAAATTATATTTTAAATATTAAAATTAAATGGTTGTTAATGAAAACTATGATTACAATTTCCTTCCATTGCCTCAAGCAAATGTCTAAATATATCATTCAGTGAAGAAGAAATCTTCGCAATTAATGGGAGAATTTTAAACGAAACACTTATCCAGGATTTTTGGATTAAATTTAAGAGGAAGATTAGTTTTATCACTAAGAACAAAAAATTCCATTTGCAAAGTGATAATACATTAAGATTCATTTAAGATACATTTCAAAGCAAAGAAAGAAATAGATTTTTTTTTTCTCTCTCTCTCTGCAATTTCCTGCTCATCTAAATTAGATAATGGAAAAATCCCTATTCAATTAAAGTAATCACAGAGAAAGAGAGTAAACAACAACAACAGGCAATCCTATTAATCAAAGATCAGAAATAAAGATGCCCACAAATACATCCTCAAAAGGAAGGCTTCTCTAAGCATTTTCAGAAATGGGTTATTAATTATTCCAGTGCTTCTTCATCTTATGGTGATCACGAAAGACTGGATTTTTTTTTTTTCTTTCGTTAAGTTAGAATTAGAATTGATATTTTTTTTTATATTGGTTTTTTTTTGTTTCTAAAATCATGTCCTTACTTGCACATTGCTTCACTGCTCTATAACTGTCACAACACTGGTTTTAAGTATGACATACTTAAGCTCATGAATACTAATTATAGACAAGCTGCAGTTATTAGGATTTTTTTTTTTATTTTTTTTTTTTTAATTTGCTATATTTTTATAACGAGTCATTGCTGAATTATTTTTCTAGTGACAGAAGAAGGCAAAACGATGGTATTGTTAATTCTAAATAAACAGGAAGATCACTTAAATAATACTTTGACATTTATATGAAATGCAAATGATCAGATTACACTGCAAAGCCTGATTTAAGAAAAATTTCATTTATACTGAATTCTTCCATAAACAGACATTTATCAAAAAATACAACACTAAAAAATTGTATTACAAACTATATTTTTTCTGAAAAAAAGAAAAGAAAAGGAAATATGAAAAACATTCTTTAAAAAACTATATACAGTAGAACTTCTATTATCCAGATTAATTGGGGATTGGCATGATCCATATATGCAGGAATCCGGATGATTGGGTCATGAGTGAAAATCACTCTAGCAACATGTTATTGTGAAACTGCAGCAATGCATGTATTAAAAGAACCAAAGTTACAAATATTTAAACACAAACAGTATTTTTTAAAGTTTTTTTATTTATTTTTTTTTCCTGAAAATCGATTCAGATAATTGGTGATCTGGATATTTGACGTTCGGATAATTGGAGTTCTACTGTATTTGTTTACAAATTTCTTTCAAGTTCTTCAGAAGAATTCCAACTGTTTAATTTGGACAAAGACAGATGGACATGACAAACTTTCACCATTTTCATAAATGCTGCTTTTTTTTATTTGTAATAGTGAGATATGTTTCAATTTATGAAGTTTTTGCGGTAATAATTATTTAAGTATATTTTAATGAAAACATACCTTTTTATTGGAACTTTCACTTCTGATTGTAGATCTTGTACATTTAGCTGAAAATTATTGATAAGTAGTCCTAGTGCTACAATGTGAGCTATCAGTTTATCTTTTAGCTGCTGTGACATTGTTCTGGAGAGAGAAAAGAAATATTAGGAATTCAAAATGTACGAAGACAACTTCAGGTAAATTTCTAAAATGAAAATGCCATCAATACAGATAAAGAAACGTATAGGCTAAGGATAACTGTAAGGCTTTGATAGATTGTAAATTCAGTTGTTTTTTTCTGTATTTAAACATGATTAGACTTTCTCGAAAAATATAAAAATTGTTAATAAATATAAAAGATATCATTAAGAAATATTCATCTAGAACCTAGAAGAATGTGTGACAATATATATATATATATATATATATATATATATATATATATATATATATATATATAAATGTAGATTACTGTTATAATAATTTATCGTAGCATGTAAGTTAAACAATAAATCTAAAATTGAAATTGCTCAAGTTTGATACCAGCTTATATATTATCTTGATAAAAACTATAATGAATAGGGAGTTATTTATAATCAAAAGCATCACAAATAATACAATTAAGCTTATTAAATTAAGCTTATTAAGCTTCTTTATTACCACATAATTCTCCATACTTGCTATATTTCGGAGAATTATGTGGTAATAAAGAAGTTTAATAAGTTTGATTGTATTATTTCTTTTCCCTTTATGTAATGCTTGAGAAAGGAGGGTCGATTAGGACTCCGAAATATAGCAAGTATAAAGAATTATATGGTAATAAAGAAGTTTAATAAGTTTAATGGAGTTATTTTATAATTAAGACAGTTACAATTTAAATTGTTGATTATATAACTACAGATGGTTTTATGTGCAGATAATATTCACAAAAAGAAACAGAAGGCAAACATTATTTTCTTGTTTTAAATTTTTTAAACAGAGAACACTGGATAAGTTAGCAAATAGGAAAGACTAAACGATATTTCAGGACATTCAGGGACAAGTTTTTCAAATTTTAGTGCATTAAGTGAATGTGAATATTAATTTTAAACATAAACAGCTCAGTTACTGTACTGTAACAGCTTAGTTGTAATTGTTAATTAATTACAGTGGAGTATATTTCACGAAAATAAAAAATACAGAATTGATAAAGACCCCCCCCCCCCCCAAAAAAAAAGGCTTACAATGAAGCTAGTTTTTTTTTTTGATTCGTCTCCTTGATATGAACTATCCGAAAAAGACATTCACCATTTCTGATTCACTCTCCTTTTCCGTATCTCATTTTCGTAACTCATCTCTCAAAGGACATCATAGTTTGCTCCAATTCACAACTGATAATGCACTACTCATTCTCCATCTGCACTACTGAGTTTAAGAATGTGTGCTTAAACATTTTAATTAAAATGAAAATATTGTCAAAGCAAATCTTAATTTTTAATTTCTGCTGATAGACTAACAGAAAAATAATATACTGTATATAATTCAAAGAAGTAAATAGAAAACAATACAAAGAAGTGGGATATTATAAGTAAAAAGTAAAGTTGAAATGCAAATCATTAGCTAATGCACATATGAGAAAGATTGCAAAGTTTCAATTGAAATAATTTTAATTTAAATATCATTGATGGTTATTAGTTAAAATAAAAAGGATAAAAAAAATATAAAAAAAAAATGAATCAGTGCATAAGATTTATTATATCACTGAATAGCTCAATATCTTCTCTCTTCATCTGGAGTATACCATTGATCAACAGATCAGTTGCTTTCTTGTTAAGTTCAACTTAGACCTTTTAAAATACAAAACATGCCACAGCAAATTAAATAGATTCTGTAATTCTGAAACAACACCCAAGTGGAATGATTAAAGGCACTTGCAAAGCAGCAGACAGCTGTACTGCATCGAGATATGCAAACGATTGAAGTACGGAATCAATCCATAACTAGCATTTGCTAATCAAGAATACCTTTGCCATTACAGTATTTTGGGTTTGGCAATGAGTTTGAAGATGAAATGAAGTTCATACAAAATACCAAGGCAACAGATTCACTTTCCATATCAGCAGTTTGAGATAGGAAGGATTACTTGTCTTCAAGAGATAAAATGGTCAACTTGCTGTAATGTACAGTACATTAGTTTGTGACAGTTTCTCTATTTTTGAGAAAGAGTATGATTTCTCACTGAACTGCAGTACTCAAATACAAGATGGGATGACTGTATGATCTGGCAACAAGCTTTCATCATCATTATAGTCACATTCTACAGTTAGCTAATATTGCTTTAAGTTGTACTATCATAAGGATAAAAAAAAACAAACAAACAATTATTTCCTCTAGATAAGAATGTATACTGAATATGGAATTATGTTGCTTACCTTTAGTGATAAATCTTTTGTTTCAAATGTAATGATAGTATATTCAGGTAAGAAGAAGCAGACTAATCCAAGGTAATTTATTAAAATGACAAATGGAAAGAATGAAAGTCATTATCAGTTGGTAAGTAATCAGTCATGACAGCTAATGATTTTGGCAGCAAGATAGTATATGGACTATATACTGGATAACAAAATCCATTTCTTAAAGAGAAATATGCTTGGCAGAATGTTTCAGTAAGATACCAACTATTTCAATGTACAGGAAACATCATTAGGACATGTCTATGTGCTGTTAAAATTCTGAAGTATTCAACAAGGTCCCTGATTCTGTTCTTAAACGATTATGATTGGGCTATGGTTGGATACCATCTTAGCATTCACTACAACCAGTGTATGTATCAAGGCGAAATGCCACAGCTTAGGCAATCAAAAAGTTTCTAAGACTACTTATCACAATAATGCATTCCTGAATGTATTGCCAATAGAGTACTTATACTATTAATCATCATTTCAGGTAATAAAATTTCCATTTGTTTTTGTAATAATTGACAAAATCTGGTCATAAGCATTTCAATATTATTATTAATGATGGGCTTATTTTTGGATGTTTTCTTTTGAGAACAAGAAGTTTAGTTTTCTTTCCACTGTATTGTGGGTTCACATCAGGGTATTTTAAGTTATCATGGATTAATTTTTTGTATTTGTCCAAATAATAAACTGTCAAAAAAAAAAAAAAAAAGTTATAGCTTGTCTGACTCCCTCCTCCTCTACTCAAACGAGTCACAACTTCCATCAAATATGAACTACTTGTTCAAAGAATCCCTAAGTGCTTGGGTACCTGAAGGGATTATAATGAAGATTTCTTAACATATTAATAAGCATCACCACTTCTCAGCAAACCACAGTGAATATATTTTAGTCTACATAAACCATTTATGAGTGTAAGTTAAACTATTTACAACTGCATTTAGTTCACTGTAATAAACCAGATGATATTAAGATTTTTACTTTACCTTCGAAAATGACCAGTTGCATCTTTGGATGACTGTGTAAATCTATCCAGCAAAGAGGTTCGAATGGGAAATGGAACAGAAGAAGGAAGTGGATCTGAAACAAAAAGGAAGCCTTTATAAAAACATCAGAAAACTTTCGTTCAAATAAAAAAAAAAATCATGTTTGTTGTTTGTTCATAATCATGTTCATTTTAACATTATATTCACAATGTCAGAATGAATATTAGGAGATTCATAGTCGACAGTTTCATACGAGTTTTATTGAAACTGGAAGTTAGATCTTTTGGAATAGTAAGCAATTAAGAGTATAATCACACTTTTTACATGTTGGAGGAGATTTAACGTGCATCTTGGTATATTCAAAATTATGTTATTAACTGAAATATATCGAAATTTAAATTTCTTTATTAAATTTTTACAGATAATTAATGTTCTTGTTAGTGACATTATTCAATTCCAATACCAATTTCTCTTTAATTATTAATATACTCTTAGACAAAAAAATCAGCGTACCAAGAAAGAATTATCCAATTGAGACAAAATTTGGTAAGTTTAATGTACATACAGAAAACGAAATGATTAGAATTTCAGAACAATTGGATGATTTATTGGACAGAAAGAGCTACACAAAATGAGGAAGTCAGTATGGCGTTGGTCTGGTCTGGATACAAGCTGTTACTTGATGTGCCATTAATTGATACAGATGGTATTCTGTGAGATTTCTTGCCAATTGATGGGCTAATTCGTTAACATTCTGGGATGGTCACAGGCAATACATTGTCACATCCCAAATGGGCTCAATAGGAGGGAGATCTGGCAATTTGGCTGGCCAAGGAAGTGTGTCGTAACCACGAACACAATCAATGGAGAAGAGTATCATATGTGGATGGGCATTATCTTGCTGAAAAGTAAGCCCAGGGTGCTGCAAAAAGTACCGCAACCAAATGGTTGTAGAATTTTATTAACATTTACTCTGCTGTGGGGGTGCCACTGAGGACTACCAAGGAGGTCCGGCTATCAAACGAAATGGCACCCCAGACCATAACTCCCTGTTGTTGGGCCGTGTGACATGCGATAGTAAGAGAGGGATTTTGATGATTCCAGGCCTTCTCCAGACATGTCTGAGATGGTCATCGGGGCTCAGTTCAAAACAGGACTGATCACTGAACACTTCAACCCCAATCAGCATAATTTCCACGTTGATTGTGCCCGGCATCACTGCAATCACTCTTGACAGTGCAAACTAGTCTGTGGTAGTAGGCGTAATGGGCCTCAGGAGAGTACATTCTGCTCCCATAATCTTCTACTAATGGTCCAGGTGGTCACTTCAGTACTGGTCATGTGATAAATGGTTGATAGTGATGAATCTGGTGCTGTAACAACTGTTCTGACAATTGCTCTACCTTCCGTTCTCTTGTCGCCCTAGCCTGTCTACTGCCTTCTTGTTACTGAAATCTGCCATTCAAGACCCATTCCTGCCAGCATCATCTAATTGCCGTATCGCTCCCACCCAAATGCCAAGCAATTCGTCGGTTTGTCTATCCAGCCACATGTAGTCTAAAGATAGTCTTCTTTCAAATTTCGTCCTATGGTTGTATTGGCTGCAAATTCATCGACAAGGCATTGTTATTGTCAAGGTAGGAAAATGAAATCAAAATCCACTGGAAGCTTTGTTCTTGAAAGCAAAATTCGCTTTTTATATACACCATCATAATGCAATGCTCAGTTCCAATGTGCTGTAGCATCGGCTATTCATTCTTTAGGTGCAGATTTTTGATCATTTTCACATTCGGGCGATAAGTTTTTGCATGTTAAGTTTCATTACTATCAGATTATTTTCTCTGGGTGAGCCGATTTTTTTATCAAAGAATGTATTTAAGCAATTAGCAGAGAAAACAAAAAAAGTAAGCATCTTTAATAAATTACTTTACCTTTTTTTCTTATATCTGCGTAGCCTAACTTCCCCAGCATAAAAAGATAATTTAAGTACATCAGCAATTTTAGTTTCCTAACACAATTTTCTTCATCTTCAGGTAAGTTTTCTAGGTTCTTTATTATTAAAGAGGGATATCTGAAACAGAAGAATTAAAAATTAAGAGGAAAAAAAACACATACATAGTAAAATGAAAAAAAGAGCATTTATTAAGGTAAACTGGGAAAGAAGTCCCATGCTTTTAAATATTAGTTTAATAGAATGGTTGACAGTCATATACCGTATTTACTCGCATAATTTTCACCTCTCCCCAATTCAATGAATTAAAATTTGGGAAAAAAAATATTCCCTTAATTCTCCTCCCACCCCCACCTTTTTTTTTTTCAGGAAGTGTCTCTTCTCAGAAACTTATCTAAAATTTCTTTTATCCTTTTATTTCACAAACTTTAAACTCTTCACCAGACACACCCAAGATAATCCACATTCCAATGCTGATACCTAAACCTAATCCACTTAACAATAGCAACTGCATATTTCTTAGCCTTCGAGCAGTATTGACGTGTTGTAGAAGCTCTGCTGAAAATGGGAACAATAATGAACAACAGTTTCACCGTCGCTTCAAAATACAAGTTGTTAAATACGTTGGGAAAGACGGTGTAAAGGCAGCAGGAAGACAATTTGCAGTGGAACTGAAATTAAATATGCTACTGGAGGAACCAGAAAAAAACAATTAGGAAAAGCTAAGACCACTTCAAAATTGTTTCGAGATCCAAAGTGCAGCAAATACCCGAATGTGAATATAAAGTGAATGTGAAAAGTACATTACAGAACTATGAAATGACAGGATGGCGGTCACCCATGAAATGATCCAAATGAAGACCCAAGAAATTGAGAAGAGGAATGGCATTTCAAAGAGATTTAAAAGTTAGTCGAAGCTGGGCTCTCTGATTTACGAGAAGAAATGACCTAAGTTTATGAAGGAGAGACAACTTTGGTTCAGTGACTGCTTGGGGACTACGTGGAAAACATCGTTAACTTTCACCATTTCTTAATTCACTAATGCTAACAACATGATTTCATCCTTTCTCAAATTGGTAATGCTGATCAAATGTTTCTATGTATAAAATTAAATAACTTATGTAAGTTAATAATTACTGTTTTATGAATAATATACTATAGAAACAAAATTGCTATTTACAATTATTTTTAACCATACTTCATCATGATTATAAGATAAATAATTCTACATCATCTTTATGCTATATAAATATTTATTAAAATATATAATGAATTTTCGGAAAGAATCAAAAGTGTAGAATTATTTATCTTGTAATCATGAAAAGGAAGGAACCGAAAAGTAAGTATGGCACTAAAAATTGCAGCAGATTTCTTTATCCTTGATTTTTCTTAATGTTGCTGTTCACCGCATATTTCCCCCCCCCCCTCCCCCTCTCCATTTTTATGCTAGAAAAGTTCAAAAAAAAGGGGGGGGGGAATTATACGAGTAAATACAGTAATCACATAATTAAAATATGATTTTCAAAAACGTAAAATCCCATGTTTGTTTAAGGGATGCACGGGAAATGTAAACTAAAAATGTTCTAAGTTATTTCTATGTTCCTTAATAGTAATGATGTCTAGAAAGTAAATCAGAACAACTTTCGAACTTAATTACTAGAAACAAGGTTCATCAATTTGCTTGGCATTCAAATGCAAAGGAATATGTTTGTATTACTCGAAATGTATTATGAAAAGAACTTACACCAATTACATCTGAGGACAGATTGATTTTAATACAGATACCGGCGATGTTTGATCATGTTATACAATATTTAGAAAGAATGTATATAATTCAACTTGAGAACACAGAAGAAATGAAAGGCAGTAATGATGGAGCATGTATTTATGAAAATGAATCAAGATTTAATTAATTCCCAAAAGTTTCTAACTCCTGTGCACTTAAGTAATCTTTCCACAACATAACTTATCCTAATAATACCAGTATCGCTTTAATTTGTTCTATTTAGACAAAAGCATCTGGCTTGAGTTATTGTTTACTGAATTAAAGAACGCCAAGAATTCTAAAATAATTAATCTGTAAAACTGAGAGCCAGCTTATATTTAATTTCTGAGATTGGTAGACTTTAGTAGATTCTTCGTCTTCTGTAAGAAAGCTGTGCTTATTTATCAACTACAGTCAGACCTCGATATAAGGTCACCCGCATAAAAGGTCACCCCGCATATAAGGTCACTTTTCTAAAGTCCCGGCTCACTGAATTGAAATGCATATGAATCGGTTATAAGGTCAACCCGCTTATAAGGTCACTTTCGCGAGATCCCAAGGGGTGACCTTATATCGAGGTCTGACTGTATTTACAAATGCTTACAAATAGCTTATTTGCCAAACAACATTTGTAGACTGAAAATAAAAACTGGGCTAAGTGCCAAAATCTAAGTTCTGAGAAAAACAGCAAAAACGTTTTGGAAAACTAATACTGGATACAGTGAAAGTCTAACAATTGGCTAAAGTTTGAACTACTTGTAGACTGAATATCATATAGCCGGGTTTTTACCGCACTGGCCTAGACACATAGACCATATTTTAGCAATAAAATGGAAATCGATTGTTGTGGCACTTAGCCCGGTTTTTATTTTCAGTATACATTTCATTTCAATGGTTCCCAATAAAACTATTTTTCATCGTAGTGAACACAGAAAATGGTTAACTTATTAACATCTTTGTCAATATTTCAAGGTATTTTTAATTTTAAATATTATCAGTTACTTCTTATTTTTCAAACTACAAAATACTAATTTGTGGGCTGAGAGGTTCAGTTCCCAGCAGAGATCTGGGATTTTCTTTGGGTGTATCTCCTTCAGATGGGTCCTGGAGTTCATTCCTCTATAATGGGGACCGAGGGGTACTTTCTGGGGTTAAAGGCGGAAAGGCCATAGGATCGACCACCTAATCCCAAACTTCATCCCGATGCTTGCAGAACCTACACCTACAAAGGGGCCTACATGGCCTATAAAACTGAGGTCCTTTAACTTAAGGCTAATTACGAACAACTTTTGAAATTCAAGATTAATAATCTTACAACTAATTACTAATACCTACAAGGTCCATTATTTAAAGAAAAAGAAAAAAAGCATAATTAAGTATAAATTCAAAATATTAAGAATATATTTAAAGAGCTTACTTGCTTTCCTCTCTCCATTTTGCAATGTCCGTTGCACTGAATTCCTGCCATTCCTCTATTGCCTCATTGAGAATATCAAATTCTTTGGATGAGATTACTTAAATTTGTTAAGGATAATATTAAGTGCAAGTCCCTAAATTAATTACATTTTCTTACATTATGTTAGGGTGTTACTTTTACCTCCACAGTCATACATTGATTCATTATTACATTAAGAATATCATTATCTGCTTTCCAATCATTTATTCATCAACAGATAATCAAGTTAGACTCTCATAATAAAAAAATAAATGATCAGCTTTAAAACAATATACAATGTAAAAACAATTTGAAAAAAAATAATGGCATAATTCATGACACTGTTCTCATGGTAAAACCAATCAAAAAGTAGTTACACAATAGTGAAGTTAACAACACTGAAACAACATTTGAGGCAGACAAACAAACAAACAAACACAACTGAACATAACAAATCGCTTTCTATCAACATTTCAAATTGTACTCTTTCATCAGTTAAGATTTACTTATCCAATGAACATTACATGTATTGAGTGTTAGAATTTCGTTTGACTACTGAGTGAACTGAATTTCATGTTAAAATAGGCAGCGATTGGCCAATTAAGGATTGGTGCTTGATAATAATTTAAATAAAACTTAATATGTTTGTTTTAAATCACTATTAATAAAAATCAGGATAAGTAAACTGTTCATATTTCATATTAACCTTCAAAATAATGATAGAAGACAGTGAATGGCATGATTTCGTTTAGTAATTGGTCAAAGGACAAAGTAATTGGCCACTTCTGAAAAAGATTTAAATAGCAAATGATAGAAGTTTACACAACCGGAACATTAAAATTTTGAAGTAAGACTCATAACAGAGAAATTTACATGACTGTGTTATAATATTTTAGAAAATGCTACCTTTGTTTAAAACCCAGGAGCCTTTGTGCATTTATCAGTAAGTCCTTCCAAAAGAAAACTCATCATCTGAATCATCCTTCAGGTGAAAGCAATTGAATACAAAAGCAAATCTGATTCATTGACATTTGGAATATGCTGCTAATGATGCTTCGAAATACACCGAATATGATATAAGTTATCGCATGTGGATTAGGAAACTTTGAATAGAATTTCACAATTTAGTTGCACTTGTCACAGATTTGAGGATTGACAACTTTTGTGAGACCTTTCTATGTTTCCAATATCTGGTCTCAAAATATTATTCTCCGATTCCTGCTATTGCTGTTGTTGATGGATGAGGTGTTGGCTTTTCAATGTATTATATATTGACTGATGTTCTTGCATTAGTTTTCTATTTTCTGGTTGATATTTAGCCTCCGGTGATATATCTTAGTAGTCTATTAAACTTGGTATCATTTCCCTGAAATCCTAATTTCACTTAGAATGTCAAAAGTGGCAATCACTATCTACTTTAACATGTACAGTCCTATCAGAATAATAGGACCACCCTAGAATCACTGACATGTGTCTGGGGCGGATTCACCGTGTGCAACTGACAAGGTCGAGTACACGGATATATATGCGACGGACGATAAGGACAGATTGCCCTTAGTGCATAATGCAATCACAATGGGCAGATGAAGTGATTTGAAAGGAATGATCACAGGCTACAGATCGAAGAGTGGAAGTATCTCGGAAACAGTGCATTCATGGGCGGTTTTTGATTACCATAGAAAAGGTGTACAAAGATTGGAGCAATAGTACATTAAGTAACTCCAGTCATCAGAATTGTGGAGCCCCAAAGGCCATCGATCCCAGAGGAGAGCATCACCTTCGTCGACTGGCAAAAGCCAATTGGTGCACAACAGCAAGTGTTCATGTCTGGGGGATGTTTTCTTGGTATGATCTGAGCTATGTTCGCATCACTTAGCAACCTCCTAAAGCTAAGTGACTAGCTAAGCTCACTTTAATTTTAACGAATATTGAAACCAATGTTCAAAAGAATAATGGTTGTCTTTGTATTATTAAGTAATTGTTTAGTCACTACATTCACCAAGTCAATTTGTACATCTAATCTGAAGATACTACAAGATAAGCAGAATCTTAATCTTAATGAAATGAAGAATATATTAAAAACATAATAAATATTTCGTTCTGTAAAGGATACTATCTTCAATATTATAAACATCTTCTAATTTAGTTGCTGTTCTATTAATTGGCAATAGTTCATTTTCTAAAGATTCACTTCCTGAAATAAATAAATAAATATAAACAAATAAACAAACTGAAGCATTCTTTTATTTTATTTTTTTTTTGCTTAAATATTATGATCTTATTAATTAGCAATTAATTTTATATTACAATAAATACTAAAAAAGGTAAATGGTATTTGTGGTAACACATTATACTGATACCAATTTCTTTGGTTGGTTAGGTTTAATGGAATGAATCACTTGCATTATTGCATCAAAACAATTCTGAAACAACAGTTCAAAATTTCAATGAGAATAATTGAGAAAGAATCCACAAATCAATCAAGAGATTTACGTAACACTGAAGTTTGAATGACACAACCAAAATTCCTACTTTTCAAAGAATTGTAAATTATACACTGTGACTGTGATCAAATTATTCTGACCTCCCTTAACCTAGTGGAATCATGTGAACAAATAACATGACTCTCTACATAAATAGGAAAGTAACAGATAATGCTGCATCACTAGTCGTCATTTAAATTCACTATTTTCCGGAGCAAATCAATGCCGACTTATTACGGATTTACTTTGATACTGTAAAATAAGCTTACATTTAAGGATCTTAACCAATACATTGACGATAGAACATTTGAAAGGAAACTAATTTTTCATTTTTATTAAGGAAAAAATAAAGTGTTTGAAACTGGTCGTGTGTCTTTTAGAACTAATAATTACCTTCACTTTTATTAAAGTCCGTTTCATCAAATTCAACATCCAGTGCGGTTTGTTGCATCAGTTCATTCAATTGCTCTTCAGCTATATTGTATTTTTGTTTGCTTTCAATTGCCCGTCGTTTTCGCTGACTTCCAAAAGCAATCGTCAAATCATCAGCCTGTAATTATCATTAAAAGAAAAAAGCTTTTTAATTTTTATTATATTTTAATTTGGAACTAAACTGGTTGCCTGGATACTTACTGTGAAAAATAACTTAGAGGAGAAGGTAGGAATATGAGATAGGGTAGTAATATGAGATACCGTGGTTTCGAACACACCGTAGGCTAGTGACATCTACGGAAACAGTTGGAAATTACTTCTTATAGTGCTCTTGTGTTTTCAGGTTGTCGTCTGCCATTTTAGCGAAAGCTGTGGTTATCCGTGGATGTTTGTTGATTGTTGTGCAATATAAAGTTTTTGTGTTGACTTATTAAGTTGTGATTTGCTTGGAAATATTTTGCAGTTTACAAGAAACAAATAAAGGCTGGTTAGAGTAGTAAGTATTGCTGTATTGAATAGTCACTGTGAATTAAAAAGCTAACGTATTTTGAATGTGATATAATGGCGGGAACTAAAAGAGCGGGATGGTTCCAATATGAGACACTTGATAGGTAGTAATATGAGACTGTCTCATATTACTACCATTTTCTAATAATTTCAATTAAGCCTAGAGCTACAAATCGGGGACGCAGACCTGGAGCATCGCTGTGATTACATCGTTCCCATATAAAAATCATCTTATTAGGAGTAATCCCAAAAGATCTGTGGCCTTATCTATGGGGGAAAGAAACACACCAGTTCAAGTAAGAAATCAAAAAAAGAAGCTGATGATTCATCCACCGACTCCTCAATTGAGTCAGACAGTGACGAAGATGATCTAACTGAACCTGGACATCTCCAACCAGAATCGGAAGATGCAGCCTGCATATTCTGTGACATCAAATTTTCAGATGATTCAAAAGGTAATTGTGGATCCAGTGCTTCTCATGCAAATTATGGGCTCATGTTGATTGTGCAGGTCTAGAGAGTCAGAACTACATATGTGACTATTGTAAAAATAAGTGAAGAAGGACCCTACTGAGTCTGTACAGTACTGTATGCCAATAAAACTTTTTTTTGTGAAACATACTATCTTTATTTCATTAAATTGTATTGAAATAGTAGTGTCTCATATTACTACCCGCTGTTCAGATTCTCAGATATTGCCACTTTTCAGAAAAATATTAAAAATTCATAATTCTGTAAAGTCTATACTATTTATATGCATCATATTTGCTTAATACACTTTTTATTAGGGTAATTCGTTTTTATTTAATCTGTATGTCAATTCTGAGATTCCTGGACCAAAAAAAACAAATAGGTATCTCATATTCCTACCTTCTCCTCTAATATTAAAGACAACTACTGTGCTAGTTAATTAAGCAACTAGATTTTTTTTTTTTTATACAAATAAAGCAAAAAGATTTCATATTTTTAAAAATAATAACTGTGGGATAGGAGTATTCATGGGAAAATCAATAATCATCTATCTTCTTTATCCATATGAGTTTCCCAATATACACTATTACTACGACATATTAAAAATTTTCTTTTGTACAGAAGGCATGCTGTAATTGAAGACGTACACATTCAAATTAGTTAAAAATTCAGATTTTACTGTACCTGTTTTCGAAAATCAGTTGAATCACTCTTGATAGTAGTATTTAATGATTCATCAGGATCTAAATAATTAGAAAGGAATTATATAATTATATGTCAAACCTATATTTCCCCCCACTATCATATAATTAATTTTCATATTTCTTCTTTGAGAACTTCTTTATTAAAAATAATTCGATCGAAATTCAGATCATCTTCAGTTATAGTTTCGAAACTTTCTTCTTACATTTTCATAAAAA
>JAFIDM010001028.1:28265077-28293614 GCA_023159025.1 Thereuonema tuberculata | reverse complement strand
TTTTAGGCACTTTTTATTTAGTTTGATGCCATAAGAAATTCATTTGAGGCTGGCAGAGCCCAGCACATGAATTTTCTTTTTCTTTATTTTTAATGTGTTTTTATGTTTTTAGCATTTAGTCATGGAGGTTCCACTGCTCTTCCTATTTAAATGTAAGGTGGTGGTTTCATAAATATAACCTGAAGATCGGAATTACGACCGAAATATTGTTAATGAAGAACTTCTCAAAGTAGAAGTATGAAGGAATTACATGTGAATAACAGAAGTTATTAAGAATTACGTTTAAATGTTTTTTAAAATGCTTTCAATCTTTTTAAAAGTATTTTGAAGTATATAAGAAAAATATGATAGCATATTTATTAAAAGGAATGAGAAATCATAAAAAACATATATTAATAAGTTTAAAAATACACTATACTGGGTGATGTTATGAACATAAAAAGCAATCATAGACTAGCGAATATTTCTTCAGGAAGGTTAATGCTACTTCAGACAATGGCCATTATTCAGTAACATGAAACATCCAAGAACTGTAGTGCATCCTTTTTTTTAATAAAACAAATATTTTAAAATAACGTTAAATACAATTGTTAAAGAATCTCTTGAATCTGTGTGTGCATATAAATATACATGTGAAATATAGGGTATTTTACAGGATTGTCTAGCTTTTTGAGGTTACCCCGATAATGTAATGTGGGATACATAACTACCCCATATTTTAATGCAATTCATATTTATCCGTATTTCTTAGTTTTTATTTTCAGCCATTGCGATCATAAGAAACTTTGAAGAGAGAAATAACCACCTGCATTACACGATTCTACAGTGCAATATTGAATCATTCATCCAGTGCTGCTGCCTTATAAAGTGATAAACATGTTTCCAACAATAGATATTATGCTCACGTTTAAACTTAAGATCGATTAGTTACTATGTGCATGAACTATGTGCATCCATGTAACTGCTATAAAGGTTCATATGAAAGCTCGAGTGTCAATTAAATACTCAATTATGTGTTTGTTATTTTGTCTGCTACACTAAAGTGTCCCGTATTTTTATTTTCAAAATCTGGTCACCCTAGATTAATAAGTTAATTATACACAATTGTATTCTTTCTCCTTGTAACAATGCACTATTTTGTTAAGCTTAATTTTTACTGTACCATTTAATAATCTGATCAGTACATTAATTCCTCTGTTTTCTGCTGTGTAATTAATTTACATTACTAACTAAATTTCCCAAAGCTCCCAGGGAATTAAAAGTTTCTTAACAACCTCATGTAAAGATCAAGATATCCTTATGAGGGACAGTTCACTCCAAGTGATTCAATTTAACTATGTCATTCTCAACATTACTCTCAACTTTTTGAGAATCAATTTGTATTCAGAGTTCTCAGATTGCACTTAAAAATAACATTACATACTTTCATCATGTTTTACAAACAAATCCCAATCCATCAGAATTCTAAAATCAAATCTACTTCCAAAGTAGAGCATTGGGACCAAGGTTGATTCGGTCGAATAATCAAACATACATGAAAACATCTAGGCCTACAATTAAATGATATAAAAAAAAAATGATTCTAGAAAATTTTAAATGATTTTTAAATCCTATAATCAGGAATAAAGATATTTCTATGCTATACTGCATATATCTTTGAATAAATAATCGAAAACAAATGTATTAAAGTGGCAGAAGTAACACTGTCTTAAAAGTAGAAAATTTACACCTTTGGGAAGGGTAGCAATAGTTTGCATAAGAAGTGTTCTACTCTATCCTTCCATGATCTAAGTCTTTAAAATTTATATTTTAAGACAAGAAAAAAAACATTTATATTTATTTAAAACCAAATTACATTGTAGTAAATAAATTAGGATAGTAATTAAATGTACTAACAATAAGCTTTGAAGCTTGCAGTTTTTTTTGTTGTTTTTTTCAATTGGTAGTATTCCTAAAGGTCACCACTGAATATCAATCTTAGATTAATTCTAAGATTCCTTCTCCTGCAAATCTGCCCCACTGTCAAATAGTTGTAGAGGATATTAAAAAGACCAACCTTCACTTTCATAATGCTTTTTTGGTGATAATTCCTAAAAGCCATGGTTTTTTTTGAAGAGATCTCATTAAGGTGACCATATCATTATTGTTCTTAATAGTATGTCTGACGTAATCAAAATTATTATATCATTATTGATAAACTTCTGAATGCTGTGTTTCAATTTGACTGGGATACAGAGAAGCACTGCTGTATTTTACTCCAAATACAACAATTACCCACAACTGCCGTGAGAAGCAATGAGTGCAATGTTACAATTGTTGATTTGAAGAAAACTTAAGTTCATTTAAAAGATGGCATATTTCAGAGAAATGATAAAATCAATGTTTTTGATGTTTGATATGTAAATTGAGGACACTTAAGCAATTGCCTCAAAAAAATCATGTCCATAAGAATTATCTTCCTTTTTTTGTTTGTTTCTGAGAGAAAACAAGTGTTAATCTATCTCCACCAAAACTGCTCTGTGAATTGGGCAAATCTTTTTCAGTTGCACAAAGGAAGGATTGCAAATGATTTTAAAAATTGGTAGGGGTGGGCGAGTACTCGAGTTTCCGAGTATCTGTCGAGTATTTTTTAATACTTGGAGCTCGAGCGAGAAGTGGAGACTACTCGAAAACGCGAGTCAAGTAATTAAAAAGTGTTGAAAATGCCAATCGCTATTATTTTATAAAAAATGTGTTTGACAAATTAAAAACATACTTGAGTGTGTGCTGTTTTATTAAATCCCCATTTCTTTAAATGAATACTGATCGTATAATCACGCAATAAATAGAATAATTAATTCAACAGTCATCTATTTTGTTCCCGAACACTGTAGTCGGTAGAGATGGGACCGAGACAGCATCGCAGATGACGCATAGTAATCTTTATCATATCAGTATCGGTAAAAAAAGTTCCTCTTAACGTTGCCAAAAATAAAAATGTCCCGATTCTTAACATTACAAAAATTCCAGCATATTCAACAACGAGTTTGATATCCTTCCGCGAATCGCTAAAAGATCACGATATTACCGAAGTGGGTGTGAATCAATACTAAAGATACATTTTGTTTCGACCACGCATTCACATTGCCACAGCCAAAGTCCAAACTTTAATCCATTCCAGTTAGTTATCCCCAGAAATACGAAATCGATCAGCACAACAGTGCCCCAAGTGGTCGTAGTATCAGCTGATTCCTTTTGAATACATCGCGCTGTACTCACCAGACTGAGTTAGTGTAACAGCCAGCCACCAGGATCGCTAGTGTCTCTTATGAAGGAAAACTTCAAAGTTCAATTCCATTTTTACTGAGTTATAATTTACATGTTGCAATTGTAGTTTATTAGGGTACTTAACTTACTTGATTAATTCTAAAGGTAATATTAGAATTAGGCCTGCTTAATACTTACCTGACACTATTTTATTTACAGTTGAACCTTTTTTTACTATATTTATATCTTGAAGTATGGTCATTTCAGGTAAATTCATCAATTTATTTACACATTTTAACATTAAAAGTAAAGTAAAAGAAAAACATTAAGTCAAAACTTTATGATTTTCAGTTTATACATTTGTAGGCCTATATAATTGTAAATCAATATCTTAGAGATAAGGAACATTGTTTGTTTTAAATTTTATAATAAAAACTACTGGAAACTAAGTCTTTTACTTATAACACGTGTTACTCAACTCGACTCGATATTAGAGTGGTTGGCTCAATTACTCGACTCAACTGCACTCGAATCAAACCACCACTACTTGCCCACCCGTAAAAATTGGTTGAGTCTTCAAAAATAATCAAGAACTGAAACACTGCAAGCTTTGCTCCATGTTGCTAATACTTGTAACAATAACATTAGTTGTTATTGGATTAACATGTATTTAATGAATGTTAATAACTGGCTTCATTTCAATTTAACTGTAACATTCTTTAGCTGAAATGCCAGAATTTAGCCTAACGGTCAAAACTGATTTAGGGACACAGATACAAAGTAATCTACTAAATATACTTGTACATAATCTTTTTGAGAATTATCTTTTTTGATATTTATCTTCACACTATCCACTACTTTTTTGTTCTCTATTTACATTCCGAATATCGTCAAAATTGATTCATTCTTGAGAAAACAATGTTTTCAGTGAATTGGCCTACAGAGAAGCTCTGCTTTGTTTCAGCCTCAATGATCTAGTTTCATTAGATTTGATGTTTACTTTTACTGAATACTCAACCTCTCTAAACAGATGAAATCATTAACTAAATGTTAACAGAAGCTAGTTTGATATTTACACTAAATTTAATTTTTTTTACCCACAGATACAAATTTAAAAGACTATTACTCAATTCAGATTCTGAATGCAATTCTTCTGAGGGCCAATTTATTGTCAAAGGATTTACTTTTGAGACTAAAAGTTTATTTTATTTTGACCAACTTTAAAAACTACATACACTTCAACGCCAAACTAGCATGATGCTCGGGATCCAAAGAATCATATCGCAACAGAAGCAGATCACAATAGAAAATTTTAGCCATTTTTCTACATTCAACTTCAACCTCTAATTTTACATGCCTCTTATTTTTGTGTGCAATAATTGCAGCACTGTAGAATAATATATAAATCATATTTCAATCTTTTATTGTTTCATTGTACAACGAAGTATTTAAGATGCTAGTGTACGGATTGTGCTAAAACAGGATTTTAACTGCCCTTTATTAATATAAATGTAACCAAAACTACTTAACAGTAACCTAAATTTAGAAAGAAGAAAAAAAAAAAAAGGAATTTACTAAACTTACCTTTCAGTATGGGTTTCAAGTGAAATAACTCTGAATCATAAACTTTCATTTTCCCTGTATTTTTATCAAGAATTCCTACGTAATACCTTGAAAAGAAACAAAGTTAATTTTAAATTTTATTTAGTCATTCTAACTTGATACGAGAATAATGAACATTATAAAAATGAATTTAAAATAAAATATCTTTCATTCTGGATATAACTTAAAAAATAATAAAATTTTTATTACAAATTTTGTTTCTAAATTTTCCCAAACATTAGCCAAATTTTTAATGTATTACGGAACGAATTAAGTTTAAATAGTTCTCTCTCTCAAATTCATACAAATTTTCAGTAAATTAATACTAATCTTTATTTAATTGAAAATCTTGATTGATAAATTTTCAAATTAAATTCATAAATTTCTTTATCAAGCCAGCAATTTCTTTATCAAGCCAGCAATTTCTTTCTTTTTTTTTTTTTTTTAATAAAATCCAGAAAAGCAGCATAAGAATTACAAAACTATGAGTCAATAGGATACATCTCCTATGAGAACCCCAAATGATCAATATGTTTTCCTAACAATAAGTTGTAACCATTACAATACATACAGTCAAGCTAATGACCGTTTGTTGTCCAAAAATAACAACACATTTTATTTTGCCTAATTATAGAGCACTCTTTTCTAGCCAAGTAAACTAACAGTTGCTCAAAATCAAGACCTTTGCTCGTATTTACACATTGTAAAGTCCTAATACAAATAGCTTCAATTATTTTTATTTTTCTGTCATCCTTTTCAAAGTATAAAACTTGAATTTTCTTTTCCCTTTGAATAAATTTCAAATTTTATACTTTTAAAAAGGTAAAAATCTTGAAGTTGAGCTACTGTTAGTTTACTTGGCTAGAAAAGAGTTCTCTACAATTAGACAAAACAAAATGTATTGTTAATTTGGGACAACAAAGAAGCATTAACATTAATGTATGTATTGTCATGGTTTAATGTGCTATTCATGTTTTTGCCAACAGTAAGTTGTATCATTTGAGATTTTTGAATGAGATTTATCCTTTCACTAATTGTTTTATAATTCTTATGTCCACTTTTGGATTTTATTTTTTTTAAAATTTCCTGACTTGATAAAGAAGCTTATGAATATACTTCGAAAAATTTCCTAATCAAGAATTTTCATGAAGTAAAGATTACTTTCAATATTAGTATGCTGCTTGTTACTAAGAAATATTTAAATTAATACTAAGCTGTATTTAGAGACTACTAAGAATCTGAAAAATTAAAATAATAAAAAAGTTAAAAAATTGTTTTCCTTTACTGAGTTGGGTTTTTTTTTTTGTATTTCTGCAGTACAGCTGCATTTTTATTTTTTAATATTTGGTGAATGTGGCTTTGACACTTTGCTGTACCGACTCCTCAACTGTAACAGGAGCTTGTTCAGTTTTTCAACCTAAACATTTGCTGATTATCATGACATTGAATAGATAAGTATAGTTGCTCTAATAAAAAAGAATTAAATTTTGATATTCACTCATCTGTAACTCATATTCATTAGTATACTGAGGAGGTGTTGGTAGGGGTGTGACCTTCTTCCCCTTTCATTGCACCTGAAAAATGGAAAAAAAATATGGGATCTTGGACCTTTTTTTTGATTGTTAAAGTTAATCATAATGATACCCCCACCCCAATCCTTTTTTTTTTTGTTTGAACAACTATGACCATCAACCCCTCCATTCCAACATCCTGAGTCAACCTATGTTCATATTACACTTGTGTTGGATATTGTAAGAATATTTAATTATAAAATGAAATCACTCAATAAATAATATTACCTGAACAAACTATTTGCTTCTGAAGAAGTTTTATCAAAATTGGATCCTTGATAAGTGAGATGATCTGTTTCAGCAACCTAAAATTATTCAGAATTTATGTGATATTATTTACAAAAATTAAAATACTTAGCCATAAACTTTACATAAAGTGTAAATTAAATAAAAATATTAGTTTAATTCCCATTTTAATTTTTGCACAGTAAGTGTGATATACATAATTTGTAAGATGTATAAATAAAAATCATTTTGAAAAAGCATTAATTTCTCAGCTTCAACAGAGTAGCATATGACTTTTCTTCTATCTTATAGCATTAAGTTAAATTTTAATGTGTGTAATAATAAATTATTTAAAAAGAAAACACCGAAACACACATGAAGTTTAAAAAATATATTTCACAATCTGATTTACTGTTGATGATGAGGACCTTGTTGTTCCTGAAACCGTTCGGTCTGTATATTTTTAATATGTGAAATATATTTTTTAAACTTCACATGTGTTTTGGTGTTCTCTTTTTAAATAATTTTATAACATTGATTAAAGCAATAAATCTCACATTTGTGGTTTACTACACTTTTAATTCAGTATCAACTATTTCACAGTAATCGTAACCCAGTGACTTTATAATAATACATGTTTAATGTATTATTATATCATATTTATTGTTCATATGGCTGAAGTCACTTACAAAATATAGTGAAGTCCATTAGCAAAGTTAACAAAGAACATTAATTCTCTAAAATAGCTGCCCCTCCTCCTCCTCCCCCATACTAGCTCAAAAATGAAAAAAAAATTAGCACTTAATTTTATTTATCATAAAATTTCATGCTAGTATCTTTTCTCCGTCAATTTTAATTGGTAATAAAACAAAAAGCATTTCTAGTGCTAACTGTAAGGAATTGCACTAAAAGATTCCCTTTTATGCAATGCAGAAACGTCTGCTTAAATGCACCATTTTATTTGCACTTAAGATTTAAAATGAAAGCAATCAATCACAATCTATAATGGCGATACTTACAGAGGCATAGCCTACTTTAACAAAAGCACTTACCAATATTTTTTTAGACTCTTCAGTTTTATTGGAGTATAAAGAAAAATTGATCAACTCTGAAGAATTTGGTTTTAATTTTCCATTGCTGAATTGCACTAAAATATAATTAAAATAAAACAAAGGGAATGTATTACAAAGTTATAAAAGCCAAAAAGGAAAAGTAACACGCTTGAATATATAATGAAAGTAGTACTTTTTACGATATTAAACTGACAAAATATCTTTAATAGAAGAAATGCCTGCCTACAAGATAATAGAAGGATTTCCTGCACTGATATATAGGAAATGTGTTACTGATCTGAAGCTACCGATGTGAAAGTATTATAATTTTAATACACAAGTCAAAAATGTTTTTATTAATAACAAATTATTAATAAAAATTTTGTTAATTATTCGTGTGTCTGTAGAAGTAATAGTATGTAAAATTAATTTCACTCGACTGAAGTTTAATACAATTCCAGCAACTTTTAAGTACCAAAATTAAAAGTTTTTCATCAAGACTGTCTCGAATTTAAGAGAAATATCCTATGTTTTTGTAAGTCATTCCCAGACCTTAACTGTCTCGTATTTTGTAACTTTCTGGTCACTGATTTTTGAAAAGGGAACTGGAGATAATGATTCTCAAAACCGGCTTTCACATCCTTCCGTGCTTGTATCCATGCTTTCAGTAAACATTAAGACATATTTCAGTGTAATTTTGAAATTCTGTCTTTAATAACTGAAAATAAATGGACGTATTAATTTAAATATGGAATAAAGTTTTCAGGTTTTGAATGTAAAAATTATATTTAAGAATTTAAACAAATAATAATAAATAAGGACTAGTAAATAAGGAAACTCTTTTATTACTGATAGCATAATAAAACATGAAAATTTTGCGCAACAATTAGCAGAAGCACATTTATTTGATAAACCATAATGTAAAGTAGCATTATTCATTTTTCTTTTAAATTTGCAAGCATATATAAACTATTATGAGAAACAAATATCTCAACACATGTAAAAGTTTAATACATTAAAGTAATAAATTACTTAAGAAATAATCCCAATTTACACGCATGTTTCATTATTATATTATATTGTTAAATATTTCTTTCATTAGCATTTTTAACTCTTCACTGCCATTCAATAAATAAATCGAAAACGAAATTTAAGACTTGTCTGTAAGCAACGAGGTCCTAAACAAACGAATTCTTGTTATTTTCCCACAGACGCTTCTTAATATTCTTTAATCTAGAAGACATGCTTAACTTAAAACTAGTTTCTAACATTTTCTACTAACCAAGTAAAGGTTTTAGAGATTTTTTATCAATGTTTTCATCAACCACAAGTTTGCATTTCGTGGGCGACGCCATATTTCTTTTTATAACGAAGATCAGAATTTCGAGCTCTCCTATTGGCTAGAAAAGTATAAAAAGACTTAATTAGAATTTTAATAACTTTTTTCTCTTATTCAATTCTTTTTTAAAAAAAAAATCAAACAAACAATAAATTCTAATCTTCTTTAAGGATATCATTTGGAGCTTTCAAAGGAAACTAATTAAAAGATTCTGCGGCGATTTTGTTTTTTTGCTGCGGAATTACACAACAAACGTGAAGCTTGAAAAGTGATAGGAACCTAATCCTGATTTTGAAAGCAAAATGACAACGATTAGGCCATTTGTTTGTGACGATATGTTCCGGTTTGCTAACGTAAATCTGGATCCACTCACGGAGACGTACGGTCTGTCGTTTTACTTGCAGTACTTGGCGCATTGGCCTGAATACTTCCAAGTGGCGGAGTCTCCCGATGGCAAGATAATGGGCTACATCATGGGCAAGGCTGAGGGTCATGGCGAGAACTGGCACGGGCATGTGACTGCACTGTCGGTTGCTTCGGATTGCCGGCGACTGGGCCTTGCTGCTACTTTAATGGCCGGATTAGAGGAGATCTCGGAGAAGAAGCACGCTTACTTCGTCGATCTGTTCGTCCGTGTGTCCAACAAGGTGGCCATTGAGATGTACAAGCGTCTGGGTTACATTGTGTATAGGCGAGTACTAGAGTATTATTCTGGGGATCCAGATGAAGATGCCTTTGATATGAGAAAAGCCTTGTCAAGAGACGAAGAAAAGAAATCGGTGATACCATTACAACATCCTGTACGGCCGGAAGATATAGAATAGCAGTGACTAATCAACTGTGTACCATTATACAGTGATTTACAATTTTTATGTTAAAATTGGGAATGTTCATGTTAAAAAGAATGATTGTGGATTTTCTATGAAAATAGTCTTAAAAAAGTGAAAATTATGTACTTGTCCACCGTATCAAATTCCTCCTAGTTAACATAATACATATATTTAATGCTGTGTTTAATGCGACATGTTAATATTTCGTCTTTGACAGTCATCACCAGAGAACTGTTAATAAGCCTGGAATTTGTGAAGAAACTCAAAAGTAAATTGTGCTTTACAGTAAACGATGTACGAGAATATGGTAATAGCAAAATAGTAAACCTTTTCAGATTCAAATCCACAATAATAAGAAAATCCCTAACAATGTTCAAAATGGCCAAAGGATACATTGAAACAAAGTCTTTCTGGAATTCGTCTTAAAAATCCAATCTCTGTACGACTTTCATGTTTAAAATGACTTTACAAAAAAAAAAATGCGTAATTTTTTTTTGAACGAAGTTTTTTTGTACAATTGGAATTGCTGTGAATGAAAGTTAAAAGAAGTGTTAAAGAAGTTTTATTCATTGAAACTTATGTTTTTACAAGATAGTAATCATTAATATCTCGATTTCTCTTTATTTGACTTTATTTTTCAGTAACTTCTGAAATCAGTTCATACTTTGCTGAAGATAGATATTAAAGAATTTTTGTTCCAGATTATTGTGAATAATCAATAATAAAATCTTTTGATTAATTATAAACTACACTTACAAATGTGGTTTTCTTTCTATAATAAAATTAGGAATAATTTATGACTTTTTTTTGTTTTTTATTTAATTGCTAATTTTTATTATTACCTTAATTTTTCAACAGAAACAAAATTTCCATTGTTGAACTATGTTTTATAATAAAAATAGAAATCAAACATAAGAACAAAAACTGACAAAAAAAGTGGAGAGGAAACAAAATCAAATGAGGAATATTTAAAAATCAATAACAATAATGTTGACAAGTTACTTAAAATTGGTACTGTAGCTGCTAAATCTAGATTGCTAATAACTTCTATAATTTTGATAGCTTCTTACAATTTTCTAAATTACTTTGTACCATCAAAAATATACATGATTCAGAGTCAGAGCAAAGGACTCAGAAACACTTTATTTAACTGCTTTACCACTAAAATTATTATAGATTTTTTTTTTGCAATTTATAGTAGTATATTGACTTAATTGTGGACCTAATGGTCAAGTGGTAATGGCTCTCGGCTGGGGGTTGGAGGTGGTGGTTTGATACCTGGCCTCGGCGGAGTGTGGAGATTTTCTCATGCTCCATTCTCCTCCAAACGGTTCTAGGGTCTACCCAGTCCTTTGTAGAATGGGTACTTTTTTTACCAGGGGTTAAAGACAAGCTGACTATCCAATGTCATCTTAGACCTGTTGGTAACCAAAGCTGGGAGTCTTACCTCCTGCAACTCAAGGGCCACTTAGGCCTGTATTGGGACACTTAATATTAAATTGGCTTAATTCAAGAAATTTACAGATTTGTATTGCTTTTTTTTTTTTTACATATAGCAATAATAATAATAATAATAACGAAAATGTAAAACTCTGTATAATGGTTAATGAATGATTTGCTGAATTTTTAAAAAAAGTTACAAATCATTATTAATCTTTGCTTAGTCTTATACTAATATCATGTAATGTTTTATTCAAGAGTTTACATTCTATCCCACATTTTTATATAATGAAAAATCTTTTTTGATATAAACATAAGTATCTGTAATTAGTTTCCCTATTAAAGATAAGAAGGTGAAAAATAAAATGCCCTTGATTAAAAAAAAAAACACATAAAAAAGTAATGGAGAATTATCCTACAGTTTTGAATACGTCTTTATTCCATCATCAGGGATGGCACAAACATTTAGGACAACTAAAGGCAAGAACACGTGGTGATGGAGTGGTGTATCTTAGAAGTAGAGATAGACTGATTTCCAATGACTGGATTGTAGTCATTGAGCGGCATAATATAGAAAGATTCAGCAAGAAGGCAGTGGGATAGTTTATTGTAGTGGGTGAAAGTTTGGCATCTTCGTAGTTGGGAGTGTTTTTTTTTTTTCCAGTGAAATGTGTTACTGTGTATGATCATTTAGGGTCTTTGGTGGCGAAGGCATTTCATTATTCCAACTTAATGCTTATAATCTAGTCACTGACAGGCACATTGCCCATCATTACTGCTAAACTATCCCCACATGTTTTCATCTCCTGTCATTCTAAATGTTTATAGTGTTGCTGATGATGGAATGACATCATCCATCATCATTCTAAAACTGTAGGATAATTCTTCATTACGTTTTTTTTTTCTTCATAATCTTATCTTTATTTGATCAACGCATGGTTTCCTTGTTAGTTCAGAAACTATACAAGTTGAGAAAAGGCATTATTTCAGGAAATTATTCTACAGTTTTGATGAAAAAATATTTTATAAGAAAATTACAAGGACTTCTTGAGATTTAAATGAATATACTTTTTTAAATGCACTAGTAAATAATCATCATTCTCAATACACTGAAGAAGGAAGGCCTCAAAGTTGTTTTTTTTTTTAATGGAGGAAAGCTTTACATTTTGAATATACATATCTGCAAACTGTGACAGCGTATTATTCTTGAAACTGTACCTTTCATAAGACTAAAAATCACAGAATAATATGAAAGCAAAAGGTCCATAAATATCTGTCTATGTAAAAGGTATTTCCTTTTTTTTAACCACTGTTAACCATTAGTAATGCTTACTTAATCAGACTTCCTTTTCTTCTCACCATCAAGTCTGTTTGTGATTAAATTCAGTAAGAGAATTCAACCTAGCAACAACTTTTTAAAAGAAAATTGTTTATTTAGTTCTTTAAGAATCATCAACTTTACATATGAAGATAACTGCTACCATGTATGGAGCTGTCTGTGAAGCAAAGTCATTCGTTCAAAAATATGTGAATATGTACATAAACTACATTTATTAAGTGTTGAGGGTTTTTTTAGTAAATTTTACATATTGACCAAATTTACGTTTGTCTCTAAATTTATCTCTAAAAGTAAAATACAAAGTTTTTTGTTTTTGTTTTCATGGTATGGTCAGAGAAAACTGTGTATTTCACTTAAGCATTTCTTTTTCTTTTTTTTGCCTTGTTCTCTGAACTGAATCAAATCTGATAATAAATTAGGAACTTCAGTTAATTATTCCAAGAGACAGTTGAAAACGATAGGGTAAAAAGAAAAATGTGTTCGTATCTTCACATTATAAAGACCTTCCCATCCCCATACAGTACGTTATGACACCTTCTAAATTCTTTTACAAGCTTGATGAAGTAACATTGGTTCATTATTAACTTGTATTTTTTATAAATATTTTACACTCTAACTACTCCATAAAACAAAAATTTAATGAAGATATTTTGTAGCTATATTGATGTTAAGAATGGGAAGTCAGTAAATGTTTAATTATTGCTTTGTATTTTAAATTTTGAGAGAAAATGAATAAAATATTGAATTTGATTATTTATATTATTCATTTCCATAATTTAATGTGATGATAATAATCTTAGAAATTATAATTGCATTTCACTCAAAAACATTAATCACAATGTTTATAGCAATAGTTCCATTTATGTTTTGAATCAGTAATAATTTTTCTTCAAATGAAAGGCTTCGCAGTTATATCGAATTCTACAAATTAATTATCTGTTTTTATTTTAAGAAAAATTATGAAACTACCTATACCTAAAATTGCCTTAAAAATATGTCCTGGAATTGGAAGGCTGCAATTTTTTATTTTCCATTACAATATCCTATTATCTAAATATAAATGTAATCAATTCTCATAAGGATTTGCTTGTAAAATATAAATAGAGAGAAGCAATAAAAGGCAGTTACTGGATTGTTAAAAATGAAATGTTGACAGTTTAAAACTGTACTGTCATCGACAAATATGGACAGGGGAAGGGGAAGTACAGCAAGACAATTTATTACCAAATTTTTATTTGTTTTTTTCATCACTATTTACATAATAAATAAGAAATGTTTTTATCTCATTATTAAGAAATTGTTTAGTTATATAAAAGGAACTTTTTTAAAATATGTTGATAAATTTCATGTTTTTTTAGTTGTAATAAATTGCACAAATCACATTTTGAGTCTAAAAATTGCTAATTAGTTAAGTTATTATAAATTAACATGAAACAGCAAAAGATGAAGCAACAACAGAACTTCCTTGGAAATTAAGTTAAGTTTATTAATCAGCCCCATGACAATGATGACTATGATTTAAAACAAAAAATTAATTCTGAATCATCACATTTTGAAGCTTAAAACACTATATAAATTTGTCATAGCTGATGATTTTGATTATAACCATAAAAACTATATTTATTTATTTAAATGAAATTTTGAAAGTAATACTAGTACGAGGACTAATTTACACATTAGACTTCCTCTTTAGAGAGTTCTTAGTTCTTAGCATTGTGTCACTGACAGTAAAAGTAGCATGAGGTGCATAGAGACAATTGAAAATGGCAAAGAGCTTGGAAAACTGCTCTCATTATTAAAGTGCACAGAGTTATAAGCTTCTTGTACGGAAAGAAAGTTCTGGTCTTCTGAACCACAGTGTGATCCTCCTCCACAACAGTCCAGATGACCCTGCAATCCACACACTGGGAAAGAGCTGTGATTGACTCCCAACAACTTTTAACTCTTTCTAGCCTTTAAGGAGGACTTGTCAGAGCAATTGTTTTCAGTTTGACGAAGACATCACAAATGCTGCAACAGCAGGACCCTGATTCTGAGCCTAGGGTAGGCAAACTTGTTAAACACTGAAACCAACAGCTGAATATGTCAAATGACTATGTTGCAAATAGCATCTCGGTAAAACTTTCTTAGTCCATTACAAGTTTTCATAAATAAAAAAAGGAACAAATCTTATTAGGATCTAGAGCTAATTAGGAGGAGGGTGCAACCTTTTTTCTTTTCCTGGTCAATGCTCATAACTTTATAATTAAAATTTTGCAAGATTCAAATATTTAGGGAAATGCTGTGTGTCTGTAGGTCTGCATTCTGAACTAAATGCTAAAACATTAACTAGCTTGAAAAAATGTTTTAATGCACATCAAATATTAGTAAGGAAAATGTTTATAGAATATTTCTGTTTTTATAGATATTCAGAGCCCTTTTCTTAAATGAGGGTAGAAGTTAACAAGTTATAATGGCAATGTATATAAGTTAGCTGTAACGTTTGAGCATCGGTATCAATGCTTTTACTCCGATCAAAGGTGAAAGCAAAAACTGTTAATGCTTTGTATGTTAGCTGTCGTGTTTAATTTTTACTTGTTTGAAAAAAAGGGCTTGAATATCTATAACATCTGAAACATTTCTGTAACATTTTCCTTAACAATATTTGATAAACATTATTACATTATTATTTAACAGCAGATAATGAATTTCATATAAAATAATAAATTATTATCCAAATAAATTTATCTTAATACTCTACTATAGTTCATTTTGTTAATATTTTCTTTATGACTAGGACCATTTAAATTGAAAGGACGCACGGAAACTGCAAATGTTGAAACGACTCGCGTTCCAGATATTGTAAAATGGTTCTACTAATTCAGAAACCTTCGTGGGCGTGCACACAACAACTCACCAAAGTTTCATCGCAATCTGATGAATGGTATAGGAATGCAAACTGGACAAACAAATAAAGAAACATTCATTTTTATATATTAAGAAGATTGTAAATATATTAGCAACAATTTTATTACTAACTTTACAGTTTCAGTATATTCATGGTGTAAATATATTACATGTTTCTAGGGCATGTAGGGGTATCAGAATGGATCATTTTTTTAATAGGAATTCATATCCGAAAACATACCATTTTCCTACTACAGGCTCTCCATGTCCCTTTATGGATAATTTGAACAGTGCAGCTCTTTTTCCTTCATGCATGGCAGAAGATTGTTGTGATAATGTGATACCACCTTATCACAACAAGGGGACTAGTGACAAGGCCACCACATTCAGCAGATTTAAATACAATGAACTTTTTCCTGTAAGACCTTATGAAGTTTTGTTACAAAATCCTGCGAAGTTGGAGAAACATTTGAATGCACTAATTTATGACGTGGGGGAAGACATCCAAAATCAGCCATTTTGTGAGGATATATCAGAACATGCATCACAGATACAATGTTGCATCAAAATCGTTAGTTATCACTTCACACTTCTCTTATAGCATATATGGTGCAATAAAAAACAAAAACATCCTCCTACCACATACAAAGGAAAATGAGTCACACCATTCAAACTTCCAAATGAGGAAAGAAAGTCTATAGTAGGAAAATGATGCATTTCCAGACAAAAGGGGTCTCATAAAAAAAAGTGCTCGATGCTGATGTATCTTTACACACCCTACAAAGTTTTATATGAAATTCAAGTACACCCTGTATTTTATCTACTATTAAAGTCTACTATTTGGAGCACAATAACCAAGTGATAAAGTGCTTTACTGCTGTCTGGAGGAGCCATGTTCAATCCCTGGTGGAGATTAGGAATTATTTCATGTTGGATTATCCTCCTGACAGTCCTAGGGTCCACCCATCCCTCTGAAGAAAGGACCCAGCTGTTTTACCCGGAGGTTAAAGGCAGACAGCAACAGGCTGACCATTCCACCATAATTTAGTCCTGTCGATCAGAAAATACTCAGGAGCCTTATCTCCCTAAGGACCACATAGGCTATTGTGAGATACTTCAACTTTAAACTCTACTAATACTTGTAATTTTTAAATTTAAAAAATAGACAAAAATACCATGAAATACTGCATTAAATCAAAACTACAAGAATTCGCATGCTATATATTAAATTAAGAAGTTAGTCACTTAAATTTATTACAAGAGCTGTTAAATTTAGATTTGATAGTTTCCAGTGAGTCTCACCTGATTAGAAACAGTAGATCCTGACTAATGTATTGAAATCATGGAAGAATCTATTGCCTACAAAACATGAGGAGGAAGAAGCAATGAAGGTGTTTAAGTTATGGGATGACTTCCAAAGGTAGGAACCAAACTGTGATGACAAATAATTAAAGAAGTAAATATACAGCATTTCCTGTTATATTACCAACCTTAACAAAGCTTTCTGAAAAATAGTTCTTTATTGCAAAGACTTTTCCGATATAAGAAATTGATTATTTTGTGTAAGTTATTCTATTGTTCTAAATTCATTATACGAGGGGTGATCAGAAACTAAGGTTACAAAGCCTACAATGAAACGTGTACATTTTATTTCATACAACCAATTATTAGTACATACGTTAGGTTATTTTTCGACATAGTCTCCCTATCGGTTTAGGCACTTGTCGCTGCATGGGATGAGTTTGAATGTTCCCTTGTGGTAAAAATCCTGTCCTTGCTTGTTCAGCCACATTGTCGCGAAGTGTTTCATCTCCTCGTCTGAAGCAAATCGTTGGCCTCCTAGGTGCTCCTTCAAGTGAGAAAACAGGTGAAAGTCGCTTGGAGCGAGGTCCGGGCTGTAGGGAGGGTGGTCGATGATGTCCCAGCGAAACTGAACAGCGTGGCTGGGACATCATTGACCACCCTCCCTACAGCCCAGACCTCACTCCAAGCGACTTTCACCTGTTTCCTCACTTGAAGGAGCACCTAGGAGGCCAACGATTTGCTTCAGACAAGGAGATGAAACACTTTGCGACAACATGGCTGAACACGCAAGGACAGGATTTTTACCAGGAGGGAATATTCAAACTCATCCCACGAAGCGACAAGTGCCTAAACCGATATGGAGACTATGTCGAAAAATAACCTAATGTATGCACTATCAGTCGGTTGTATGAAATTAACTGTACACGTTTCACTGCAGGCTTTGTAACCTTAATTTCTGATCACCCCTCGTAATAAATTTACACCAATATTCCTATATATTCATTAAAGTGTTCTAAGGGGTTACAAAATAATACAAAATAATAACTGCATTGAATAAGCATGAATGGCTAAAAATTATTACTATGTCAATTTTTCTTAAAATAATTATATAAATGATTGGCAGCAGCATTAAAATAAGAGGACAAAGTTTATTTGTCCATCCACTTTTATTTCTTGTAAGAAAATGTTTGGTAAAAATAATTGTTTGTTCTTTAGTTAAGCCAATATTAGAAATAGATAGAAAAAAAAAAAAGATTTTTCTATTATTTTTAGTTGTAATTTGATTTTATTTTTTTTTACAGGAAAATCCACTAATGAGGAATCCTTCTTAGGTCTAAAATCAGGTGGATCAGAGCTGATCAAATCATGGAGGAGAACTGTGAAAATAGTTCCTTGAGAATGTGTACAACAGAGAGAGAGGGTAGGCATTAACAATTCACATAAAAACTTCATTAGCATATTAAAAAATTGACTTTTGAAAAGTTGCCCTCTGAAATAACTTTGAAATGTATTAAACCTTTTCACAAAAATATTATTTTCATTCTGTAAATTTGCTTGATACTAAGTTTCAATTTAAAGGAAAAAAGAAAAAAAAAATATATGAAGATGTTAGGGATAAAACTCTTGATCTTTAGCATGTATTCTGCCATTGAGCAATATACTATCGTCTAATGCAGTGTTTCCCAACCTTTTTTGTGCTGTGCCCCACCTAATGTATGTTATGCCCCACCAAATTAGATATAACTTTCAAAAAAGAAAAATTAAAAAAAAAAAACCTTTTTAACTTTTACAACCAAAAAAACAAATTACCTACATTTTTTACTTTCACAACCAAAAAAAAAAAAAAACAAATTACCTACATTTTTTACTTTTACAACCAAAAAAAAAAAAAAAACAACATTGCTCCATTTTCGAATTGCTCCCCTTTAACAAGGGTCTAATGGAAGTTAAGCTTTTTTGTTGCTTGTTAACATTAGAATATTAACAAGTTTACAATGGATATTTCAAAGGTTGGCTCACAGTTGGCTAATGCCAATTACAGTAAAAAAAAATATATGTATAAAAAATGTGTATGTATTTGTATTGTTTCTCAATTTAAGAAAATCAGTGAGGTTATTGAATAGTTCTAACAATTTTTGCTAGGAACTATAATTATTGTTGATAACTGAATGAGCAGCGTAAAGGAATAAAAGTGGCAATTTCAGAAAAATGTTGATTTCTAACAACTTAAGTATGTTCATGCTAATTTGTTCATATGTAGGTCCTTGTGCAAGTTTTTCAGAGCAGATTGTAAAGTATTAACGGGATACCTGTAATGACAGGAAAACTTACAATGTTCCAAAATTAACAGAACAAATCTCCAGCTTTTTTTTTTTTTTTTTTTGAATTTCTTAAAAATAAAAAAATGTTCATTCAAGCTGTTACCAAATGCTTCTGCTGTTATGCGAATTCACTTGCAGAAATAAATCAAACAAAGTAATTTTATAAAAATTTATTTCTTTATACAAATAACAAATACTTACAACTTGGATATGCTTAAGGATTCTAAACGGGTGATTGATTATTTATTTATGTACAATGTACTAACTTTGCATTTTTTTTTCATTAGCGATAACCTGAAATATATGAAGATATATATGTATATATGATATAAAAGTATATATGTTAAAGAGATAAATGCATACAAACACGAGATTACCTGAATTTCATTATAATCCACACAAATTCTTTAAATTTAATATTTTTAACAATTACAAAATTAGACATAAGAAAAAAGAATTGTTTTTATTTTTGTCTTCATTAAAAGTTTTGATTTGATTTTCATTAATCAATATTTTTCTAAATTAAGAACAAAAATATTACTAAATTATTATTAACAATTTTCAAATTTTAATGTTCAATAAAATTTAAAAAAAAAAAAATACAAAACATGTTAGTGTTGGTATACAATATTAGGACATTCTGAAGATCATATTTATTTTCATAATACTGTCTTAAAAATATATCTATATCTCCAATCTATATAAATAAACTCTTCACTTTAAAGATGTATTCCATTGTCAATACAGAGAAATCTTTCTCATTTTCTAAGATGTAAAATCTTTAGAAAAAAATTTACAACTGTACAATTCCACAATACAAGGAAAGGGTTTCTGCCCCTCTTCAAAAATTCAACAGAACTTCAACAGGAAATAAGGTCTCAGGATTCAAACCGCAACTCTCCACAAACAGTATTACAATACGAAGTTTTTGCTGCAAATGGTGCTAGCTGCCATTATGATCTTGACGACCTTATTCTGAGTTTTTTGAAGAGAGATTTCATAGTTGTTAAATAAATAAATAAATAAATTTGAGCAAGTATTTTAATGCTGAAACTTTTAATCAATTTTTTTTTTTGGGGGGGGGGGGGCAATTAAGGACCACTGAAGAGTCTTTCAACTTGAATTTTGCTTTTTAATTTATTAACTACTTAATTGTTTTTATGATTCTCTTACAACTTTAGTCTAATTTTCTTTGGTTTAACTTAGCTTAATTATTATCTTTTTAATTAAATCTAATTGGATCGTTTTTAACTTGATTCTAGAGTACCAAGACTTTTTAAATATTTGACTGTCGTAAAATGGTTTAAGACTCATATTAATAGGTTTAGTATTTGAGACATTTCAAACATTCAGCAAAGTCTCAAGAATTGATGAATATTAAGCTTTTTCTTATAAATACATTTTATGCAGTGTATGTTTTTTATTTAAGGCATTGTGGATTTAATAATATCTATTAAAATTAGGAACTGAAATAGTGAACTGAAGATGAAATTGTAAGGAGTAAATAAAAGTTCTCTGCTAATTAGATATTTGCAATTAAATAAAAACTGCATGCCTGACCGTTCTTAGTGAAATCATTCAATGCCAGAGGCACAGAATGTGAGGCATATATCGGCACAATATATCAGGCCCCAATTAATAGGACATCTTTTCATCATTATACAAAACTTCAGTGTAGGGGGAGAAGGTGCCATAGAAGCGTCTTTATCAGGACACCAGAAGCCTTCAATATGACTCCTCTTCATTCTACACTGAATTGTGTGCTCAGCTTTAGAAAAATGAAAAGTAAATTCTTAGTAAAAACTTGTAACTTCTATTATCATAATTTCACTTCAAAGAATATTCGCTTGTTTTCCAACATTTGATACCATGCATTTTCATTTGCTGATTCAGTCGCTATTTGACAAATGTAATTTAAAGCTGTGTGAGTAGGACAGTCTGTTTAAAATTGCTGAAAATTAATTTTTTACTGAATAAGAAAGTTTAAATGCTGAAACTGGTGCTTGTAATTGAAGAGTTAGTTTATGATGGAGATATAAACATTTTTAAGGGTAAGTTATAAATAACATTACAACTTAATAGTTTCAAATAGATGTGAATCACATAGGATTGGTTCAAGGAATTAGAAACATATATATCATAGTATAGTAAAAAATGTTTCGTAAATTCTCATATAGTGAAACCCCAAAAGAATGAATTTAGAGATCATGATTTTATTTAGAATGATAATGAACCATTTTTATTATGAAGCAGTTATGTAATATGGAAATATTTCTGCTTTGTGTCTACTTGATGAATATGCTGATATGAATCCAATTCTAGAGTTAAAGAAAATCTCTAAACTTCTAGGATTCGGAAAATTCTTATTGCATATTTATATATTTAAATAAATATATATTTTGTTCATTTGCTTTCGAGAAGGCAGATATATATTTGTTAGATATAAAGCCTATATCAAGAAAAGTGTTTAGTTGAATGAAGCAGGAATGATTTTATTTTGTTTATTATTATATATGTACCTGTAGAAAAGAGAAACAGAGGTACTTTGTCAAAAACTTTTGTAAAAAGCAGAAGGACCATTCTAAAGGAGGTTCACTATAATAGTTGCAATAAGTATCCATTTTTTTTTTCTCTATCCAGAACATAAACTGTTCTTGAGCATTTCATACAAAATATTGTTTTTCGTAATCTGAAATAGACTAACACCGATTAAAGAATCGAAGCAAGTTCATATTACACTGAAGGACGCTCCCTCAGATAATGTTTGGGTGTAAACGTACAAGCAGAGGTGTTGTATAGAGTAAGAAAATGCCCCAATATAGAATTAAACTTCCCATATTCGAAATAGGTTGATATTTCATTTGGTATAAAAATATCATCAGCCTGAAGGAACGAGAATCACGAGGCTAAGAAGATTTTTTTTTTTTTTTTTAGCTAAGTAAATTAGGCTATAAATATCATTTGATTATTTACAAAAAAAATCCTCATATAATATATTAAGGCATATTTTTTTTTCATTATTCCATTTAATTCTGCTCTAATAAATCATCAAATGATGCTAAAACTGTTTTAAAGAAAACAATATTAAGTAGTATCAGTGGGTCAGTCCATAAAAATCAAGATATAACAAATAATATATTATTTTCTACAACATGCGAGAAGCCTTTCTAAAATAATTATTATTAGAGAATTCAGAGTATATTTAATAACTGCTTTAATAGGTTCTTTGATAGGATAATCAAGACAAATTTGTAAACAGCACTACAAAAATTCAATTTCATACAAATATTTTATGAGAGTACAATTTATTTAGGGGTAATTGATGCCAGCTAAAAAATATGGTTTTTAACTTCACAGAGAAAATGATTAAACTGCTTCTTCTGAAGGATACTAAACTACTAAAATCTTGATTTCCTAGTCATCCTGTATTTATTTTAACTCCTGAATTAGTAGCTCAGAATTTATTTTCAATAGCATCTATTGCATGTACAAATTACCGTATGTCTGAGGAGTTTCGCATCTGAAAATACAGAAAAAAATTTCAAACTTAGATTTAGCATTCAATCAGGTTTCAAGCAGTAAAACAAAAACAAACTGTCTTGTATTATATTTTGCTTTTCAACTTATATTCTTTTTTTTTTTCCCCTTAGGATATTAACAGGATAAAGAAATGCTTTGTAATCTATACTGAACCAATGGTGAACAAGTACAAGCTCCTTCAATAGCAAACCTGTGGTAAGGCCAATATCGCACTACACTTACAACTGAACTCCGAAATGCTTCTAATCCTGTTAGATGGAAAGGTCAATGTTTCTTATCTTCTCTTTTGAAACCTGTAATACTTCTAGATCCTAATTGACAGCTGACAATGTTTCAACTAATTTTTAGACTAAGGAAACAGCATTTTTAGAAACCAATAAGATAATGGCAGTGGAGTAAACACTTGTATTATCTTAGTTTCCTCAAAGTGGACTAATATTTCAGTCTGCAACAGGAGTTTTCCATTTTGCATAATAATGTATTTCCTAAGACTTTGTCTGAAATTATCAGTAAAGACAATCTTGGCTACACTGTGTCTAAAGTTCATGTTTATAATTTTTGTATGAATTACTTCCCACACTATGTAACAAGTAATTTTAAAAAAAAAGTAGTAAATGCCGGTTGTAAATTTGGTGAAGAAACAAAAACCCAAGTTTTGTAAGACATCCATTTTTGCTCGCTGCAATCTTAAGAAAAATTAAAATTAATCTTATTAATTAATGTAAAAAACCTGCCTCCACAGGTATTGCTTTTCTTATAGAATTAAGGAGCAGCGATAAGATATATTTGGATTCAGATAACAACTGGATCTTTAGAAAATATTCAATATAGTTTCTTGGATGTACAACAAACTGAATACTTGATACAATTAAAAGAATTGAAAATTAAATGTGAAATTTTAAGTTTTATTATTTTTATTATTTAAAGCATAAATTATTACTACTACTGCAATGAAAAATGTAAAAATATTATCATGGACTGACCCAGTTCAGTCTATTTTATCTACTTTGGCAGACGAGTTGAAGACCTAAAAGCAGTTATTTGTCTGAAAATCCACCAAAATAAAATAAAATAGACTTCTACAATACAAAACAATGTCATTTGTCTATATTTGCATCATTCTACACTTCAAAATATTCCACATAAAGCAAGAGCTAAAATTTTATCTATATCTCTGAGATCGCTTTTACTGCTAGAAAAATATCTCTTGCAAAAGATGAAGACATTTGCAATAGATTCTAAAATTCAGTAACCAGCTAATACTAGAAGCTGGTAAGATACTACAAGCTACGAATCACGTATATCAGAGTAGAAACAAAATTTTACTAAAATATTCTTGCTCCATAAAATATCATTATTGGCATATAAGTTTTGCAATAACTGTAATAACATATATTTCCCGGCTGCATGTCTTGAAAAAAGTGGTAAAATTTGAATTTTTACTTTGAAGCTTTAATGAAACTGTATTTTTTTAAAAATATGCAGTAAGTATTAAATACATCATGATTGTATAGATTCAAACAGGAGGAAATGTAAGATGTAGCTGGTGATTATTTCTTACATTTGTTATTATATATTTATTGTAATCTTATTGGCCAATTGCAAGATTAATCATTAAGAAGCTGAAGTTTATTTATGTAAATTTCTTGTTTAATTTATTTATAAGCTTTAGTGGGTTTGTTTTAAATGGAATTCCAAAAGCCAGCACTGTCTGATTCTCATACACAGTTGGATATTGAAGGGATCAGCATAAAATAAGACTTCTGTACTTATTTTCGTTTATAATAGACTGCTGTTATTATTATTAAGGACTATTGTAACATTGATAAGAGTACTTTTACTATATAAAAGGTTTTCAGAAGATATTGCTTGATATAATCCTTATTATAAAGGATTTATAATTTTTTTGTTTTCATTAATAAAATACAATAGTTACTTTTTCACTGAAAATTGTCAGTAACATTTGAAATAAAAAGCTTTGTTGAAAAATAAAATATTCTGCTATAAGTGAATTAAATAGGAATTTTGTTATTACTAATATATAAGTATTAAAAATCAATGGTATGGTACCATTCAGAAGTAATCGATTAGTTATTTCGATTTCATAGATTCAATTTAAATTAGCATTCACAAAATGCCACTATTTTAAGGAAGAATGTCTTAAAAAAAGAAGCCACTAGATTTTGGTAATCAAATTTTGTTCTTTTCAAGCGTTTTTCATTGTACTTTATGATATGATTAGCATTTATGCACTTCATCCAAGGAAAATTCATTAAATTTGCATCCTTTCTATGTTGATGCATGCTTATCAGTTTTTATCTAGCAAATCAAGTATGGGTTAAAGAAACTGATTATGGAGTTCTTTGTAGAATTTGAGTATTTTCTATCAAGATTTGACAACTTCTCTTTTAAAAATCTGAATATTCAAGTCATTATTTCCAACATCACAAATTTAAATGTAAAAAAAAACTACATTTAATACTAAAAAGCAAATTTTCAAAAAGATTACGTCTTTTCTTTTTCAAGCCTAAAAAATAATAACAATCTATTATTTTTTACTATTAGCTGAAATATGTAGTAAATATTGATAAAGGTTTTACTACTAAATGGTAAAATGTTTTATGTAGCAATTAACAATGTAATTGCTCTAATATAAGAGAGGATTCCAAATACTTTGCGCAGGTTTTTTTGTTTCTTAAAATAAATTTAGTATTATTTCAGTCTTCATTCAAATCATTTTCCTTTGCTAGAATATTCTGAAGCTTATGCACTTGGGAAATGCTTGTCATGCATTTTGAGATACCGTACTTTTGGCTTGTTTAATGACAGCAGTTTAATTGAAGATATGTTTGCAATACAGATATCTTAATATTCTCCTGTTAGTTGGTAATATCTAAACAAAGTTGGCAAACGCTCGAAAATTAAGTCAAAATGGAATATCTGGCTGCATTTTATAAAACATTATCACATAACATATAACATTCTGGCACCGTAATTGTTTTGAACGGCTTCAATATACAATTGCCAAAAGATGATTGAATGCATCTGATTTTAGAAAATAATTTCTGAAATGCCACAACAGTAGACTCCTGTTATTTGGAATAACTAATGAATTAAAATATAATTAATAATAGTTTAATATTAAAAGAGGAAAAAAAATAATGGTTAAATCTTCCATATGCATGTCCGTGACTGACATAATACTATTTAGCCGATAGTTTGGTCAAACTTCAGGTATACTACTCTTAATTTAAATTTAATATTGTTTAGCTGGTTCCAGAATGTGCTTGAATAATATATTCATTTTCGAAATGATTTTCTGCAGATCACAACATTTTTAAAATCCCATTTATTGTATACAATGATCTGCTTTCTATTATTAACATCTGTTGTCTCTTAAGGTTTCTATTTACAGCCAAAAGTGCGATGTGCACTATAAAACTACCCGTCCTTTTACAAATCTGAATCACCGCTTTCAGAAACAGTGACTGGAGTAGCTTCTTGTACCCAGACGATATCTAGAATGGTCTTGTACGAAGCGCGAGTATTTTCATTATTATTATTTAGTATTATTTCTCAAAGCAACAAATGGTAAAATCAGTGTTTTTAAGGAAAACTTCTCCCTGTCAAGAATATTAAAGTATTTTTGTTTTAATTTTGTTTCTACTATGAAAAACGTCTCGCACATTCTGAAGGCAGAAGCCAGGAAAAGGAAAACAGTTTCTAAAATGTGGTGCAGAATATCTGGGAAAAATTCGACTACTGATTGTGAAGTTCCTGTGAAATAAATCCCATTATTTAAAGCAGTGCTGTTTGGTGTTCAGTCTAAATGATTTAACTATTTACAAGACTGCTAAATTCATCGTTGCGGCACTTTGAGACCCTGTTCCCAAACAACTTCGTCTAGGCCGTCGCCGCCTTCTTCCTCAGGTCGTTCCTCCGCGTAGCGAGATCGAAAGCCCAGATGCAGGATGATATAAAAGGAGATGCAGAGCGGAGGGCACATGCCAAGAATGAAGCCGGTAACGTTGAAAGTGGCGCGGCGACGACTGTCTCTAGATGGGTGATCAGTAAGAGGCGTAATGGGTAAAATGGGAAATGGCGATTCTAAAAAGAAAAAGAAATTTATTAGTAAACATAATTAAAAAATAGTTGACTAATGAGTTTTCAAGTTTACTAACGCCATTTTTTACAGTCAATAGTGAAAATTAAATAAAAAAAAATATTAACATGGAAAACAAGAGTTAGAAAACAAAATATGCAATTTTAATTTTTTTTTTTTTTTCAATTAAAATGGACTCTTGGACAGCTTTTTGAGATTGTTTGCCTTATTTCAGTCAGATGAAGAGTGTATACCAGAGTTAACAACTCGACATCTGAGCCACAAGTGGCTCCTTGAAGGATGATCTGCGGTTCCCATATTTCCGCGACTTGGTTCTTTTTTTATTTTTATTTTTTTTTCTAGTTTGGAGCACCTGCTCTTGTTTAGTTGGAAAAAAAATATAAATATATATAAAGATTGCCAATTCCTGATTTAGACAAACAAATTACAAGTGTGAATTTTTCTTTTATACGATTTGTTCACGATTAAAGGAATGAAATTTCCTCGCCAATTTCAGTTTAATCTGAACTGAATCTTTATTGTTGTTACCAATAAAGACAGACAAGCAAAGCCAACAAAGTCGTCTTGCAAGAGACCTAAATTAAGTTTAAGTTTATTGGTTTGAAAATTGTTAAATATTAATTTTCAACATAAGAGTAAAAAAAGCGTAAAAATTAAACTTAATTTAAAAAAAAAAAAAAAAAAAGTAGTATCCTAATAATAAACATAATAATTAATAAAAATAAATAAAATTAAATAAGTTTACGAGGAAAAAAAAAGAAAAGAAGAAGAAACAATATTGCATTTTTGAATATTCTAATCGCATATTCGAAAAATTCAGCGGAACCTTAAAATCAAAATACCTGCACTTCTGAAATCAGAAAGGATAATTTTAATATAAATTATATTTAGAACAAGCAGCTGGTTAATATAAAGATAAATAATTTGTTCGTCTGTATGGAGATTTATAACGAAATGGCAATCAAGAATAAGATTGTGTCCACTCCATCTTCTTGATTACAATAAGCTATTCTGTAAAACCGATTTATATAAATAATAATATAATATAATATATATAATTTATATATAATTTATTATATATTTATAATATATATAAAATATATATATTTTAATGAAATTATTGATTTGTGTTACATTATTTATCATTAGTCCATGACAGCAGTGAGTGTAGTGATGACATGACGGCAGAGCGTCCTTTGAAATCCCAGATAGAATGGAGTGCAAACAAATAAAAAAAAACTTGGTCTCAGTGAATTCCATCAGTTACATGAAAAATTAAAAAATGAATGACGATGAAATTCCCAGACTCTCACCAGTGACAAAGGCAGGAGTGGGAGTGAATGTCAGAGAACCATATAGCCAAGAGCTGTGCGAGATACGGACGAACAAAATTCGTTTAATCATGGTGCAGAGAGATGGATGTTTCTTTGTAGAAAAACAGTCTCGTTTGATTCTCTAAATATGCTTTCACATGAAAAGATATCTATCTTTAACTTTTCATTCATGAGCTTTCAATAAACATACCTTAAAGACAGACATTATAGACAAATTACAAAATATATTGAATTTCATTTAAATACAGTATTGGATGTAGTAATAGTTATACGTAATGGAACATAAATAAAAAGACGTTTCGTAAAAAATAAAGAAAACTTACCCTTTTAACAAAACAAAATAAATAAATCAGGGGCGTATATAAGGGGGGGGGCCGAGGGCCC
>JAFIDM010001028.1:28218590-28255077 GCA_023159025.1 Thereuonema tuberculata | reverse complement strand
TATGTATGTATTACTAATTTAATTGTGTGTTTTAGTTTTTAACTATAAGATAACAATTAATAGTAATAATGTTTAAACAGCACGCCCATCCTTATCAGAGGGAAGAAAAGGCTCTTACGATCATCTGTGGAACGGAATGAAGTTGATGTCGGAAGGCAGCGCGTTCGCCGCGTTAAGTTTAGAACAAAGAATTCTAATAAGTTTTATCATCTAAAGAAATGTTTTCCATTTTTTTTTTAAATTAATGCAAACGAAAAACGAAGTAATAAAAAAAATATTAATTTTACCCATTTTTAAAAAAAGAGAGACCAGAATGGGTTGCATAACGTTTTTTCATTACATTTTATGATAGTTAATAATCAAATAAACGAAGACTTTAATATCTAGAAATATAGACAGAATCCCGCTCCCATAAAAGCAGATCCATGAAATGGTGGTAAACTGAAAGATGCCATTTGTATTGAAATCGCAGGATTGTCTCATTTATTACTTGTTCTAATAGATGTACCAAATAAGCTCCTAATCTTCCAATCATTTGTCAATGGATTATTGGCTCGTAGTTGTAGTAAGACCTGGATTTAAGACTTAAGCCGTAATAAAAGACCCCTAGCCTCTCACCAGAGGAGGTAGCATCGCAGCGTCATATTGCAAGTCATCTACCACTACCAAGAAGGACATCTTTTGGGATTATCTTTTAATCATTTATTTCATCCAATTGTCAGTGCACTAATAACCTTGAGACTCAATTTTTATTCTACTGTGTTTAAACTTGAAAGGATAACAAAAACTTAACAATCTTTAATTTTCATTAATAGTTCACTTTACATTTCTTATTAACTAAATATAAAGAGATCGTTTTAAAAACATTACTTAAACTAGAGTGAGAAGATGTACTAAGTCTTTCAAGTGAACATAAACGACTAGTAAACTTTCGTTATACAATTCTAAGAACAATTAAAATTACTTTAAATGTAAGACTGTAAAAGAAATAGGATTGTATTAATGACTTACATTCGACCAAAAGTATCAATTCCCGTCTCTCGTTACGTCCCAGGCCATTGTCAGCATCGCAATAGTATTTGCCGCTGTCCCGTCTTTGGACATCACAGATGTTGAGGTGCTTTCCGGGAAATACTATAAAAAAGACAGAAAAAAAAAGAAAGAAACATTAAATGTAGCCAAACATTCTAATGTCTTTACCTTCCTGGCTGTGGCTTCCCTGACAGACAATACGTTTGCTGCACATAAAGTCTGCTTATCTGAATTGCTCCACTTCCAAGAATGGCGACTGCATCGATTTTCGCATTGGCTTACAAAGGGAATTTGGGGCTGCCCACAACGCCTACTAATCACACGCTGCAATGTCTAAAGTTACCAAGATTCTCCAACAAAAAACAAGAAACTTATGCGAATGTTTTTTTTTTTTCAAACTTCACCCTAAATATTTTTATTATTATTAATGTTATCTTGATAATGTTTTTTAAGCAATAAATATTTTGCAAAAGTAATTGGATAAAAGAAGTCGTAGGCTTTGATAAAGAGAAGAATTACTGAACAAAAGTAGTAAGTTTATATTTTTATTGTAATACTCGCACATTTGTACATCTATATATATATATATACATAAGATAGTATTGATAGGTTGATAACAAATAATATATATACTGTAATCCAAAGGCATTTCTTTTATAAATGCAGCAATTCAGATTTTATAAAACTACATTTTAAAATTTTTAAAATATTTATTTATTGATTTTGCAGTGTATAGATCAGTTCTTTTATCTGTAAGTTCTTATTGGATTTTTAATTTTATGTAACTTATTTTTTAATACAATAAAGTTTGTGTCTCTTACATTTTTCTGGTTTTCATGAAAACTTACATAAGTTTTCTTTGTCAAAATTGAAAAGATTGCTTTTAAATCGATTTTCGATGTCGAGTAAACGGAGGGGGGTGAGGGAATGGGCAAACATTTTTGAAGGATACTTCTACGGGGTTATCGGGTTGCACAATAAGAATATAGCATTAATTTATACTGATTATGTGATTTTTTTACCAACGGGGGAAGTTTGAGGTGATAGGGTTGTGAAGACGGGAAGAAAGGGATAGGAAGTGGGGGAAAGTTTCGAAATGATCTCAAAGTTTCAATTTCTTTCTCATCCACATGAGGACTTTTTTTTTGTAATCCGTACGAATAATGTGGTATTTCAACTAGTTTTATAAAGTCTACTTAATTTAAACTTGCGCTTTTTTTTAATGCATAAAGAAAAAAAATTATAATATATCTCTACTAGCTGTATCCGGCTTGCATTGCAATGCCACTCAAAGAAAGAAAGTGTTTGTATTTTAATTCTGCTTATTGAAGTGCTTTTGGATACACAATATTTTTTGTTTTTCCGTCTGGTGCATATTACGAATAAATCAGAAGGTTTTACGATGCGTGAGCAGGCCACATACAGCTGTCCATGTATGAAGCATGGATTTTCCAAATTTAGTCCACACACTTGTAGTGATTGTCCCTGTGTTTTGTTGATGGTCATTGCAAAAGCGAGTCGCACCATAAACTGCAAACTTTGAAACCGGAAATACACTTATTTGTTGAAACGACTCGCGCACCAGATATTGTAAAATGGTTCTACTAATTCAGAAACCTTCGCGGGCGTGCGCACAACAACTCAGCAATGTTTCATCGCAATCTGATGAATAATGGTATAGGAACGCATACGGGACAAACAAACAAAAAAACATTCATTTTTTTATATTAAGAAGATTTCAAATAATCTATCTTCAAATTTTCCAAGAGCTCAAAACTAATTAAATCCATATCATCCAAATTTTAGTCAAATTGAAAAATAGGTTAAAATGCGTTGTTAGGTGTCAACAGAAATTCATTGGGTATCAGAGACTTATTTATTTCCTTTATAATGTTTTTCTTATCTTCGTACATAGATTTTTCACATGGTTTCACAACTGAAAAAAATTTTAAACAGAAAAATTAGATCACCTCTTATTCGTAAATATGCTTACGGCATTTCAAAAAAATCTATTTACTAATTGGAAAAGGAAGGACGTACACGCAAACACAAATATGCAGACTGCCATATGTCAAACTTATGAAAGCAGGCGAAAATTCGCTCATATTAGTTGAAATTGATCAAAGAATTATACTGTGCCAATATGAAGGACATTGGCTTAAGAATTATCTTTTAAAAGTTAAGGTTACCTAAACTGATCATGTGAATAATAAGTTTCTCTAAAATTTACACAGATTTATTAACAGAATATAATGAATAAAAAAAGCTAAACGAAGATAGTACTGAAGATAATGTTATTCAAGTACTAAATTTAGAAATATAGTATGTATGGATGCATGTATGCTTAATTTTTAGTAGTAGATTATTTTCCATTCTTGAAATCACTTACGAGTCAATTCAATGACTATACCAAGCTGATAAGTATAAGATTTATATTATACTCTCCCTTCTGATAATGTCTCACTTTATTAATGTAACCAAGAAGTTACAATAAATATGTATCCGTGTATACTTGTAGATCGTAGTGTCAGCAATGGTTTGCTTACTATTACTTACCAGTGGGAATCATAAATATACTCGCAGATTGGGCTCGCTGCGATTGGACTCGCAGATTTGACCTCGCTGGTCAAAATTTATTCCTACATTTTTTTCAAAGTTTGTATGAACGATCTTTTTATTTTGGAAATTATATTAGACTAATTACCAAAGTTAATATCTATCTAAGAAAAAGTTAATATCTATCTTTCAAACATAACTCTGTAGCTTGTAGCTTTGTAGCTTTTCCATTAACTTTGTAGCAAACCAAAAAAAAAAAAAAATACGTTACTAACAATTATCCGAAGTTGGATAAATATCGGTCAAAATGTTCCCTATTTTAAGTTTTCTCCCGTTTTCCATTCTTTAATCCTCACAACGCCTGTGCTCACGAGTCTCAGATACTAAAGGGAGATTCAAATATCAAGAATCTCTGTAGAAACTCTTTTGGCGATTTAGATAGGACGATATCGCGAGCCGTATATTGGACACTGATCGTGAGATAAAGAAAAACGAATAAACAAGTCCGCCATTTGTTTTTGAATCCGTCCGTTGATCAATCGGATAAAAACTGTTGATATTTTTAAGAATGCTTTTCGATTCAATGTATTTCTTCAAAAGCATATTAAAACTTCTCATCTAAGCACTGCGAGACAATCATTCTAAATAATGGATTTCAGGCTAAACAACTCACCTTGTTGTAAGAACATGATTAAATAAATAACGTCGAAAAGCTCTAAATTTTCAAACTGAATTTTTAGCAGAAGTTTTAAAATATTTAAACCTACATTAGAAAATTCTTTGAAGGTGTTTCACGCTTTAAATATTTCAAAAATTGCCTGATCCCATGGAAATGCAGAATAAATGGTCAACATATTTGTGTACTCTCTTCATGCAAGTACGCCATCTAGGCAGCGATGTGTCAATTTCTCTAAAGGCGTCTTTAGAGAGATATAAAACAAAGTTTTACAAGTGACTTAGCTACCACCTGAGACTTTGATTAAGAGGAAATATTTTCGCTTTTGTTGTTAGTGGTGGTTCTTTTGCTGGACGCTAAGAGAACTCCCTGCTAGAATATGTATTTCCGGCTTCGATGTTGAAACTTGGACGAGGACCAATTGCACACACAAACGCAAGGTTTGATACAAGGTTCGATTCCTATTATAGAAATTGTTTTTTAAAGTAAATGATCACATAAACCAATAACTCATTGCCCCTAATGTTTCAAGTTTATTGGGCAATGCCTTTTTGTAAATTATGAATCACATTTCGTTCAGTGTAAGTATTTTTAACACTGAAAGAAATACACTTTCATAAAGCTACTAGTCTGAAAGTTAAAGTTATTTAATATCTTTATATATTTCTACGCAGCTTTTCGAAATCATATAAAATGTACAATTGTATTCGAATACTACAAGTAAAGGATAATGTGTAAACGTCTATGGGAAGTTGCCCCACCCTGTTTAGTGATAAGATATGTATCTATAGAGAGATCTCCTTAAATAGAATATATTTTAATCTTACGACTCGTCTCAATTATTAGTCCGTTCGGAGTTATATACTACTAGATGTGACTATCTATAGTTGACATGGTAATTAACTTTAAATAATTATTATATGTAACTAATAATTAATATTATCATTTATTTCAAGTAAATAATAATTATTTACATGTAATAAATGAAAATAATATTTACTGTTAATGAAAATAATTATTAAATAATAATTAATTAATATATCCAAGAATTAAGAAGTCAACGAGATAAGTCATATAAACGGTCGCGGTGCTCGGCTTCCCTGCAACCCATACTCACCACATAACATAAGTCACATCTAGAATTATATAACTCCGAACGGACTAATAATTGAGACAAGTCGTAATAATAAGAAATTGTTCTATTTATGATCTTTCCTTACGTGTATATCTCATCGCTATACAGGGATGGAGCAGATCTGCCCATTGTCCTTTAATTTTTTCGCCTCATTACGAAGTTTCTCTTTTAATCAAACAGCTATTCAATATAAACTGGTCCACATCATTTCTGAGGCAAATTATTTAGTTACAACATTATATTTAAGAAGATCTGAAGTCTGAAAATTAATCCCTTCAATTCTAAACTTTTCACTTTTCGCAGAATGTTGTTGATGTTTTTCTAAGTTACCGGAAACAGGAACATTTCTCAAAGACTGATTTATGTTTAGTTATTCTTCCCCAATCGAAATACAGGACTTAACACTAAAATAACTCAGCTGACGTGTTTGAGGATAACTTATTTCTTGTTGTTTTGGTAAGATCTCACATAGATTCACTGATACAGCAGAAGCAGAGGAAGTGCGATCTTCGATGGGGTCTCGGAAGTTCTCTATTTCATGGACTGACAGAGAGAGAAAGCAAAAGTTCGCAAATAAACAGTCATAAACATTCGCTGCTCATTTCCCAGGTGTCTTCGATGCAGTTTGAATATAGATCTTCATTACAATCGGCTTCGATATGGAAATTTGTGCATTTTTACATTGAAGAATGGAGATATAATGACAAAGAATGGACGTTACGATTCGGCAACAACCAGTTGTTCTAGTTCCACCTAAAAATTTATCTATTCAGAAACTGTCAAGATAATAATTGTTAAGTAATGATAAAAATGGGAATAGAAGACCACTGTTTTATTACTTATTGGTTCCTCAAACTACACTTATTTCTAAGAAGTGGAAGACATGTCTGAGATTTATCGTTTTGTCTATAAATTTAATGTTAAGTTTGAATGATATCATGGGTTTTTATAAGACCTTACAGCCATTATTACCAAGTATATGATTAATAAAAAGTTTGTTGTACCACGATAAAATTTCTGAAATTCAAAGTAATTTTACCAAAATAAAAGTTCTTTAAATTTATAAAGTCAGAGAAAGATAAGTCCGATCCTTATAATTACTTTTTATCTAGTATTTGCAGCTGCTTATATGAATACCAACTATCTTATTGTAGTGTAAATAAGGATGGCGATTTCTGCTACAAAACAAAAGTAAAAAACTGCAGAATTCTATTGCAGTAGTCAACTTACAGTATTTTGAAATTATGGTTTGGCACTTAACATAATCACAGCCTTTACAGCATCATAGTAGTGATTATATATAGCCGGCTATCATCGATTGCTCCGGAAGTGTTGCATTAGTTATTAGAAAACCAAATTATATCACATAAAGTAAAAAATCGAAACTTAGAAATGAAACGAAATTAAAGTTTAAATTTTAAACAGTACATGCAGTACAATATTGAAATCCAACGTGTTAATTAACTGTATCGTACATTTATTCAGATCTCTGGTGCAATTTAAAAAGGCGCGAGCACCATCTATCACCAGGTTTTCATTTTGAGCAGTTTTGGGAAATTTTTCATTCATCCCACGGGAACTAGTTGATCGACCGGGATGAAAAGTAGCCTACGTCGTACTCCAGGTCCTAGACTATCCACACGCAAAATTTCATTCCAATCCGTTACACCGTTGAGGTGTGATTGAATGACAAACAAACAAACTTACAGATTTTCGCTTTTGTAACAGTAGTTAGGATATACAATATATATATATATTAAAAATTATTACTTAAGCCCATTGCCACAAGGATCCGAAAATCAGTCGGTCGGATCCATGTGCAATGGGCTTAAGGGGAACGCTTGAGACCAAAATTAACATATTGAAATGTACAAAGGTAAGGTGAATGAGGTGTTTTGAATATGTACATTTTGTACTTAATCACCCTATTTTTAAGTTGTATTCCAAAACACCCTCATTCATCTTATCTTTTTGCATTTCAATATGATAATTTTGGTCTCAAACGCTCCTCTTAAGCCCATTGCTCATGGATCCGACCGACCGATTTTCGGATCCAAGTGCAATGGGCTTTAATCTAATCAACTAGCAACGATCTCAAGATGGTTTTGAACAACAACATGTCAATAAATAAATAGGAGAAATAAATTTAATAGGATGTTATTTGTGAAAGTACAGCAATAAAAAAAAAGTCACTACTCTACCAAAAGTAATTAATTTTAAATTCCCAGGGACTCTACTAATTAAATGGACTTTTGAAAACAAGAGAGAAATGACTTATTCGCTAATTGTGAGTACAAAAGGTGAATACAGACACCTTTTGGCTAATATTAAAGAAAGTTGTTGTTATTGGAAAAATGAGTTTACACTTACCCAGATCGGTATCTCCTGTGGCTGTATTTAATTTCCACCAATAAACCTGTGGCTCCGGAAACCCTGATGCGTTACAAAAGAGCTGCACATCATTACCCTGACTAATGATGACTTCGCTGAAGTCCATATTGAAAATGATGGGCGACTCTGATTGGTAGGAATCCAGGCCAGCTTTACCTACGAAAGAATGATTTTTCTTCAACAAAATAGGGGTGAGGAGAAATAAAGAGGAGATGTTTACTTTTTATCAGTGTTAGTTTACTAGTAGCTGCGTTCTATTTGCGCTTTTCGAGAAAGAATTATGGAAAATTATTGTTTTTGGTGGGGGGGGGGGGGGGTTGAAAGTTCCAGATTTAGTCAACCGAAATAATTATTGTAATTATCTGGTTCGACATTACATAAGAAAAATCTTACTTGGATGTCTAATGAAAGGAAGGGGGGGGGGGGCCTCATCGCCCCTCCCCCTTTCCTACGCCCCTGCATCAGAAGAAAACCACCATTTTTTTTTTGTGTGTGTGTGTAATTCTTCATGTGAAGAATAAATACAGAAATTTTCAATCGAATTCAAACGAAATAGAAAGCAAAGAACTGATAGAAAGATTCTAATCAGTAAGCATCCGAAAATACACGTGCGTACTACTAAAAAAAAAAAAAAAAAAACAGGTCTTAGGAAAGTGCCCATTTCAGCGTATCACCCCTCTGTGGAGTAGAATCGTCTGCGAGTGGCGGCTCTGGCTTTCGAAAACGAACAGTACCAATGAATTACTGAGGTTGAAATGTTCTCTCTATTTCTATGGACAAATTGTATTTCAATTGGATCGAGTAGAGATGTATCAGTGAACTACAACTGGATAACATTGTATACTACAGGTTGACCATCACTAATCCGGCAATCACTACCGCTTCAATCCCTAATCCATCACTAATCTCGGCTAGCATAATTTTTCAAATTTCCGGGGTAGCCGCAGCAATCTGCCGCTACTGTTTGATGATGCTACTTGCTGCATAAATACTGTTGGTGTCACTTGCAAACACAGGCATGTGTTTTGTAGTAGTTCCGAAATCTTAATGGTTTTGTTGTTTAATAAGGTTAAATACTACTGAAGTGATATGAAGAAGTTTAATGTTATTAAAGAAAAATATGAAAAGACAGTCCATAGTTTGACAATCAGAATAGTGTTAGTCAGTGGGATTCTGGAACAATTGTTCCGTATTGCTTAGGATTCGTTAACTAAGTTTACCAGTTTGATGATGAGCTTAAATAGAGTAAAAGATAATGAACTACTCTTCCTTACTTAACTTCTTATGCGGTTCTCATGTGGGTTTTGTTGATGGTGGCGATCCGCGCTGGGCAGGTTTTCCCGGGGTTCTCCCGTTTCCCCTGCATTTCTCACACCATCCTTTCTCAGTCTTTCTCTCCGTCTGTCCTTCTTTCCGTGGGATAGTACAAAAGATCTTTCGGCAGTCCTGCCACCCACTTTCAATTAATCTAATCTAATCTAACCGTCTTATGTGTGCAGCAGTTAGTTAGTGAGATAGGGTATTAAATCTCAGTTAAATCTAGTTCTAGTAATGTCCTATTTGCTTATTGCGGTTTCACGTTAGGTTGAGTCTAATAAGACGAAACAGCTCTCTTGAATTTCCACAACTGAAGCTGTCATTGAGAAAACGTACATTCTTATTTCACTTTATACTGCTGTTCAAGAAAATTTAATATATCTAATTAAACTTAATTTCAAGAAAATAGTATTATAGGAACCGTGAATAAATACCTGTGTTTGAAATATTTATATTGAAAAAATTTACAAATAAAAATACCTATCATTATTTTAATAAAATCATTAAAAAATGTCAAATTTAAGTGAAATTAACTTTTCCTTCATCAGCAGGAGAAGAAGATCTTGTTTCAACTTCAAGAAATGCATCGATATTTTTAAGGCAAAAATTTAATTACTAAATTATATTATTTCTAAATAAATTTCTAATATTTTGTTTACCTGGTTGGAAGTTTACCAAGATTTTAGCCACCCCGTACACAAAAGTATAAAGAAGGGTGGAGTTCTTACGTCATTCTCGCTGTCTGTCACCAGTCCATATTGTAAGTCAGACAGGTATGAGTCATACCTTATTGGAACCCTTATGACTTGTAGAGATGGGGGGGGGGGCGACTTCCGGTCTGGTGTCACTTCTTGTCTTACACTTCTAAGACAGGAAATCACCGAAAATGAAACATATTACGGGGTCGCTAAGGTACACAATGAAACCAGTTTTCTGCTTTGTCAATTCTCTAAAATAACAAATATTTTTTTTATGTCCTGTTTATAAATGTTTAACAAATTTTTTTCCTGTCATAAAGTCTTTTATTTCAATTTTCACTTACATTTAACGGATAATTTTGACTCTGAACTGATCCTTCCGATGTGAGCGAATATCTGCTGACATTGATAGGTGCCGGCATCGGTCCAACTGATGTTTTTCAGATGGAGGTAAAAAAAGTTGTCCTCTGTGCTTCGGGACACCGTAATCCTTTGGTCCCATAGCTGCTCACTTGGTGCCCCGTTGAGGGTATTGTTAGGAAGCTTTATCCAAATCACCTGAGGGAAAAAAAAAAGTAGATACAGAATTAAATGGATTCATAGAAGCTCATAAAAGTATAGCCATAGGTGCGGATTAAAAGGGGGGACGGGGAGGGCGACCGCCCTCCCTTTACCTCAACGATGTAATAAAATATGTAATTATAAACTGTCCGCCCTATTTTATTCATGAAAACACGCTCACCCTGTTAGAAATGGGTATCAAAGATATAATTAGAAATAACTAATTAAGTGTATCTGAATAATACTTAACCTTCTCCGCCCAAAACGCGAACTATATCGATAGGCCCAATAGACCGTTGTTTAATATCGGGTTTTCAATTAAAGATTATGTTTTTTACATCAAAACTTAGCTTAAAAATTTTCAAAATTTTTCGGAGGAGGGCCCGCGGTTCCTCCCCCTTTGCAAAGCCTTAAATCCGACCCTGGTACAGCCTTGGGCAAAACAAACAGTAATGAAAGATAGAAAGCAGCCCTATTACCACGTTATGATGTGGAAGGTTTTGCCCAATACTGTATAATTGGTGAACCAAGTTTAGAATACATTTATGGTAAGATCGAAAAATAATTTATAGAGAAAACAGCGTCAACTGTCTTTCATTTAGAGATTGGTTTTGGGTCTCCGATGGGTCCAGTTTTTACCAAATCAATCAGGAGCTCACAGTCAATAAGAATTTCAGTTTTGTGAAATAAATAGGTTTTGAGTTAACGTGATTACTGAGTTTTCCAACATATTTTGCACTTTTTGCTTATAGCTGTTTATCGATTAGTCCGATATCTATCACAATAAATAGGGATTTTTCCTTTTAATAGTACAACCTATTGTAATAATTTCAGCTTACTAGAATACTTAGTTTATCATGCTCAGAGAGATACAGACTACTATACATATTTCTATAAAGTAGCAATCTAAAATGTTTTTCTGTTTTTGTTTAGCATTCTTTGTGCTTTTTTTCTTCCCGATACGTGTTAAGAACATCAAAAACATTGTACCATTTAGAATAACCTATTCTTATCAGAATAGCACAATATAAAGTACAAATTTGTTATGCTTTTATAAGAGACTGTTCTTCTACTTGAAATGCACTTAGGCTATAAGCACTTAGGGGTGAATGGTCACGATGCAAGTAATCATTTCGTTACATAAATCGGACTGCAAGGTATTTATTTCAGGAGTGAGGAACGCTTGCAATTAACCTCCACAAGACGTGAGTTGATCTCTTTCACCTTCTTTACATCAGACTAGAATTAAGGAGAAATTTCAAAGTTTAGGCGTTTTCAGAATTCTGATTTCAGAATATGCTGATTTCAGAATTCTGACCAAGATAAATAGAAAATTCTCCACGAAATTGGCATTTACTATCCTGTATATTGAAAGTTTAAATCATCACCTTAATAATTTGTGAGTGTAACTTGTGTTATAGCTAAATCGTTGTCTATTTCAAAAAAGGAAAAAACTTATTATTATTAACAATGAACAATGCAAGTGTGTGTGATAAAATGTTTGTTGTGACAACGTGAACGACTAGAAGAAATTCGTAACTTTTTGTGCTTCGTAAGTGTATGGCTGAGAGCCTAACGACGTATTAGGCTTACTGGTGGAAGAAGTTAAAGTTCTGAGTGCAATAGGTATTGTATCCAGAACATGAATACTGTGGCTTGAATACATCAAATTCAGTTCGTTCCGTGCAATAGTGAAATTAACCTCATAAAAAGTGAAATTAATGTAAGTTACTTAGTGTAACTGTTCATCCGACAGACGATCGTGTTCAACGAATACGTGTGATAATTAATAATGCTGTAATCAAGATATAAATACAATATGAATTTTACAGAGATTAAAAATACAATTGTACACAGAAGAAACTTACAGTAAACTTTTCTTATTGATTTCGAATTAAGGCCCAGACGGAACTGATAAGGCATAGTTTTCCAGAAGATAAAAACGATTTAATATATGATTAATTACTGAATATTTTATCCTGGAAAGTATTTATGTAGAAGATTTAGTGAGAATATATTTATATTTATTTTGTTAAAGGTGTTGCAACAAGTTATTTATAGTCTAAGTTAAGAACTAACTCTGCTATATAGAATTAATATACCACATATCCTTAGAAAGCTACACATGGATTCGGAATAGTTTTACTGAAGTCCTTCAATTGTTATTAAATTAACCACTAATATATTTTTTATTGCCCAATCATATTGTCTTTATTAAAAGCGGTCTGCAATGTAACCTTGACGTCTGCTATCAGGATTTCAGATATCCTACGTTGCCATTTTTGAACATTAAGAAGATACAGTATCTTCGTCATAATGTCCAAATCACACGATCAGAATTTTCGACATTATTTTGATCACTGACACAGTCACTGAAGCACTTTCATCGAGTGATTTGCTATTGTCATCATTTTCATCACCAGGTTCATCATTGAAAAGTTTTACAATTTGCTCTAAAAACCTTTTCAGTGACGAATCTGATGATAAAAATAATGATCGAAGTAATTCACCCGAAATCAAAATAATAACAAAAACTATGATCTTAATAAGCATGTAAGTTTTAACAAGATTTAAATTCATAAATTTAAAAAAAAAAATGAAAATAGTCTGAATAACACAAACAGAAAGGGTGATTATAAATAAAAGAAGTTTAACGTGCCCGAATAAATCAAGAAAGAAATCAATAGCAAGGCACAAAGCTAAAGTTAGGATTCGCACTTCGAGTTGTCATCGGGAAGAGACTGGGACGGACCGTTTCGTCCTCATTAGGACTCCTCAGCCAGCCAAACTTGAAGCGGATGTATTTTTGATCAGACCGCATACTGGGTTTAGCAGAGTTATTTTAAAATTCAATACGCTCAACGCTTGTGAAAATTTTAAAACACAATCTTTAATTTTGAAACACATTCAAAATTTGTCTTTACAATATTCTTTGAGTTTTACCTCACTCCTAACAATCTTGAATAACAATGTGTTCTTATATAGAAAAAAAACTTTAACTTAATTTTACTAATCTTAATATCAAAAACATATTATGTAATTGTCTAGGCCCATAAGGTTTTACTAGAAATACTCTCTCTATATTCTAATAAATGTTTCTTTGCTAAACTAAACACTTTACAATATAATAATCTATTTCAAACTTATATACAATAATACCATAAATATATTCTTCAATTATTCTAATCAAGAGTTCTAAATCTTATGTCTGGTTTTTCACCAATGTGAGTTTTACTAACATGTTATTTACAAATAACCAATATCTCATTTTCTCTTAACATATGCATTACTCTTAGTCATATTCATTAATTGCTTAATCTTATTATTTATAATGAGATTTTATCACCTCTGTAAATATCTACGTATTGTGTATCTTTAACAATACAATTTTATTAACAATTCCTTATTCGTTATTTTCTTCAAAACGAAACAATAATCAACCCTCGTGATTATTTTAAACTTCTAATTAGCTTATAGTTCCAATAGTTGACATCTTCCAACTTTCTTATTTCCAAATATAAATAAAGATAGTACTTACAGGAAGTTGACTTCTTACGTTTTCTCCCGGTAACAATTCGATGACTTCAAATCACTAAAGCACACACACACACACATATAACTTCAACTATTTGAAGTTTTTACTTGAATCAAATATTTCACTTGTATGATTACTTTCGAAATATATTCACTATTATTTTTCTTCGCAGCATAAGCACTTTAGTTAGAGTTGTCTTCTTTTAACTTTTCTCCTTTTCGTCTTCTACTCGTTTGGCTCTTTCACTATCGTTAACTCCTAAGGAATGGCGTCCGTTTTTTTTTTCTCAACGGTCCCTTGTATAGGTTTGACTTTCCTCTTCTTCCTTCGTCAGTTATACGGATAGGAAATCTTCTCTTCTGGAATTCTCTGTAGAAGTCGTCTCGGGTTTTAGTAAAGTCCACTATTTTACTTTTTCGTTATTCGTACCTCGAATAATTTCTTTCTCCTTAATTATAATTGGCAATATAACTTAATGTTCAAAATAATTTTCCGTTGCTTAATTGCGGCTTGCAATTCGTAACTTATCCCCTTCTATTCTTAATGGTTCAGTCCGGCTTAATTACTGGATTTTATTTTCTTCTAATGATATCCATTATCGCTCGAAAATCTTCATTCCGATTAATTTAATCTTCTTACGAAATATTTATTTCGCCAGTCCACAGCTACTCGTAATTCTTAGAAGTAGTTAACTTGAATATTCATAGTATCTCCCTTTCGAAGTTCACCTTCGTTGTAATGGAATGTTCTGACTGTTAATAAGTTAATGTTGAACGCATTAATTTTAATTTCCTGAATCACCTCGATTCAAACGGGAAAGAATATTCTTACTATTCTCACTTCGGCTTTTAGTACAATATAATTTCTAGAGTTACAGACTTACTCCAAATTCCATCTGTGGTTGCCGGTTCCATTCTTCTAGGGTTTACTTAGCTCCATCGGCTAACCTATTCATATCTGCCGCTCTCAGCGACTCCACGAGTTCGATGTTCTCGTTCCAATCACAGTCAATTCACTCCCACCTCTCTCACCTTACTGTCAAGTGTTCTCTTTCATCACGTCACACTTTCATTTGCATAATTAGTGACGAATTATAATTTAAATTATTTACATCAAAAAATAAAATATTAATTAAATTTTTTTTCAAGCACCATAATAAAATTAATAATTAAATTTCCACTCCAACTAATTTAAATTTTATTAAGGGGGAAAAATAAAATTTAATATTCCTATCAAAACTCCTCCGATGACAACTTCGCACTTTCTGGGTTGTCATCGGAGGAGTTTGGCTGGCTGAGGAGTCCTAATGAGGACGAAACGGTCCGTCCCAGTCTCTTCCCGATGACAACTCGAAGTGCGAATCCTAACTTTAGCTTTGTGCCTTGCCATTGATATCTTTCAGAAAGGGTGATTGTTATAAATTTTCCTGTCCTTTGGAAATTCTGTTAAAGTCAGCAACATACACTTTTAAAAAGATATAGTTTGTATCTAGTTGTTACGTAATTTGTCTGGTCTGGATAATCAAACTTTTATTAAAGTCTGCAGTAAAATCAATGGATCAACCCTTTATATTGATTCAAGTCCAGACATGTTTGCACTAAAAGCTTTGCGGATTGAACTAATAAAAAGAGGTTCTTGAAAACTTAAAGAAAAATAAATAAAGTAATTATAAAGACAACAGTTTAGGAAGGAAGGTTTAAAAAAAACAAACAAAGGAAACAAAACAAACAAAGCAACAAAAACCACTGAGACGGAAAGTCATGTTTTATTTAAATATTACTAGCAACCAGCAAAACTTTTAGCGATCACGTGACCCTGGATTCCGATGTCATTTTTCGAATCAAGTGACCTTCGTGAGAGTGGGTGGGTGGGTGGTGGAAAGTCATCGAACATTTGGTCATCTACAATGAACATCTGGTTTAGCCTTTGACCTCACGTTTGCCTCACATCGATGAAAAATGAAATATAGGCTTTCTTCAATCCTACATCTAACATTTGACGCCTTATTTGTATTTCTCTGTCTCATGGTTTCGGAGGAATAGCGATGCTGCAATAAACCAATGTTTTCTTTTATTTATTTATTTATTTATAGATGGTTAGATAGATATGTGTAATGAAAACGGAAAAACAAAATTCATTTTATGAACATTAATAAAATCCGCATTAATTAATTAAGTTTCAAAAATTCCCGATTAAGATTTATCAAAGCACGGAATTAGTTGAATTAACTAAAAGGAATAATATCCATTGTTATGCTTTGTTCTAATGTCTTGTATGGAAATTTTTCATCTTCATCGGCTACAATGAAACAGAAAAAAAAAAAAATCAAACAGAATCTAGTCTTTGGTCCTTAAAAATTCAGATCAAGTTTCAATCAGAGGTTCAAAAGTTACGATACATCGAATCACTCAGTCTATGTCGGTGTAGTACTTTGCTAGTCAACTAATTCTCTAGTGTTGCCTCAAGTCACACAACAGAACTACACATGGAGTGTATTAATTACGATTGACGTAATTTCTTCGTTTTTATCTAATGTGATTGTTGTCTAAATCGAATTATTCATTGAGAAATTAGATTTAAATAAAAAATCTTAATCCAAACAGTTTTTAATAAAGAAGATATTGTTTAAGATTAAAAGCATCTATTCTCTTTTTTACTTAAAACTTAACAGTTAAAAATATTTCAATTAATGTAAAAGAATTTATGATTTTAATTTAGTGGAGATTCAAACATGATTAATGCAATTTACTAGTTGTAATGAATTTTTACTGAGAAAGTAAAAAAGAAACAGCGAAGAAACTGTAATTATATAGATTATAAGAGCTTAAATGTGAAAATATAGATATTCTCTTTTCCAAAAGTGTTTTTCTCAATATTTGTCCTTCAAGGTCTGCATTAATCTATAATATAACTTACTTATTGGAATTGATAGGTGATTGGTCCTGCCTTGCGCGTCGCCTATTGGCCTCTTTTTAACAAGTGCTTCCTGAGACTCAATTCAAATTCGTTTACTTAGTTCCTAACAGCCTGATGAAGAGGAGTAACTTGAACTCCTCGAAACCGGTAAATTGTTTTATAGACAGCAGTTTTATACTGTATATATAAAATTATGTGGCTGATTTAAAGTACTGATGAAGATAATACATTTAAATAATTTTTATTAACCCTATTATCCTATGAAGTTCGATGAAGATAGTACTTCATATAGGCACTTGCTATGGTAGACATCCAATTCAGTGGTCAATGTACTTAAAACAATACTAGATTTTTTTTTTTTTTTACAAAGACAACTACAAAGATTTGGATTCAAATTAATGTATGATGTCTGATACATTCATTTGTCAGATCATTCCAGTTTTATCTAACCTCAAGCATTGTAAAGATGATGTATCTATTATGATTTTCGTGCATTATTCAACTTAGGGCAAACCTAACTAAATATAGTAGGCTTCCGTATTCGCTGGTTCAGTATCCGCGGTTAATCGTGGCCCAAAAAAATGAATTAAAATTAAAGAAATTAACGGTTCATAAGTTTATGAGTCATTTATTTACGTTTACAAGTTTTAAAACGCGTGAAATCCAGCAGCCCAAAAGATACCAGTGTTTGATTCATCTTCCTTTGTTCCCGAACCCTAACTTCCCCACAAAACTTGCCTCCATTCTTTTTCTAGCGTTCTCACTGTTCGCATTAATTACTTTGTTATCGTAGTGTTTGTGTTCAGAATGCCCTTATTTACGATAATAATGGCCCCAAAGAGGAGTGAGGCTGGTAGTGCTTCTAATAAGAGTCCTTTCCATTAGTCAGGAAGTGAAAATTCTAGATGTGATCGAAATAGAAAAAAAAAACCCACTTTATTATTACTTTATTTAATATTGGTAATGTCTTACTATGTATAATTTATCAATTAAACTTAACCGTATTTATGTACTGTATGTTATACGAATATCATGTTATATATAGCGTTCAGTATTATCCTCTGTTTACGTAACAGAGATAGGTCTCGCAACCATCCCCCGCGGATACTGTCAGATCATTCCAGTCGTCCTGGGAGTTGTAGTGCAACGTAGAAATAATTATGGAGGCGAATCAAGCCTGCAACTCATCGTAGAAACTTCTTTAAAGAGTAACCCTGTATTACGGAATTTCTCAACATACCTATTATAGAAAATGTCTTGAGATCACTGTTAGATGAACAAGAAAATTCATTGAGGTATGTTTTTCTTTGTATTACGTTACCGTGATTGCCGTTGTCGTTATTTTTTTAAATTTGTAAAATAATACAAAAATCTGCATTTATTTTTAAATTACAAACTCTGCTGACTACAAACAATCTAATAATTAAATCTGCATTGCTTACTGAAATTGTCGGAATCCAATTACTTTAAATGATATTCAAACTCGCGAAGACATTAAGAGGATTGATAAGTCGATTATCATCGAGGGTAAATCTGGCTGATGAATCCTCTCAAGAACGAAACAGCTGTCCTAGATTCCCGTCGATGATAATTCAAGGCGTGAAAAGAAACATAATGTGCATTTTTTTTTCTCTTTTCATATTAGATTTTCATTTATAGAAATGTAGGCATAAGTTTCATACTGTATAATCCCTAACAGCTTACACTTCACTATCCAAAGGTTTATTTCAAGTCTTCCATCTTGCGCTCTCCATAAATTATCAAAATTAACTTTCTGTTCTGTCTGACGTCGTCTCTTGGGAGACAGTAGAAAGAAAAAGAATATGAGTTCCAAAAAGTTAAGTGTTAAAAAAAATTGCAGAGTCATGGGTTTTTTTCATCATCAAATGCAATTTCTTTCTCGGTTCGTGTAAACCATGAACTGATATGAAAATACGTAAATCTCAGATAGTGGCGTCCAATGGCGGGTGGTAGGTCAAGTAAACTTAAGCTCTTAAAAGTTATTGAGGCGGACATTGCGGTTCCTTTAACTCAATTTAGAAGAAAATGGATTCATTCGACAAAAGAGACGACGTCTCTGTTCTTCGAGAGAACCCGAATGAAATCTTGTTAATGTGTGATCGGACAATGAAAACCAAAACAATCAGAAAATCGCATTAGGAAATATCAGCGTCTATTGTGTTCGCATCATAAAAAAAAAAGAACATCGACTTTTTAGTATCTTTAACCTGTTTTCCAGTAAGAAACTGAGACTGCGCAGATCAGTCAGTCTTTGGTGCAAATGGTTCCTTAATAACTTTTGAAACGCTACTATGATCATCTTGAAACTTGGTAGGCACCTTTGAGGACTAAAACGCATCTAACTTTTACAGTTAAATCTTTTACAAATGGGTTTTAGAAGAGAAATTAGCTTCTAGTTAGTTTCTACAAAAAATTAGCTGCACGTTAAATTTGTTTTAGTTTATTTGTAATGTTAGGCTACAGCAATGCTTCGTTGTGAGGGCGAACAGTACCTCATGGAAGTAGATGCTCTTGCAATCAACAGCATAAGGGTATGAAGTGGTAAAAACCAGGTGTCAATCTGTTGTAAAAAACTTTCGTCCCTAAAATCGATTCCTTTTTAAAAACGGCTATCACACTTCTTCACCTAAACGGAGCATCGGATTTCGATGATACTTGGCATAAAGATTGAGATCGGGGAACGGGTGAGTTTTGCCAAAGAAAAATGGACGTCGGGCAACGATCACCAAAACGTAATGTCGTAATGTTAAATCTATAAAACAAATTTTAAATGAGTTCACATTTCAGAATTTGACACAATAAAAAGCAGTGTCAAACTCTGAAATGTGAACTCATTTAAAAAAATGCCTTATTTTTTTTTGTGAACTCATTTAAAAAAAATGCCTTATTTTTTTTTAATAGTAAAAGTTATTTCTATTACTTTTTTCAAATAATGGAAGTTACTAAAAAATATAATTGCGTCAAAGCATTTCACAACACCGGCAGATTCCCAAGCAGATTAGTAATGTGAAACTCTGACTAAACAATTATTAATTTATTAGTGTATTTGTTATTGAATTTTTGAAGGCGTATTTTTTTCAGAAGCGAATTAATTATTTGAATTCTAATTTACTTAAAGGCATTTTTAAGCTTTTAAGTCCACAATGTTTAAATATTTTCAAAACTGTTACTTGCTTCTTAAATAAGATTTAAAGTAATTTCAAGGCTGGTATTCGAACATATACAGAAGAGTGGATGATTTTGAGATTGCAGTCCTGGTCAGTAGACAAAACAGAGATTAGTAAAGATAGATTGATACTTGAAAGTATGTGAAAAATCATTTCAAATGCTTATAATAACTAAACCATATTAGAAGTCAGCTAAAGTCTGCTCAAAGTAAGATTTGTTAACAGTAAGTTTTAACATGTCTATTTTTTCAAGAATTTGTTTAGGATCTTTTTGATAATGTAAAGTTAAATTCTAAATTAAGTTATTTCAACTATGACATTTTGTAGATTACGAAAGAATACGAAATAACAGACAGTGGTTTTCGAGGCTATCCAAAGTTGGTCAGTTTCATTTGGTATTTGCAGACGAATTACTTAAACAACTTCATGTATTCTTCCATTTTTAACTTTAAATTTAGATTTTTTAGAGTAGAAGATTATAGAACGATTATAGAAAGGCAATCATGGAATGAAGAAAATTGTAAGAGCAAACTCAATTTATAAGTGCAGTAGAAGCTGCAACTAATATCTCAACTGTACCTAAACCCACTCGAGTGATTGATTTTTTTTTTTGTTTTTTTTTTTTTTTTCTTTAAAGAGAAAATTTTTTTTTTAACCCAAATCCTCCTGATGCTTTAAAGGTAAAATTATGAAAAAAGATATTACGCCAACAACGGCATTAAATTATAATTTTTAAAACTTAACTTTCTTATTTATCTTTATTTAATAGGTCATTTATATAATTCCATACTTCTCCTTTATAATGTTTGTTCTTATCATATTATTCAAAAACACCTCCAACGCCAAATATATATAAAAAAAACATATATTTTCAATGAAAGCAAATTTAACGTCCGTACTAATTAAAAATTAAAGAGAAAAATCAACCGGACAACAAATATGCCTTTGCTCATTGCACTTTCATTGAACTTATGATGTTTCCTTTTTGTAATTAATTTCCTTAGGCCTTTCAGTGAAAGGCCAAGGGATTAATACTGTGGATTTCACAGGATTATTTTTTATTTGATTGTTTTTTTATCTCGGCGGCCCATTCCCGGGATCTAGAATGCTTTTAGGTAAAGCTTTCGCACAACTGAGCCAAACATTAAGGATAAATTCTGCTGATGATTCCTAATAAGGATGAAACAGCTGTTCAGAATTCCCGTTGATGTTGGCTCAATGTGCGAAGGCATATTCGTTGTCCGGTTGATTTTTCTCTTTAATTTTTAAACATATATTTATAAAACAAATTTTCGGAAAAATATGCTTCATTCCTTTGTCAAGTTTTAAAATAACAAACAATTTACAGATGTTAAATATCAAGTTAAATATCATGTCATTTAATAGGTCATTTAGTTATTATTAAAAATGCTGAGGGAAAACAATGATTATTACGCCAAGTAGGGATTTAAAAAATGCTTTTTCTTTAAACCATGTTGAAATTTTCTTTATTAAAGTTTACCTTCATTTAATATTTTGCTTTTATTTAAAATGGTGGGAATTTTTCTCCGTTGTTGCTTTTCTAATTCTTTTCTCAAAAGCAATTCAACTTTTTTCGTCAAAAGAGAAAAATGTTGACAAATTTCGCAATGGAATATTTTTTAAACAATTCCAATGACCAGCTAAATTTGTTTTCGAAGCTCGTATCTCATTAGGTCGATAAAACTCATTGATTTTTCTTCGAATTTCTGATTAAGGGAAGTAATCATACCTCAACTACGTATCTTCTTCATTTTTTTACTAAAACTGGTGAATGTTTGCCGATAGTTCGAAGCGATCTGTTGGACTTAACCTCGCCTTTGATTTTGGAGCATCGGCGAGCCTTCATTTGTTCTTTACGACGGTTTTCATGCTATCTTGAGGCATTTCTTTTCGATGTTTTGCGTGAACATTCATAATATTTCGCCGGAAGCTATGGTCAAAGGTTTTCAGATTTATTTTTGTTAAAGTTCACATTCGAAGTAACCAAATGCTCGTAGTATTGGCAGCCATCGTAAAACTTTTGGATGTCTCTGAGAAATTACTCAGCTTTGCCAACTGAATCCATCTTCCGTCACTTAAAAAAAAAAAATTCTTCAAGACGCATCTACAGGTGTCAAAGATTCTTGGAAAAAATCTATCGTTCAGCAAAATAAAAAATAAAAACACTCATCACCCAAAACATCGGATTTTCGTACAATTCTCAAAAGTAGTTTCTTGTTTTTAGTTTTAATTATTGTATCAAGTCGTATGATAAGCATTGAATTATAAACTAAATGGCCTGAAAATCTCCCAATCACACATCGAAAACCTTTAGATCTTCTTCTGACATGTTGTTGTTATCCTCCGCCAAAAACGTCTATATGTGAAGGGAAACCTGTGATGTCGACATCACTGACATCATATTATTCTAATGATATCAATCTGAGGCCTAAAAAAAAACTGATATTATTTTAGTTTTATCAAAAATAATGCAAGTTTAATGCATTGTATTGAAATACAGTAATTTATCATATGTAAAATCATTTGAATTTAAAATTAAAGGCCAACAATAACACTAATTAAAAATCTATTTGAATAATGCTAAAAATATATTTTTAGTTAGTCTTGTGTGTTGGCCTTAATTTTAAATTCTTTGAGTATCCATTTTAAAATTAAATAATAACTGGACTATTTTTTAACTCGCCGCTTCACTAGAATTAACTGGGGGTAAATTGGTAAGATTAAGGATTTCAATGATACCGACATAGGATGACTTTTGTTATGGTTGTACTGAGAGTATTTTGTTTGCGGCATTTAACAGTATGGCCAATTTACGAAAATTCTTCCTAATGTATAATAATTAGGAAATATTGCCTTATCTAGAGTGTTACCAATCCTTGCATCTAACCACATTTAAGTAACTAATTGTATTGTGTGTCAGGTGTTAATGCTACATAATGCGAATGTTTTTTGCAATTACTCAAGTGGAAGGGAATTTGGTTTAACATAACATTAAAATATTACACACCAAACACTATATTTTAAATTCTACGGTCTTATTTGAATGTACGTCTCATCGCTAAGTCCCTGGATCCATGTCTTCTGTTTACGCTTGACAAGCAATGGCTGGTGGTTGCTTTGTTTGCCAATCATAGTATGTGGGATGAATACTGAACATCCAAAGTAAGAACCGACTTTATCGTGTCTTTGTTGGGGTTAATCTTTCCCATCATCAATCTCAATGTCAACCGATGATCTTTTGTTATTGCACTTGCGCAGTAATGTAAACATCTCTGCACGTTTTATGTATCGTTGTTGTTGTATTAAAAGATATTATTGCAACAGTGATGCTCATGTAACTATGGTAACGATTCCATTACGTAAATAGCGAATATTCGCAGCCAGAACGATTGTTATTAAGGATTAATGATTAAAATTTAACAAAAATTTTTTTACATACAATAGTTTTTGCAAATTAACAAATAGTTCGATAGTAGATATATTAAGATAAATATTTTATTTAAGCCCGCCAGATGGTGCTGATTGACCCGATACCATGGAAAACCGTAGGATATCACAAACGATACCAGAAGCTATTAAAATATCAATATAAATACATCCAGAGTCTTTTATATTTAACCAAAAGCACTCCTGGCATTACAGTCTTTATTTCAATTTTCTACCTGTAGCATTTAGTCATTTTTCTAATTCATCTTGTACATTGCTAAAAATTTCATCTTCTAATTTCACTGTCAATAAACAAAATGTGAAGCCTCTAAATTTTTATGTATTTTAGTTTTCTTTTCCTCTTTATTTTTCAAAGGAGAATCGAAAAAAAAAATTGTTTTTTTTTTTCAAATTTCTATCCGCGCAGAAACTACGCAGATTCAAAATTAACATATGTTAAAAACTCTTTAGCAAAACCCAATAATCGTGAGGGTTTTTTTTTTCCCTTAGAAATCAGAATTATCGATCAAAATAAAGCTGATATCACTTCATCGCTCACGTGGTGTTGGTACTTTTTTCATAATTTTTTAGCTTTTAAGGAAACAAACAAACAAATAAATAAATAAATAAAAATAAAATGAAGAATAACAATTTAAAAAAGTAGGCTTTAGTTCTTTTTAGTTCTTTTAGAACATTTTCTTTTTATTTTTTTTATTTTTTAATTTTTTGTGAAGTCGCGGACACGACAGAAACGAAATGCATGCGTATATTTTCATATTACATCCGCTGAATAAAAAAATTGTAGTAAATCCGCATTAATCTCTTAAATTATCTAACACCGGTTAATTTTAATCATACCAAACCAGCGCAAATTAATGGATTAATACCATTATTTACGACATTGATACCAATCCATTGTATTTCAAATATAAAAGGTATATCATCTGTAATCCTTCAATAAGAATACCAAATTTCAAGAAGACCGGGTTCAAAAATTATTGGGGGAAGAGTATACACGTATAGACTGATCGATTCACTTTCCAAAGAAAGTAACGTAAAAAAATCACAAAAGCAATTTCGTAAACATTATCGATATATAATACTACCTTACTATTTTAAGATGGTATAGAACATGTTGATTATAAAGATTATAATTAATCGTAATTAAATGAAGTAATACACATAACCATTAAAATTAAAGATATATTTACAAAATACAAGCACTACTAGTTTCGCCTGCGAATGTATCCGATCTCTTCACGTGTCAAGAATTACAATAAGAAAAAAGGGTTCAGATTTACACAATTCTAGATGGATGACATTTTCAGGCTTTCCAACCTATTGGCTTAATGGGCAGGACCCTTGGAGGTTGCTTGGATGTCACTCCGTGGAATCGTCTGTCAAGTTCCCTCATAACTGATTATGGAAATTTCATTCATTTTCTTTTGTAATTCTTGTCCCCTGAAGAGGCCGGACGAATTCGCCTGCGAAACTAGCAGTGCTTGTATTTTAATTGTAAATACATTTTTATTTTTAATGGCTAGGTGTGTTACCAGATTTATATAATGAAACATTATCGCAAACGTTAAACTTCATTGCTGTAAGCAATCGTTTTGAATGAAGCCTTAACGTGCTGCCAAAAATACTAAAAAATAGAGAAACAGAAGTGAAAGAGTGATAATCCCTTGGAAACTTTAAAGTTGGAGACACTTGAATTGCGTTCATCAATTTCAAATGAGAAGCAAACTGCTGGATCAGCAAAAGAGACCCATCCAAACACACCCCAGACACATCAAAAGAAGTGAAATTACATTTGCTGCACAATCTCCCCCTCGATTGTCATTCAGAATTCCACTTCAGTTTCAAAGGATACCAGAGAGACGCATTAAAAGTAAAACCCTGCATCCATGTAACAAAAAACAACAATCAATAACAAAAGATACCTAATTCTGCATTAAAATTATTTGTAACCGAAATAATAATTTGACGTTTTTCACTGATGCTGAAAATGCAGTAAAAATAACAAAAGTTGATTTTCTAATTGAACCAAATTACGGAAATGCATGGAAACTATGATATAAAATCGGATGACAGATCATTAAAGGTTACAATAGAGTTTTAACTCGAAATTAGGATTAAAAGAATGATTTTAAAATCAAATCCGACCAATTGGCAAGGAGCTACGAGCTAACAGTAGCCAAAATATGTTAAGAATCAATTTCAAGCAGCGATATGTCTGTAAAATCTTATATTATAAAAGCGTTATTCTGTCTGTCATAAGACTTTACGTTTTTCCAATTTTGTGACCAAACTATAAGAGATAGATTGGTCATGTAAATGGACTTTTTAAGACAAACAAAATGCTACAAAAATCTTTCGAAAAAAGTTTTTGGTTTCCAAGATGGCGCCTTTTAAAGGGTCAATTTTTGACTTTTTCTCAATTTAAACGAAAAGTATAAAAGATGAAAGAGAACATTATATTGAGAAAATTTTGATATTTGAAAGTTCTATCGAACGATGTATCACTTATTCACAAACGCTTCAGCGTTTACAAGATACATGCAAAAATTTGAATTTTCGGTGTCTGACGCCGACCCGCAATACATCCGAGTTATTCGAGAAGCCACAACGGGCTGGGAAGTTATATATTCTCCGACGATCGCAACATTAATTTGTTAAATAAATAAAGTTTGTTTTTTGAATGCTATATATGCAAGGGTTCCGGAGCGAAGTGACGGTACTCAGTTATTATTATTATATATTATAAAAACGTATATTATAAAAACGTTATTCTGTCTGTCATTCTGTAAGCAAAATGTTAAATTACAAATTACTAAAATTTACTAAAATAGAGAATCTATTCATAAAAAATGAAAATATATTAAACAACTATGCAATTATACTGATTGGCGACGTAAATATAGATAATTTCAAAATGAATAAAAACAATGCAGTACAGAAATACGTAAAACTTATGTGCAATTTCAAAAATCGTCTTTACGAAACAACAAGAAACAACTGTACAATTCATGGAAATACGAAAACAAATACAGATCAAATTTTCATAAATAAACATGATATCAAAACAACAGGAATAATATGTAAAGAACAAATCGGATAAGAGTTGAAAATGAGAAAATAACAGATCAAATATAATCTATAAAGAACTAATCAATGATGTTAACAAAACAAAATTCATGAAAATCTACATATATAAAAAGAAAAGTCCTGACTCACTCACTGACTGACTCATCAACGTATACCCCAAACCCTTGGACATAGAAAGCTGAAATCTTGCACAGAGGTTTCCTTTATGATGTAGACAAGGAATAAGGCCGGATTTTTCGAAATTCTTACGGGATAGGGAATAATCTGGCAAACTGACGATGAAGTGTACGGCGGCAACCCCAGGTGTGTGGCGTAAACCTGCAATATTCCTGAGTTAAGTGGAGAAGGCCACAACGGGCTGCGAAGTCGTATATTCTCCGATCTCAATATTAATTTGCTAAATAAATAAAGGTTATTTTTTAATGCTATAGATTCAAGGGTTCCGGTGCGAAGCGACGGTACCCGGCTAGTTGTTTATAATCTTCTCCTCTGTTGAGCCTTGATTTGTTTAATTTTTCTTCTTACCCACGCGGTTTTTTATTTTTTATTATTTGCTGTACTGTAAGTGTTTTTATTTTCATTGTGAGAACAATTATTATTTATTCTTTTTTTTTAGAGAACCATTTGGGAGCTATTCTGTTTTTTCCGGTACATCCGTCCGTCTGTCCCTCCCTAACAACTTCCGAACAGAAGGTCGAATCGGCAAACGGATTTCACCATCGTGTTCAGAGGCCCAAACACTACAGGAATGGCGTATTTTCTTCTGCTTATCCGGAAAAATTCGGACACAGGCGATTGTTTGTTTCCGTAAGTTTGGGAATTCTTTGCTCGACAGCTACTGACCCGATCGACTTGAAATGCCGATAGACTTTAGAGTGTCTACTATATAATCTATAGTTTTATTCGACCGTATCTACAATAGTTTGAGGATATAGTCGACTGTGTCCGTTTCTATCCGGATAGGCAGAAATAAAAAATATTCATTATGTAAGTAGATACTCTAAACTAAAGCATATGCAAATTTCAAGGTGATTGGGTCGATAGTTGTCCAGGAAAAAATTCCCAAACTTCACCTCTGATTCCCAAACATTGACAAAAAAAAAATCTCAAACTTTTCTCCTCTGAATTTGGAATCTTACCAGGTTACTACTGGAAAGTTGTAACGACAAGTTTATTTTTTTTTGTACAATTTTATAATACCACAGCCTCTCGCAGTGGAAATCTATTACATTCTATCGATAGCAATCAAGAAAAGAAGGGTATATCTATTCACTGAAAATGTTTGATAAAGCAAAACTGCTCATTACTGCCTTCTTCCTTTCTTTCTGTAACAAAATACTTGTCTTTTCAATTGAACATTGTATTTTAAAAGCATTCAATTTTATACTTATAGTTACAACAGACAACAGCAGATAACAGCAGACAATATGTAGTCGTTCGATATTCTTTCGAAGAATGTTATTCTATTTTCTGCATATCTCTATCCATATTTTTACTTAAAAGAAATTAAAAAATTTTATTCTGTTAGGTTCACTAAAAATTTCAGTTAATCTTTGATGTTGTCAAGGCAACGATAGAGTTTTATACAAAACGGATGCGTAACAGATTTCCTATGTAGAAGGTTACAGTAAAATCAACTAATGATAAGTAATAATAATAGGCTAACATTTGTTTATGGTATTAACAAATGTATATTTGTATATAGTATACACAAATATAATAACGGACGGGCTTAAAGATGCCATTAATTTAATGTTATTGGTCTCCTCCTTACTTTAGGATTAACTTAATCTGATGAAAGAAATACAAAAATCATTTTACAAAGGAGACATTGTTTATTTGTCCTTTGCGATATTCAATAATGGATTACCTTTACCGGAAGTGATACAGGTCTTCTCCCTTAATGAAGACTGCGGAATACGAGTGTAAATGTCAAAGGGCAGAGAGTGCATTAGAAAGATACACTAACCTATTCCATATTTACTTAAATAAAACACCTGCTTTTTTTTCTAAATTCATCTTCATTCTTTCCTTTAGTTTTTTCCTTGCTTTATGGGAAAATACAGCAACCATGCAAGGCATTTGTAACTCCAATGTATTTATTTTATTCTCTTTAATAATTTAACTTATAAATGAATAATCAGACAAAATACTGATTTCCAGGTTTTAATCGAAATTTGAAGCAACATTGGATACAATTAAACTAATAAGAAATTCTTTTCAGTAGATGATATAATAACTAAAATTCTTCGAATAATAATTTAAATATTAATCATGTAATGCATTAAATTTTTCTACTTGAAATGATTATTGGAAATTCTGGTCTATGTGTATCGGATGTTAAGGGTACTTCTGTATAAGCTTGTGACCTTTATGATTTGCGTAAGATTGTAAGAACAGCTTAAATAATAAATATAAAAAATAAATCGAATTTGATTTTAAGTGTGTATTTGTATTATCTAAACCGGATTATTTTTTATTTACGTAAACTAAGTGTAAGGGTTACATAAGCAGAAAATTATGCCATTTACTTTTCGTACAAAAGTTAATAATTCATAATGGCAATTAGAGAGAAAGTGTTCCCAAGGTTAATTCATAATCTTCTTTCTTACAAAAAACTAAAAAATTATAATGTATAGAATATCCTAAATAAAATTCTAAAAAATAATATCTGGATAAGCAATGAAATATGTAGAAAATGAAACTGCAAACATTAGGCAGTGGATATTGAATAGTAGGACAAAAAAAACAAAAAACAAACAAGCAGAAGTAACATATAAGGCTTATTAAACAATTTTTCTGTTTTTTAAGAACTACTGCATTCCTTCCTACTTGAGCAGATGACCCCGGGATAAACACCGATCACGGGTCATAGATCACGAATATATATGCCATTCAAATTCTTCTTCCCATGATATATATTTTATACTTTATTTCCACTTTTTGACAATTTGTCCTATTTTCAATACCTTGTAGTCACGCTGTTTTTAGAGCTTTCGCCACAAACTTTTCAGAGCTTTTAGGTATTAGTGGAACTACAAATAAGTATAAAAAAATTTCGAAATTTGGTGGCGGGACTTTGAGGTAGGGCGTGACCTCAAAGTTGTGACGTGGATAACTGACTTAAATTTTGAGCTTTGCGCTAAAGTTTTGTGGGTATTACATACCCTTAAGAACTCTGTTGATATTGTATTTCAGCAAAATCGAACCAACTTTTCCAAAATGGCGGCCGAAAGAAATTTCAACTTTTTGAGGTTTTTTCTACATCCAAACCCTTATCCTGACGTTGTTTTTATAGTTTTTAGGGCATTGGTGTAACTACAAATAAGTAACAACAAAGTCGACATCTGATCACGGGAGTTTAGTGGACGGAGCTTAGAAGTGGGATGTGACCTCAAAATTATTTCGTGGATAACTTCCGTCAATTTTGGGCTTTTCAGCTAAAACTAACCTTGACTTCTAATGACTGAATAATAATATTTTAATAACAAAGTTTAATAGAATTTGTTAAAGATATTTTAATAATAAAGTTTAATAACAAATCCTATTCACAAATCTCAAGGTGGTTAACCTTTGGGAAATGCACTTAACGCGGTAGATGAGGGACAGAGATATTTAATATTTTAGTTCATTAATCTTAACATCTATTGTGATTTGAAACATCTTTACTTACTTTTGAAGTAAAAAGCTATTTCTGATTTAAAGTTTTTAGGGTGATTAAAAAAAAAGGAAAATAAAAGATTTTTCAGCTTATATTGACATCCTATTCTATGTTTATTTATAAACAGACAATAGCGATAGGTTTTATTGCCCTCTTGATAGCTATTGAATTTCAAACCAAACCTAATAAAACCTGATTCCCATTTCAATTCCGTGTCTTCCACATGCTGATCCCGGGTTGTCGAAGCAAGAGGGGAATTGCCATTTTAAAATCAATACCAAATATCATTTCCGAATTCGCTGCTGACAAAGCCACTGAATCGATTGCTTTACCCACCATTCGTATAAGCTAAAAACAAAGACGCCGCCCATTCGCAATAAGTAACCGAATCTCTTTTTCGAAACAACTTTCTATAGTTTAAAGTATTGTCACCAGGAGGAACAGTGGTTGGCTAGCTTTTATGAAGAGAAGAAAGAAAATGAACGACAAGTTCTTTTACTTCTTATTCCTTTCCGTTCATCCGTTAATGATTCAGTCTAAAAGAACATCCGTTCTTCTCTGTATTCCCTGCATTCGGGGATCCTCCGCCCTTGCTTTTTTTTTTCTTTAAGCCATGCAAATTAACCGGTCCGTTGCTCCGGAAGAGGAGAATTCATAAAAACTGAAACGAAATATGTCAACAACAAACAAAACTAAATGACAAAACGGAAATGAACATAAAAAATACAGGAAAAACAGAGGAAAACAGAAATCCAAGAACCTTTGAAATAGGAAAGAAGAAAAAAAATTGAAAAAGTTTGTAAAAAAATAAGCTAACATAATTTCTTCTTCGTATTTCTCTTTGAGTCATATAAGCTCAATCCTTCAAATCACATAGCAACTATTCAGTATAAAAAGCACTTTGATTCAACAACATGTGCATGAGGTAGATTACAGTAAGCATCTATTAAAATGAACTTCTGTACCGTAAGTATTTCGGTATACTTTGTATATCGAAATCATTTTTTATACACAAGATTATTGTAAACATTAAAAATAAGAGGAGGAAATGAGATATAATAAAAGTATTACATTTAAATAGTAATATAGTTGAAGCTACAAGTGTAGAAGTGGAATTATAACAAGGTAGCGATAGCGATTAGTAAACCAATCACAATGTTTCGCAACGGATTCTGATACGTATAAGAAAATATAATTGATATTGCTTTAATTTCCTTATTATTATAAATGTGCAACAAAGGCGCAATTGTTGCGATTATTGTGATTGTTGCTGAGCTGATAGCTGTCCACAGACGGACAGACAAAGTGGAGATATAAGGCGTCTGATACGTGGTATTAGAAGCCTAAAAATAAATTAAAAATGGAAATTCCAGAGTTTTAAAATATTACATTATAAAATTACAATGTCCATATTTATAAAAGAAACATTGTGTTTTCTGTTCGCTACTCTTCCGAAACCATAAGATACAGAAATACAAATAAGATGTCAAATGTTAGGTATAGAATTGAGGATGCCTATATTTCATTTTTCATCAGCTTGGATCAACCGAATCACGTGACGTAAGGTCAAAGGTTAAACTGTTCGTATTTGGTCGGCTTCCCTGCCACACACACTCACTACATACACACACACACACAAACGACGGGCAATCCTAGAATCTGCAAACCAAGATTCAAGAAGATTTACCAGCATAAAAAAAGAAAATCTAATGACTTACATGTTCTTAATTATGAGCAAAACCTTTACAAAAATTTCAATAAAGTGTGTGTGTGATTAATTTATATATAAAAAAGATGTTTTTATATTATTTATTTAGAAAAATCCAACATTGTAAATAATCATATATATTCGTTTTTCGTGTTTTCGTTCTGGAAATTTTCAGGTTTCCTTCTTTGGATGAAAATGAAAACACTTCTTTGTGAAAATAACCATGTGGCAATACTCATCTGTTTTGTTTATCGTCTGCTCTTTCTGGGGATATTAGAAATAATGAGTTACAGTTACTCGAGGTTTTAGCTATAATCCAGCTCCACTGTAAATAAATTATGCAACTATTAACGTGATGGGGCATTGAAAGAATAATGTTCCGCAGGGTGCAAGATAAAAACCACCTACGCTACAAGTTTTTATTTATTTTTAAGGTAACTACGTCAACTGTTTAAACTTTGATAGAAAACTTTTAAAACCTCCAAATTCTCCCAAATCCTTCTTTAATGAGAATTCTTATTACAAAGTTTGGTTATTCTTGTTAATAGGCTTGGTTTCTTGAGTACAGCGATTATAACTGTATTTTTTGAGTAACTTATTAGTTATTGACCAATGAACGTATGTAGAGTACTTCAAAACAATCAAATCCAAATTAACATAACTGTATTGGAATTATACAATTATACATTAAATGATATTGACATTCCTTATTATACCTAAAAATCCGGACTTTTGAAAAGCTATAATTTATATTTTAAGTTAAAGTTTTAGGCCTATACAATACTGAAAAAAAATAATTTTCTGAAACTTAAAGAGATCGCAAATATTTCGAAAATATTTTTATGTATTTTTTTTTTTAGGTAGCCAACAACGGTCATTATAATAATAACACGGAAAATGATAAATTTGTTTAATGCTATTGAAATATATTTTCATTGCTCAAATTCTATAAACCGACATTTGTTTTAAGACTTACTCTCTTTTATACGGCTTTTGATGTTAGATTCTCTTTACTGTTCCGCGTTAAGTGAAGATAAGAAGGTTTCCTTGTATCATTGTCTCAGGTTTCCTTATCAATTGCCGAAAAATCGCTTTCCGACGTCCATAGCTTTATTTAGTTGTGATTTATTGGGGATAATTCCTCAAGGAAATCAACTACTTTGTAAAAGGAACCCCCAAAGAGCTTTAAATACTTTGAGACATCAGTCGTGTAGCTGCTGTGATTTCGAGATCGTCCATCCTTTCCTACGGGCGACGAAGAGTTTGGAAGATACGAATGATTTACAGCTAAAATAAAAAAATACCCCGGTAACCCTGTACCCAATTGTTGTCTCGATTCAATCACCACAAGCCTATCAAAGACACACCTTTACTAATGTGAAAATTAACATTGTAATTTGAAATCTGATTCATAAGAGTAATGCAACGAAGTTATTGGACATATATCCTCTTGGTATAATTTTATTCTTTATCAAATTGATATTTAGATATTGAACAATTCCCAATTGAAGTTTTCTAGTGACTTTTAATGGATTTTCATGTTTGGTTTTTTTAATGCATTGCTGGGAAGCCTATTTAAGGCGGTCATTTCATTCTCCTGATTCTGATAAAAACCGTTAATGCTATCTCCCCTCTTAAATCGGATAAATCAAGACAAGCAATCAAGTAATATTGTGTAAAAGGTTCTTATTATAATTTAGGGCTATTTAAAAAGACATTAATCCCTTTTTTAAAATAATCAAGTCTAAATCAGAAAATTTAGATTTGGTATTCATTTTACCTTCACTGAACTAAAATTACCCGTGGAATGTTTCCCAAAGTTTTGTGTTTGATGTATTTATTTCAAATTTAAGAAAAACATGAGTGGCAAACCGTAGCATTTAGTTTATCATCTGTGAGTTATTAAAGGAGGCAGAATTTCTAAAAATCTGTTACAAATAGTTATAGCAATACTGTGAAAGTTTTATGGAAAAACATAAGTAACTTAAACAACATAGTCTTGAATTATAATTTCAGTAATTTACGTAACTTGCAGTATATCTCTCTTTTCAGCGATCCATTTGGGAGCTATTGTGATAGCGACAATTGTTTCTCAATGTCTGCGTGGATTTTTTTTTTCTTTTTTTCTTAACTTTGTTTTATTTTTCCTTACGTTAATATACTTCCTTATTTTCATTATTATTTTTAATTTCTCTGTTATTATGGGTCTCCCTTAAATGTATGCTTTAGCACTTGTTTTAATTCGAATAGGTTAATTCCTTATTAGTATCGCTGTAATGGTAATCATAATTGAGAGTTGTTTTTCTTCATCTCTCTTTTTTTTTTCCTGCTGTTCTAAATGCGAATGAGATTTGAAACACTAGACTAAAATTGTTGTTGCAAAGAAGCTGAATAATTGACGATTTAGTTTTTAATTGGTTACGAGAAACATTCACCTAATTTAAAAGTTGCAAAAAGCATCTACTATTTCAGTCAATTAAGGTAAGAGGAGTCTCGTGGGTGTACAAACCTTACACCATCCAAGAATATCAGAAATTACTCATTCATGAAGACACTTTCATGACCCGAACGCCTAACTGAAAATGCCCCGGATGCATCAATTATGAAGCAGCAGCCAAATTTAATTAAACTATGTAAGATAATTCGATGATTCCAAAGGGAATTGCAGAGGAACCATGCTTAGAATATCAGTTTACTATTTATATCTAAAAGATTGAGCACTCAGTAGAGAAGATGAGGAATAAGTACAGTAATTACTTTGTTTTTGAAGATAGAAGTTTCGAAAGACAATTTAAGAAAATGACGGCACTTATTTGACTTTTAATTTTGCATGCTTTACGTCTGAAAATAAGTAATAAACATCAATGGCGAAGTAATCAACATAATTATTTTTATTAGACAGAGTTTGAGCGGTAAGAAACACCACCAGATGTCGCTAAGTGTCTTGTTTTATAACCATTGAACAGGTATCACTCAGCATTTTATTTTAGAAAGTTACCAGTAGATGTCGCAGAACACTGTAATTCGGAAAAGCATAAAAAAATGACCTTAAAGAATCATGGGAATCAATGGGGAACATCCAAAGCGTAAAACTAAAGAATTTTTTAAAACTAACAAATTAATTTTTTAATAAAATAAAGTTTAACGTGCATGCGTTAAATTAAAAAAAATGCACCGTAATAAAGGATTTACACCCTGAGCTATCGTCGACGGGGATCTGGGACGGCCGTTTCTGCCTAATAACCATCCTCAGCCAGAGTTACCCTTTCGGTGATAAGCTCAGAATGCGTGCAACACTACCAAAATTAATTCTCCAAAATAGTTGTACTGAAGGACAACGAATATTTAATTTTCAATAAAATTTCGGCAGTTCTGTCGAATTACGACTTATTTTACATGAAAAAGACGCTTCGTCGACAATATTGTATTGATAGATTTTTTTATACCGATGCTTTTTATGAAGATCTACTCATAAAAAATATTCTTTCAAGAGAATAGGATATATAGTATTTAAGTCGAATTAATAAACAACAAGTTTTTGAAAGACTTTTAGTTTTCTGTGTTTTTTTTTTAAAGCTATGAAACAAGAGCCTTAGATACAGTATTGAGAAATTTAAAGATAATGGGTAGATATTTTAATTTATAATTTTCTGAGGAGTCTTCTTTAAATTTCCTAAATCCAAGTAAGTGAAATTACATCAAAGCGGGCGATCGATAGTGGATTACTAAAGAATTAATATGCGTTGTTAGATGTCGATTGGAAATTGTTACTGTTTTAATTATTTTTTTTTTTTAATAGCAAACTTAATCATCTTTACGCGCAAACTTCTCTACAAGCGCCGGAACAAGGGTGGTGCGAGTGGTGACCTCGCACCAGGCGCCGTATCAATGGAGCCGCAGTTGAGAGAATTTCTATTTAAGAAAAAAAGCAATACATATAAAACAATGCATTTAATATGTATTAGTTGTCCCTATAAAACTGAAAAGAGGTTAAGACTATTCACACCACGCGCCAAATAGAGCTGCTTTGGCACTGTTCTCGACAAGAACTCACACGAAAAAAAAATGTTTTTTCAAACAGCAAAAATCGTTGACATCTTGTAAATATATACCAAGCTTCAGAAGGAGTAATCAACAGTTCAAAAGTTAGAGAGAGAAAAACCATATATCCATCCACATTCTTAGACATAATTGAGCCGTTTTCTTTGAAAGTGGTGTAAGTCCATTTTATATTATATGGAGATATTTAAGGGTTTGCATTTGAATGGTTTGAAAAATATTGGTATATGTTAATATGTTCAGTTTATGTTTTTTTTAATATTAAATTGATCCAAGTTTATAATGTGATCGTTTTTAAAATTTTAGTTTAAAGAAATTTATACTTTTGATGACCTCAATGACTTTCATGAGCAATATTTTACGTGTGTTTTAACATAGTTTCAAAAATATATAAATATACACACAATCATAAAAATATAAAAATAAATATATTTACATAAAAATGGAGCCTTTCGAACCCACATAGAGGTTCATCACATAGAGGATGATGAACCTCTAT
>JAFIDM010001028.1:28202939-28218190 GCA_023159025.1 Thereuonema tuberculata | reverse complement strand
CCACTTTCAAAGTAATTCTATTTGTAATTTCATTAACTACGAAAATGTATATTGACAAAATGATGACAAAATGGAAATTTTGAAGGATTTTTTTTTTGAACTGTTTACAGATAAAACGTTATAGCAGATTGCATTCATTGTTATCATTAACTAACTTTTTGTCAAAAATGGACTTACACCACTTTCAAAAAAACGGCTCAATTATTGTAAGTTCAGAAAATAACTACCGGTATTTAAGAAAAATAGGATTTTATAAAAAAAAAGGAAAAAAAAAAAAAAAAAAGGTACAGTTTTGGTAATTTGTTGTTTGTCCATATTTTAATTGCCATTGTTTTGATGTTCTTTCTACTAAGCTAATTTTCAATCTCTCACTGAGAAAGAATGTTCACGTGCGAAGGAAACATAAGAACATCGAGAATTCTCCAAGAACGATTCTTCTTTATCAATGTTTCTTTTTTTATTTTTCCTGTAAGAAGCCGCAAGGCGTAAACCATCTCGTAGATAGTAAGAAAGAACATTTTTCTTCGTATTTCCAAGACGCAAGGTGACGCAAACGAACATGTTCGAATGGCCAAAAAAAAAGTGAAAAAAAAATGAGACAGGTGTACGATTTGGTGCGCTTGATTAAAAACCTGCTTCTTCTGTTACAAGTAGGTCGAGGTCTTCGAAGATAAAAGAAACACTGCGGGAAGACGAATATCTTTGTGTCTTTTGACGGAGCGGAAAAGCAGTAAATCGTGTCGCGGTGCCACCCATCATTCGGCGGCGCCGGCACGCGAGTTTCAGGCCGAGAGCACGGGAGAGGAGTTGCTCGCTTAGGGTTCGGCTTCTTTACAGTGGCTCGCGTGATTAGCAAAAGTTAGATTTTAAAAATACCTGCAAGTGTTATAGTAGCGTTGGGCGTGTGTGCTTAGAAGAATGGTAATGATGTCTTTAAATGTTTGTAGCAATAATGTAAATAACACGCAACCAAAGTAATTCGTTCAGGTTAAAGCACTTGAACGTAGATTTGTATTCTAAGATTTTACTTTGTTTTAACCGGAACATTTCAATGGAAATTATCTTACTTTTTTTTTTTGTTAAAGGTTAAGGCATTACGCCTTAACCTTATTAAGGCAGCGTGTTGATTATCAGTTAGACGACTAAAGTGGTGGTGGAGGACCAACGCTGACTTTTCTCATTCCCGGGAACCTGATGCTTATTTGGCAGAAGTGGATGAATCCCGGAACTCAAGGAGAAGTAATTGGGGAAATATCCCCAACCATCACCAAGGATCGAACCCGGTACCTCTAGCCAGTAGATAAGCGCCTAGAGATATTGGTCCCCCAAGACAGTATTAACAGCCCTCACTTTTTTATTATTATTCTTCTTTTGTTTTATTATGCACAATTTTTTTTACGTTTGTTAATAATTTCGAGATTGGGATGCGCAGGAAGCGCTGAGTCATGCTTATTCAGAAATAAACTGAATACATCAATTTACACTTCTTGCGGTGCTCGACGAACAGTTTAATAAAAAAATATCTATAGATCAGAAAGATAATCTTGTTTTTAATTGCACTCTACTGCAATCGGTATAAAAAATAAGGATATTTGGAAAAAATATGTTGACGCGATTTACTTCATTCATTTAATATTTCTTTTTCTAAAATAATTGGCATATTGTATAAATCTGAAATATTTAATTTTAACGACAATAATGAAAGGGAAACTTTTTGTAATGAATTACATAAAATTCGAACCAATAACGGCTGAGTTATAGCTTAAAAAAAAAAGAAGACATTTTAAAAAGGCGAAGGGTCATAAATTTTTGTCCACCGAAATGACATTTGGAATTTGAAATAAATTTGAGTCATCTGTTTATATTCCCAAGGATGTTGATTTCGTTCCATTGGTAATTGAAATGTTTTTGATGCCTACAAACACAGAACCTATGAAGCCAGAACCAAGGATGAAAGCAGGAAAATCTGAGATTAATGACAGATTATAATCTACTAAAGATTAATAATCTTACAATAAAATGAATACAATACGGTTCCATAGATTAAAGTATCGCTTATGTAGTTTTTCAGCTCTGTCTGTGCGCAACTCACTTTCTCTGTGTTTGAAAAATAATTTGAATTTCCTGTGAAAATAATTCCTACAATGAAACGTTCGCGACGGGAATCGAACCTGCAACCTTCTGATCCGAAGTCAGACATCTTATCTATTGGCCATGTTGACTACATTCAAATTATTGTTGTTCAATATCTCTTAACATTCCCTCTGTGTGTGACTTAATGAGAGAAGAGCCAGAGAAAAAAAAATAACTCGTTAATTTTAGCCTATTAGATTAAAATTTAAATTTCAATATTCAATTTTTTTAGCCTACTACAAGCACAGGCCAGACGAGCATTAGATGAAGCAGCGATGAACTGAAGCGTCGATTGACATATTTCTCGACATGAGAAATTACAAAATGACGGGCAAATACTCTATCTCAAGATTGTTATCCTGTCATTGTTGATGGGGTGTACATACTAGTAAGATATAGTTTTCTTTAAATATGTCACCGTAGATTTATATGCTGAAATCAATTCATTGTTTTAAAAATTTCTTAAACATCACTGACACACATAATTTATGTATCGTCTTTTATAAAAAAAAAAAAAAAAAATAGAGCGGACGGAGAAAAAAAACTATCTAAATTCTGAATTTTCTGTTGAATTCTTAATTTTTTTTTCTTGATTTTTAATGATTTCATCTTTTACCTATTCTATTAGTAGGGCCTATATTTTCAAATAGTTTCCATTAGAGTAAGGATCTGGAATGTGTCATATTTTAGCCTACATTTCTACGATAGTAGAAAATCAAATCATACAGACTGCGTGGTAGGTCCGTAATATCTTACAAAACACTGGATGGATCTTACTTGGCCTACATATGTAAGGATAAGGAACAATGTCTTATAAAGTCGCTTCTGTTTGGATCCTTGCTAAGAATTCAGTGATAGAAGTTGCCTAAAATCTTTAAAATTCTAATATTTTAGAACCAAAATGATGGTATTTAACAAAGCTTTATTCGTCCCCTTTGATATGATCCAAATTAATCGATTTTAAGCATTTTAAACAGAAGAAACCTTTGTATTAATTTATTTTGTTTAAAACATAATATTCTTGAAAGAGTTCTTTAACATTTCTTTATTTGGTTCTTATAATATCTGTCAAATATAAATAAGAATAAAAGAATAGACACTCCTGAACTCTTAAGCCTGTTCAGGATGGAATCTTTAACAACTGTTTTTAACTCTTAGCACTCCTCAATCGAAGTAGCTCAGTCTAATTGTTACTCATCTTGATTGAGATTAACCAGTAAAACTTTACACCCTCTGTTTCGAGATTGTTAACTCTCTGCAGCCAGAGTTACAAGTTGTTCAGTGACTCAGGTAACATAGAATACAAAAGTTAACTTAGGTCACAAAAGAAAAAGCGTACATTTTCTTTTTGTTCTCTTGATAGAAGTTTCTGGTTTTCCATCTTCGTCTTTTCCAAGTTTTATTCCTTATATTCCTAGCATTAAATTTAGATAAACATTTCCATTCTTCCTCATTTTTCTTTAAAAAAGGATTCTAGAAACAAAGTGCACAAAACAACCAATGCTTTTCTTAAGTTATCGAGACAATCCAAATGTATTCCCTCAAGTCATATGAAATCGCATTAGAATATTCTCGAAGATAAAAGCAGACAAATTCATGGCATGTGTAGGTTGCGATCGATGAGAGCGTGGGAAAAAGCGCCTGGTCTCATTTATCTAGTAAAGAAAGAAAAAAAGAGGGAAAAAACAAAGGTGCTTCTCTTTTTTCTACATTTTTGTCTTTAGGACATAACAGGTTAAAACAAAAAAAGATGAAGAGAAAGTAATAAACTCTTGTTTGTCTTTTTCTTACTGGAATTTCTGGATCCTGAACAGCGCACGTGAGTGTCACATCACTTCCCTCTTCTACTAACTGATCTCCGCTGATCGAGATGAAGGTACACAGACAACAGGAAAGCACTGCAAAGAAAAAAGAACTTACGTCACAAAATAGCCAGAATAACATGTACAGCAGAATGACTTATTTGAAGCAATAACGCTTTGGACAAATACTTTACTAACTTTTTATGAGATCATAAAAAAAAAGAAGCCATCTTTATAAGAGAGTAGATATCGTGTCAAATTATTTCTTTTAATGGCTACATCAATACAATTAGAGGATTGTTCATAACATAAAAAGACTGTCTTTACTGGTTCTGCAATTGAAGCATTACTGCAATTAGAATTTTTATGAGATGAAGATCCTGTTTTGCCAAAAGTTCAAGAAGAATCTCAATGTACAGCGAAAGTGATTATCGTTTTATATTTACTACATTGCCCTGCATTCAAGTAATAAAGCTGCAAAAATGCTATCTGTAACAGTATGATATAGAAGTAAGGTTGGAAAGTCCGTTTTCTTCAAAATACATCTTTAATTAAGTAATAAAACAACAACGAGTTATCATGATTTATAATTTTATTTTAAATTTACTTCCTTCATGTTTCATACAAATGTCTTTTGTCAATTATAAAATCCTTTTAAAATGGCGAAAACACTTTTTTTTAACAATGATGAAAAGTTATTATTGCAGGCTTAAATTGCAATGAGTTTTTGTAAATTTTTTTGAAATTTACAATAATAACTTCTAATCATTATTATATAATACAATGTGAATCATCAGCAGAGATTCCAATTATAAACAATAAAACAATTCAAACAATGAAAAAAAATAAAATTTTTATGAAAAATGAAAAAAAAAATAATAAAAAAATATCTTAATTGATTATTCATATTTAATGAACGACATATTTTCTTAGCGAATATATTAATGAACTTTATGAATACTTTTCGTTCATTATCTTTTTATATGTATACATTGCCCTGCATTCAAATAATAAAACTAACAAAATTTCAGAGAAATGCTATCTGTAACAATATGATACAGAAGAAAGATTGGAAAGTCCCAATTCTCCCCAAAGAAATCCAAAACAAAAATTAATAAAATTAAAAAAGTTTTAGATAAAATTTAATGTGTTCATTTGAAATGAAATGAAGGATGCCGAAACACATTTAAAAAGATTAAAAAAAAATGTTTTTTAATCGTTTTTAAATGTGTATCGGCGTCCTTCAATTCATTTTAAATGCACACGTTAAATGAACACATTAACAAAATAATGGGTAAGTTTTGTACTAAAATTAATATTTTGAAAAGCGTTTCTAATGAATTACGATTTTGGGTTTTTATTGAATTCGTTATCTACAAAAAGTTATTATTACTATTGGTTCAATTATTTCATTATGACAAGCTTCTTAAATTTTGCTTTGTCGAATTCAGATCCCCTTAATTGGTTTTTGAGTTATGTGAGGGAGTGAGATAAGAGATGAAATCACTCATCCTGGCCCTTGAGTTTGTGATCAGTGTTGTTATCATGCAAAAAGCTCTAAGGTTTTTAAAGATTAAAATTAAAACTACTCGAGAATGGGATTAGCAAATGATTTAAAATCCTTTTCTCCTCCGAGACCAAACAATAAAATTTTTAATCCAAAAGTTTTACATTTAGCTTTTTTTAAAGCTTTCTTTTTCAAATAATCTAGCTTAATATTTCAATTCATTCCTTAGTGATTGAAAATGTCAATGTATCTGCATATGCGCAAATTCATTACTTAAATCTTATAAAAAAATATGGAAAAAAGCAAAAAAAAAAAAAAAAAAAAGCGGGCATTTACTGTTTTAACCTTGGACCTTTTCCATGAACATTCTCCAGTGTTTTACCACTGATCTAATATATAACAGTTAGCAAAAAGATTTCTTTTCGTTTTATAATTAAATTATTTTTAAAATAGGACCTGTAACATTAGATATTTTTTAAAGTTAGCTTCATTAATTAGGAAACAACAGTCTCCTTTAAAATGACACCTTGGCTAAAGACTAACATTAAAAGTTACTCAACAACGTTTGGATACTGTTACTTTGGCGAATTAAATATTTAATATTTTACAACCAATGCCTTTGCATAATTATTATGACCGCATAAATGTTAAGCAAATTTGTAAATTTAAGGAATGTTAAAAGAGACCTTGTAATTAACCTTTATAATTTGAAAACATGAATATTAGAGTCGGTAACGTAAGTAAACAATATAAACATGTCTTCCAGTTTTATTGTCGCTAGGAAGTAATGTTATACCTTTAATATTTCATATAATAATGATTCTACCAACTCCTGCCCCGGCATGTAAATCATTTCTTGTTGATTTTTTTGATCGGAGTTGTTCAATCTACCTTTTTTTTTATTATACGAACGAATCATTTATAACTCTGAGAAAGATGTCTTGCTGTAGTGTTCTAACCAACCTTTGGATGCTGGCGTGAAACTGCCTCCATCAACATATGTAGGCAATCTATTTGGAATACTGTTTTAAATGTTGTCCAACAAGTGTCGATCAATACCATTGACTCCTCGAGCAATGTTGGCAATTAACCTTTTACAAATAATTCATTACAATAGCTTCCGCGAATGGGAATTAAATTCAATGATTGGTCAATATTATTAACTGAATCTGGACAAACCATAACCGCAAATCTGCGCCTCGCGAACAGAACTTATTGAATGAACAGAATGGTAAATATTAATATTCGAACTTCACCTTACAGAAAAGCTAAATAATTCACTAGATAACTCCTAAGGTCAAACGAGTTCCCAAATTATGGAGAAAATTTAAAAGTTTGAATGTTTGAAAATAAAAAAGATCTTCAAAATCTGTAATAAAACAAACACTCGAGAGGAATCGTTTAAAAGCAAACAACCTTTAAAAAATGAAAAATAAAATAAAATGAAAAACATAATGTCTTCGAAAAGGAAATGAATGATGGAGGAAATATTTCAGTAAACTGAAGAGAATGAAACATTATACAAATAAGTAAAACAATAAAATTAAAAAGAACCGTAAAAAGAAATTGTAGTTGCTTTTATACGTTCCTGTAGTATAACCCATATTTTGATAAAAATACTTTTAATATTTCAATTTAAGAAAACTAATGTAAATACTCAAGTTTTTATTTATTTTAAGGGGCTTCTTTTTATATTGTCAAATTTATATGAACTTGTCTTTTTATTTTCATTGAGGTTTTGAGGTGTAATTGTTGTTTATGTATTGTATATAAAATTCTTAATAATATGAAAAACCATAATAAAAAGCATCGTAATTTATTTTGTGAATAAAATATAACCTCTTAAATTTGTATGACAGCAGCTTGGTTTACGTATTAAATCCAAAAATCGATATACAATTTTATTTTATTTTATTTTTTTATTTTCATGCTTTCAGTTAGCGGAAATTCCAAAATATAAAGTGAGAATTTTGTAACAAGCAATTTGTTAAATAAAAATCTTGACCGGAATTTTGATTGTATCAATTATTATTTTAGCCTACAGTAAAGAATCTGTGGATTATTGGAAATGTTCCCACATGCTTTTAGTTCATTTAAATAAGGTTTAAAATGGGACCAATGAATAATATCAGAACAGATCCCTCCCTCTATTTTTTATCAGAGAGCATTATACACAGTACTAACTGACTGATATGCCTACTAGATGGAAAACTTCTTATAATCACAATAATATCCTCCACAGAGAAAATTATCACTTCTAATATTAAGGAAATCCTACCATTGAATCAACATTGAAAAAGAATCAGGAATCTGATAAATTTCTGAATGTGAATATATTCTTATCACTAAAAATATTATATTCCAATTCACAAAGTAAATACATTATTTAACAATCGTAACCACAGTACAATTAATTTATGAAACAATGGTTATTAAAAAATAACCAAAGTATTTTAAATATTGTAGCAACCATTAACTAAGAATCTCAGAGCAGTTAAGCAATATTTTCAATAAATAATAATTCTTTTAATTTTATCTAAAATAAAGAAGTTCATCATCTGTTGTGTTATCATTAAAGTATTCCATTATAGGCCTGTAATGGCCCTGGGGTCGCTTAGGATAAGGCTCCCGGCGTTTCATGATGTCATGAAATCAGCTGCCTTTAAATCCGAAATTTAAATCCGATACCTCTCCGTCAGAGAGCTGTGGGAGATCGGGGTCCCGTCTGGAGAAGAATTCAGCGTGGAAAACTCCTCGACCTCTGCGGAGAATTAGCCAAACTCTTCAGCTAGGAGTCAAACGTGACAGACCACTTGGCTACCAGATCCTACAAACTCCTTACAAATAATTAAAACTTATAAAGTCGAAATCCCTTTTAACACTACGTCATCATTAATGTTTCTAAACCCGCTGTCTTATCCTACACCTACAAAATTAGCCATTTATATAAAAACTATCAACAGTTCAAGACCAGATTGAGACACAGACGACGAAAACTTATTTAAAACTTTAACATGATCATACTTAACTGCTTCAAATAGTTTATGATCATCAATAGATTTCATGCAATTAAAACTAATTCTAAATTAACATCATAATGTACAAAAAACGTATGCAGTCTCCTAACTTGTCAAATACACCGAACATTAAACCCTTGAAAACAAAATATCGATCAGATTTACAGAAAGCTAGTTGTAGACAACACTGAATTGTAATTCTCCTACCAGTTCCATTAATTTGTAGTTTTCTTTGATTATATTTGATTTATATTACAATAATTCTTTTAACATTAAAGGATTTTGTTAATACAAATCTCTTTTTATATTAATAATTTTAAAGTAAAAGTTTTCAAGATCTTTCAAGTGTTCTTTGTCAAATGCAAAGTTTTGCAAAAAAATTATTTCTAACAATTAAAGCAGAAAAAGTCCACTATTTACCAGCTTATAAATTCTCTCCTTGAATCGGAATGGTTAAATCGAGTTTAGTTCACGTTAATCAATCACGTTTTGTTTTCATATTGTTATTGTAATTTGTAGTTATCCTGTTTACTGACTTTGAAATTTAATTCTAATTAATAAACATAGAACGCAACAGAAAAAAAAAGGATGTAAAACACTAAATGTACAAGAAAACAGTCAAAAATTTGAATGGTGATATTTCAATGGGTATTAATTTCTTTGCATAAATATCTGAACGATATAGTATCTAATAAAAAAAAAAGATAGAAGAAGTCAACGATTTGGTTTATGTTAAGAATAAAGTGTTTGACATGTAATCAGTAATGAGGAACAAGCAACGAAATATATGGATTAACAGGTAGCGTTTTGTAACGATTTATACATACTAGATTTAGAACCTAAAATACAAGTATATTTATTCCTTCAATGATATTGGTGATAATTTTCTAATGTTGATTTTGAGCCGAAGATACAATTTAACATCTAAGAATGGAATATTATAATTTTATAGGGAGGGAGTAACATTCTGTAAAAAATCTACGAATGTAGGCTGCACTTTATATTGTTATTCGAATTTTTATTTTATTTCGAATTTTTATTCTCACCCAAAAAGAAACTTTATACAAAATTATAGAATGCAAATTTGCTCTTATTTCTAAGTCGTACAATAAATATTTCCTTTAATTGTAACAATATAAAATAAAAGATTCTTCAAAAAAAAAAAAAAAAACCTAAACCGAGTCCTTAACTTAAAGATAAAACATAAATAAAAAAAATAAGAAACAGTATACAAAAAAATTTTAAAAGAAATTTATAAAAACATTAAAATTACTTAAGAAGCCTTTCAAGTTTTCAGCGGAACTCCTCTTCAACACTTCTTAGATAAAACTTAAGTCAACATTAAACTTTCTAATACCCGAACTAGCTACGAAAAAAAACCGATCTGGCACCTTTTTTTTTTTTTTAAATGAAATGCATCACAGTTCGAATCCAGGGTAGGTTTGGTCTTTTTGAGTGGATCGGACAAATACAAAAGAGAGATCATATTTACATCTTGCAGTTAAATTCATCAGAAAACTTTCTGTTGCCCGGTAACCGAAAGGGTAAGGGCGATTGGCTTCGGGTTGGAGGTGGCGGATTCGATCCCCGGCCTCGGCGGAGGGCGGGGTTCTTTCCACGCTCCATTCCACTCCGAACGGATCCTAGGATCTACCCAGCCTTCTGTTGAATGGGTACCTGGTTTCTTCCCTGGGGGTTAAAGGTGGGCGGACGTCGGGTTCACCAACCTAGGTACCCGTTGGTCACGAAACGCCGGGAGTCTTACCTCCCACGTCATAGGGGTCATAGTGGGACGTAGGGGCAATGAAAACAACAAAACTTTATCTCTTTAGGTTTTTTTATCACAAGGTAAATCTCATAAAACCTAGACGACAAAACGTCTGAACAAACTGTTGGAAACCTTGTTTTCCAGTGCACGGGAATCTCGTTAGGGAGAATTTTGTTTTTTCACCTTTTATGTCTTTAAGAAAAGACGGTCGAGAGGCTTTTCGGAAACAATCTCTATAAGAAAAGAAGATCAATTAAGGAACTAAGGACCTGGAAAAGCAATTGGATTCAATTTCAAGTTTCCCTCCAGAAGGTTTCCTAAATCAAGAATGAAAAAAAGGTGATTCTAAGCATTTCTTCAAATCGGTTAAGATATAGTCAATTTAATTTCAAATTAGAAATTAATATTATAAACACAGTCTTGAATAACAGTAAACTTGAAGAGATTTAATCTGTTCAACGCTTTCTCTGTTAACGTAAGGAACTTTCTAATTTTTTTTTTTTTTTCGGTTTGGAGAGCTGTTTTTTGTTCTTTCTTTTTTACATAAAATGTCAGCTAATTAACTAAGGAAATAGGGTTGACTCTTCTTTAAGAGTTACTATACTTGGTAATATTCAATGTTTTTACTGATAAACATTACCGAATCCTTTGTCTCGGCAACAATAAATATGACGTCAAAATGTGGGCGTTCATAATGCGTAGGTATGAACTTAATTTATCTTCTTTGTTTTACTAATTGTATTGTCTGCAGACAAACTGAATGGGAATATGTTTGTTAAATTAATACTAGGTAGTTTTTTGTGTTGACTGTGGCTATTTCTTTTATGATCACTTAAAATTATGAAACAAATTTATATGGATAGGAATGGAGTCTTTAAAAGTATGGGATGAAGGATTTGAGGAAAGATATTCAATAATTGAATTTACCGTGCTTCAATTATTGAATACCTTTTCTGAAATCCTTCGTCCGATAGTTTAACTCCCTGTCTTTTAGGATAAATATGTTTCAAAGTGTAATTAAGGAATGGAGCACTTGGGTTCATTACTGGAATTTACTTTTCTTTTACTAAAAATACTTTATTTTCATATAAGTTTGATTGAAAAGTTTTCAGCCTTTCAGGATAATGATCAAGAAATAAACCACGGAAGTTCAGATCTTTCAACGAGGGACGCTTCGGTCGACATCAAAGTGCACTTATAAAATCTAATCTCAAAAAAATAGAAAACGCAGTTAATGTATCAAGCTGTTTTCTTAAATTAATAAAATGCCAACACACGATGTCGAGATAAAATTCTTGTTTAAAAAAGTTAAAATACTTAGTAAGGAGCTTTCGGGCTCCTATGCGGCCGCCCCTCACTAACCTCAGAATGTATCAAGCTATGATAATTAATGATGCGCACGATCCTAAAAGTCTGATACCAAGTCTGAATCTGCTGCGAAACATCCAACCACAAGAAAAAACATTTAGCCAGCCATTGTCCAACCATGATTGGACTGTTTCGAATTGGTAATCAGTAGAGTGGTGTTCCTGTCTCAAAAAATAATAAAAAAGAGTAAATATATCAATAAAGGACAGAAATATATTACACAAAATCTTTATTTTATAATAATAATTTATCTGTTTCGAATAAAAACACTGATCTTTGGCTTTTGTTTGACTTTCAAGATCGAATGCCTTGTTTTGTCAAAAATTGAAAGTGATTTTTTTTTCCAGTTTCGTTCATAGAAAAGTTATACCAGTTCCTGTTTTGCATATAAATTGGTCCAGAGAATTTTTTTTCCTCCCACTGCTGTTTGAAATCTCTCAGTGTCACGACGAAGTAAACAGTACAACAACAGTGTAGTTTTAATGTGTCAGAACATGCTTCAGTTGATGGATCTGCCATTACCATCGAGAAAATGAGAGAAGACTTTGGCCAAAAGTAAATAACAACCTTAAAATGATTCTTTACGGCTTAATAGAGAAAAATAAAGGAACAAAATAAAAAAATCAAATAAAGTTAGAGTGCGGTGAATTTCTTAGTAATTATCCCAACTACTTACGTAAGAAAATATTTATGTCGCCAATTATGTAAGAAATACTGATTATTTTTTTAATATTTTATTTATTTTTCTTTGGTTTTCTCATAATTACAGTTTTAAAGCGAAGTGGAATTCAAACCTCTTCAGTGTGATGCTTCTTCTGCAGAAAGCCTGAAGACCAATCGAAAGCCTGAAGACCAAAAGATGATTTTTAGTAGTTAATAGTAATCAACAAAGGTCTGGTTTTAACCTACCAAAAAATCGATAAATAACTTCTTAATCGATTTTGGGAAATGATTTTCATAACAGCAAAAAGCCGCTAGGAATTTTTTAACTCCTTAATCACGATATCAGCATAACTGTTTATTTAACTTAATACGAAATCCTGCATAAACACCACTTTCACGCTGTTAAAATATAGTTAAAGCAGAGCTTCTCAAGCCTCTGGTGCGCAGCGAGAAAATTCTCAAGTGTTATCTGCAATCAAGAATTAGCTTCACTTTACGCAAATGCTTGTATCTAAAATAAAATCTAGACGTTAAATAACCTGAACAAACAGAATATAAACTAAATTCTCTTTCCAACAATTAAGATTAAGAAAAATATTAACATCACGTTCACATCAGCTTAAAAATATATTTCAGGGTCTCTTTAAATGTTTAGAAAGATTGTTATACTCATTTATAAATCGTAGGTGTTTTTTTTTTTCAAAGGATTCTAAATACGCAATGAAAAAGCTTAAGTGTGCCGCGGGATTTGAGAAACGAGGTTTGGTGAATTGTGAAGCAAAAAATATTGAGAAAAACTTGGTTAAAGGACCTCATTTACAGGTCAGGGTTAACTTTTGTGTGAATGTGCTGGAAGCATAGGCATAAGAATAAATAACTACCATCAAAATCTAAACAAAGAAAGTGATGGTTAACCAAATAAATAAAATTCTAATAACACCTGACAATATAATTTTGTCTTCTGTAGTGTGTCAGTTCGTTTCTTACAAATTCTGCATCTATTTTTATATTCTGATTTATTTATTAACTTTTCCTTTCATGTTTAATATTTCTCGAGAAGACATTTTTATAAAAGTAAAAGTTCTCAAAGTTACACAAACTGCTTCATCTTTCTCGGAAACAGCCAATATTGAAAGAAAACGAGAACCTTTCAATCTCGTTCAATTCTCGCCTGAAGAAGCGAGAACTACGGCTGATAGCATCCTCAGGAAAGTAAAATAGAGAAGATATATAAAACCGTCTCTTGTTAGGCCTATATTTTCTCTTGGAGAGAATGACCGTGGAAGAAATGGCGTATCGTATTCACGACTGTCTTCCTTTGCACCATCTCGTCCGATTTATGACGTCGTATTATCCGCATCATCGCTCACGTTTTTCTCTCGAGATTTGCAACTACTGCCCTGACCTCTACCGCCAAGATAGTGAAGATACCAACCATTCTTTTCGAATTGATCCTTTTGTCAGTTCGTATTTCACCATTAACACAGATACGTTAACCCGAAAAGTACATTAGAAAGACGATAAGACTTATTACTGTCAAAACTTACAATACTTACGGCAAATAAATTTATCATTAGTTTTTACAGATGAATGAAACAACATAAAAAGGACGTGCATGGAAGTAAAGTCCTGTAAGGAGAAGAATAAAGAAAAATAAAAGGATGAAAACTAGAATCTGAAAATACGATTACCGAAAAAGAATAAGGAAAACTGTTTCAAGTAACAAAAGAAAGATGTCTTCAAAATAGCGAAGATTACATCCTGTTGTAAATTGAAAACTTTACATTTCAATGGGATTTACAAATATGGAAAACTTTTTCAAGTTGTAAAGTATTTTCTTAAAAATTTAAAGAAAAAGTGTTTTTTTTAACTTTTTTGAGTTTTATTTGAAATACGCATCGAAATTCTTGTTTTGTTCGATATCTGCTTGGGAATCAAAGCTAACAAAAACCCATCAAATGCACGTTTCCATAAATACAAATATATTTGAACTCTAGATATTCCACTATATATTGGTGTAAATTGAAGTAGATTTTCATATAAAAATAGAGTTCTTTGTTGTTTAATTATTTATTTCAAGGAAATTGAGCCTTACTCATCTTATTTCAGAGTGTTTTGTATTTCTAATAATGATCTCAAGAAAGTTAAAATGGAAAGTAACAGAAGTAAACAACTCGGCGAGGAAGGAAAATTAATGGATTTCAGCTATGATGTTTGAATTTCGGGAATAACGTATTTTCAATGAGTTTATGTATTCAATATATACATACAGGGAAAGGCCTAAGTCACCCAAATACATTTTGAACGAAGATAGCTTCAGTTAGGGAAGTTAGGTATTGGTAAGCGACCTTGTGCTATCAGATGGGACTGACAGCAGCGCTCCTAGCGGTAAAATGTGGAAGTTAGTACACTAACCCTATCTCGGAAACTGAGATACGGAAAAAAAATGAGAACATCACCGAATTAGTAGGAAATGACATTTTACAGAAAGAATGAGAAAGTGTATACAGTGAAAGCGACGTAGAAAAGTTGCTGCCTGTGAGAGCTTGAAACCCCCAATCATGGAGAACATGCAACAGGAAATTCTTTCCGCATACAAATATGTATTAAGGAGACGGTGGGCACATTGAACATGCTCTGCGTTAAACTGGAGGTTGTGTACGTACCGCTTTTATTAAAAGACATTCTGAAAACATAAGTATCTTCCGCCTTTTATTTGCACGATTCTTTTCTGTAAAATGTCATTTCCTACTAATTCGGGGATGCTCTACAACTTTCTCATTTATTTGTTTTTCATTATCTCTCATAGTTTCCCAGATAGGGTTTCTAACTTCCACGTTTTGCCACTAGGCGCTGCCATTAGTCTCATCTGATAACCGAGTGTCGCCTTCCTATACCAATGCCCAATTTCCCTACTTCTAGCTATCTTCCTTCAAAAGTTATTTGGGTAACTTAGGACTTTCCCGTGTACCCTATAAATATATATATATATA
>JAFIDM010001028.1:28186787-28202929 GCA_023159025.1 Thereuonema tuberculata | reverse complement strand
TTTTTTTGTTTTTTTATTATCCCATACAGAATCACTTGGATAGAAGAAAGTGAAAGTTTACAATAATTTTTCTTTGGACTGTAGACACAGTGCGTATATTTTCCCGCTCAAACCCTTGAGATAATCACGTGAAAAGGAAAAGTTCTGGTGGGGATTTATAGAGCTGCAAAAAACCAACGGAGTCGAAAGTTCTCAAATATTCTGAAGAACTCGGAAAGGGAAAAGCTGAATTGAAAACGAAATTCTTATTCGAACTCACAATTCAATCGAAACACAGCGAATTTAGACACTACTTGCATCGTATGATGTAAACTCATCCAATCTTAAATAGGATTAAAAATAATCAGGGTAGAAATGATGGCTTTAAAAGCCCCCCCCCCTTTTTTTATAGACAAAGCTAACACTTTTCATATTTTCATTTTCGTTGTTTTCCTAAGACAAACATTTCCATTTTTATTAGAGCAGTAACAAAGCTATAATAACTTTAATAATAATGTAATAAAAGAAAAAAAAATCATAGGTGGTTTGAGAATTTTGGAATAAAATTCATGTTAAGACTACAATTAAAACAGACAGTGAATTCTACTTAAATCTACTTGTAACTTCTACATAAATTGATCCTCAAATATCGTGAAACAATATTTTAACTTAAATTAATGTTAATTTAATTATGTTTAAAAATATATAATATTGGCTTTTTTGACCAAGATCCTCAATTACATATCTCACACATGTATACATATTTATGAGATAGAAAAAAAATACATTAGAAAGCTGAAAAAATGAGATGCTGCCCGAAGCTTGTTTCGGTTCCCCCGAAAGAAATCTGATTAGTATCTAAAGATTCAGTGAACCTTAAGACCGTCAGGAGGAAAACAGACCAACGCTTACACTATTGGACCACAGGATCCACAATCTACTTCTGTCAAGGTTAGTAATCTACAAAAATTTAAAAGATCTTCTTTTAAAAACCTTTTAATATAAAAATCTATCATTCAAGTCCCATTTAATCAAGAGTTGTTGAGTTAATTATATAAGAATGAAATAAAATTTAAAAGTTCGTCTATCGTTATGTCAAAAGTTAGTTTGTACGTTTAGTTTAAAAACGTATAAAAGTTTGTAAAGGCTACACTGAAGCCTTTTGGAAGGTTGATATATGTACTGTAGGTTAAAAAAAAACAAAAAACTTAACTGTATTATCAACAGAACTACTAACAAAGAATACCATCACAACTTTGTTTATTTAATAAAAGCAATCTTGTATAAGAAACAAAAACAATCATGAAATTAATATTCAAGGATTATTTAAAGGTTAAGGAAAAGGTTAAGGAAAACTTACAAAAACAGAGTAAAGACACAAAGCATATGATCTTCGCAGATGACATTGTAATATGGGGTGAGAAAATTGTTGACGTACAGAGGGAATTGGATGAATGGACTCTACAACTGAAACTAGTGGATCTTGAAGTTAGCGAAGAGAAAAGTGAAGTGATGGTGGTGGGACGGGACAAAAACCTGGAAAGAGATATCTGCATAAACAACAGGGCATTGAAGATCACAGATAGTTTTACTTACCTAGGGACCGAAATAACAAGTGATGGTAGAGTGGAGCATGAAATCACAAAACGGTTGGAGAAAGGGGGAAAGCTATACCAGGGAGTGAGACACCTGATATGGGATAAGAAAGTCCCAAGGAAGGCAAAAGAAATAATCTATAAAATGTATTACGTGCCTATAGTCACCTATGCAGCTGGAGTAGACTTCAAGCTGGGGAGATGAAGTTTCTTAGAGGTATAGTAGGGAAGACTCGATTAGATAGAATGAGAAATGAGGATATCCGGGAGGAGTTGGGGGTAAAAAGTTTGAGGAAAAAGGTGGAAGAGGGAAGGCTGAGGTGGTTCGGGCACGTGAAAAGAATGGAAGATGGTAGGACTCCTAAGGTTTGGCATGAGTTAAAAGAAGGAGGGAAGAGACCAAGAGGGAGACCGCGGAAGCGATGGCTGGATGATGTGAAGCACAGCCTGGAAGAGAGAGGCATCCCATGGGAAAGAATATGTAGAGAAGAGGCTTGGAAGAACAGGGAGAGGTGGAGAGGCTTAGTTAATTCCTAGACCCACAGTTGGTGGAACAGGAAAGGATATGTATGTATGTATGTATGTATGTAATCTTAAGCAAAATACACGCAAATAAAATGGTACTCAAATACATGAACAGTAAATGCAGTTTATAGTAGAAAGAACTAGAAAAACCAAACATTAGCATCACTTATGAATAAATAGCAATAGAATATATGGATATTATTATAAACTAGGCCATCCCCCTGTCTCCCCTGGTAAGTACGAGATAATCCAAGAAGGATCGATTCCAAGCGGTTTTTGCAAAAAGTGATATTTTATTCTTTTTTGAATGAACTCATTATTTGATAACGCGCTAACAAATAGAATAAAAGTAGGATTGGATATTGGAGAACCAGCAGTAGTCCAATGGTTAGCGTTCGAATCCCATGCAGGCGAAAGAAAAGGAAATTTTATAATCTGACTTTCTCAGCAAGGGAAACTAATAATTAACAATTGCGACAGACAGAGAAATAAAAGATTTTAGTAATATAGATTCTACTTCTGTTTTCAGAGAAATTTCTTTATTTACAGATAAGAAGATCCTCAGCGTCAACAGTAAAATCTTCCACATTAAAACTGAATGTGAGAATCCTCGTAAACTTAAGCTTTTAGTCTATAAAGACATTAGGAAAATGGCTATTTAAACATTAAGTATTATGTCTGCTTGTAATTATGGCTGCAAACATTCAGTCCCTCCATTTCTCTGTCATTCGATATTCTGTTCTTGTCTCTGTCGGATGTGTCAACATTTGTGTTCGGATTCCGTTGTCCCAACGGAAATTACGTCAACAAAACTTCCCTGACTTCTCACGTTCGTTTCTACCAAATGTACTTTAATCCGAGGCCCTAAAACCTGGTCAATGATCTCACAATGTCCAAATAATATGCCTTTAGAAATGGATTTGGTAATTCAGTAAATTGACAGTCAATAGCAGTGATGAGCGACTTTTATTGATCCATGCTTCAGGCATTTAAAGATGACGACCATGGCTTTTGGGAAGTCATGGAACAAAACGATCTGTATGTTATAGTTATTTGGAAATCCGTTTAATAACAAAGAATCTAAAAGAACTTAAGACATTTTTTCCTTAAAAAGCTATTTCTTAACATTTCTTTCCTTTTTTTTTTAACAAATCTAACATCATCGAGCTTCAGTATTTGTTGTAGGTACTAATTTTGCATAGTTGAGATGTCCCGCAAAGTGGAAATACGGACTCATTCTTTGGATGAGTCTTCTTTGTCGCGAAACGACAAAAACGAAAATACTATATTTATATCAAGTTTTCTACTGAATACAGATAATACAACATTTATTTTCTGAAAAACAAAATGAATAAAATCCGTATTATTTACTAGAATTCTATAAATCGCAATATTTTAATCGGATCAAACAATGCCTTAAGCATTTAATCTTATACTTAGCTAATCTACTCCAATATTAGATAGATACGTTAAACTTCACACTCACTTAGATAGAAAAAATCCCTTATATAATTTCCAATGTTTTTTTAAGGGAATTTTATAACTCAAATATAAAAGTTATATCGTCTCTCCAAGAATATACCGGTACTTATCAAGAAGATCAGTCCAGTAGTTCAAACATTATTAGGAAAGGGATAAAACACACAAGTGAAATATAGCTTTAATTTTTAGTCTCTGTATATCACTACGAAGAATTAGGAAGATTATCATTTACAGTATTGACTAATATAAAAATAAATGTTAGAATAATTATTTATATTTTTCAGGAAATTTTTCATTTTTCATTTTAATAGGAAACGTCACCAAGTCTGTTCTTAACTATTCAGCTTTGGAACTAGGCTTTTGTATGTCTACCGATGTCAGGAATTTTAGATTCTCACATGAAGTGAAATCAACTCACAGAGGGAAATTGAATAGTTAGTTTGTAAGCTAGCATCTGTTTTGACGTTTTGTTTTTTTTTATTAAAATATATTCGCAAAGAACGATAACGACTTTTGTATCTGTAAACATATCAGGCTGTATGTGTAAATGTTAACAAACAAACATCCCTGTACTAGAAAAAAGAAATCATAATGAAAGTTTTTTGAAAATGTATGTTTATTTCTTTACCTAGTATTTGAGTCATTTATTTCCACATTCTCGCATTGCTGTTAACGTTTCTTATATTTTAAACAAACTATTGAAATACTGTCTCAACTATTTTTATTCTACAATAAATCTTTGGATTTGATGTCAAAATTCCTCGTAAAAATTTAAATTTACTTGAGAAATTATCTAAAAAAAAAAATTGGCAAGACAGGATAAACACTGTTTTACAGAGAAGTTTACCAAAGGCGGTGCTTTCAGGAACGAAAGGAACATGAAAGGAAGTTGAATTTGCCGGTTTTAGAAATAATCTGTGAAAGGAACGCATAATAAATTGAATGAAACACACATAATGGAAACAAAAACAGATATTTGGCTAGGGAATAAAATACACCTTATTTTAATTATTATTTTTATAATTGACGAGTACCATATTGGAACAGAGTAACAAACGCATTACGTTTTACGTTTTACATTTGATCTCTTCACGAGTTCATACTAACAATATTATAATGGTAAACGCCCTCTGCATTGATAAATTTGGTTTACATTAATGTTGGATTACATTAGAGTGTCATGAAGGTGGGTGACAGAGAAGTCAAACACCGCGACTGTACTACACCCACGAAAAGAAGAACATACGGAGAGAATGATGGAGAAAGAATGGTGGAAGTAGTGGAAGGGAAACGGGAGAATCCAGAGAAAACATGTCCAGCGCAAAAGCCCATATGAGCCCAATGTTTCAGGGACAACGCCAACCGCGCGCTCTATGTGAGATGTTATTAATGGTATAATTAATACCATCTTACCATTAATAATTTGTTAACTTGCTTGCATTATTAGAAATTTCTTATTTTACTGTTAAAATCAAATTTGAAGAACTTAACATCTACTATCTTTTAAATATTACTTCTTAAAAAATTAGAAAAAAAAAGTCGTGAAGACAAAAAACAAAAATAAGACTGAATATTTTTAAATTATCGAATCTGCTGAGTTTTCTAAAAAGAGTAAATTAATTAAATTCGCATTATTTAATTGAGTTATGTAAATAGGAAACTATAATAGTATTAAACCATGCACTAATTAATGGATTAGTTAAAGTGGGATTAAAATTCATTGTTTAAAAATAATGAAGTATTAATGTAAATCTTCTACTTAATAAAACATTTTAAGTTTAATAACTTAAAATAAACATTTAGCGAATTTTTGGAAGAATACTTGCTTCTTTTTTCAAGCCTTTTTATAATAAAATTATACAAGGACACCATATAACTAACATTCTACCGTTCTTTACATGTATAATTTTATTGTAACAGGGCTTGAAAAAAAGGAAGCAGGTATTCTTCCGAAAATTCTCCAAATATTTACTTTAAGTTAGTAAACTTAAAATATTTTAAGTAGTAGAAGATATGTTATTTATTATGATAACAAGAGATATGTTGAGAAAAAGGTATGGTTTATGAAGAGAACTCTATTGTTTCGCCTTCTCGGGCCAACATCTCTACAACGACCCCCTTGGGAATGATTTCAAAGACAAAAATTAGTATGCATTTGTAAGCACAAGAGAAGATGTACGTTTCAAGAGATCTATTTAACTGTTCAAAAGTTTTTAGTGTATCTTCACTTTCAGAAATCATCTAATAAACATCATTTTTCAAAGAAAACAAGCTAAAAACAGTATTATACAAATTATAGTCAATTTATGAAAACTCGAAATGTTTTAATATTACAGCTGTTATTTGGATTGGACTATTCTTTCGTCACCAAGAGGTCAAGGATATGATGCGTAAATCGATGCAGAGAATTTAAAATGAATTGTTTCTTGTGTTTTTTTTCTTTGAGTGTTAATAAACAAACCGTGAATAACAAGGACTGCAGTTGCCAACTGCATAATCTAGCAGATAAGAATAGCATACTTAACACCGAATGACAAAACTTTGTTTAATGCAAAACCGATTTATATAATTTATTTAAAGAAATTTGCGCCCTCTGAGTGTTATTTCGAAATTTTTTCACGTTTCAATAAGAAATTCCAATTATTTATATATTTTTCAGTTTTGGCAATTTATGACCTGAATTGCTCTCATCTTTGGACAGATCTCGTGCTAGTTTGATATCGGTGATTTTTTTTTTTTATTATTATTTTTTTTTGGTTGGTGCAAAATTTTGATTATTCGCGCAAAATTTTGATTATTCGCGCTGTGCACCAAAAAATATTTAACTACACCAATGGTCCAAACAGTATGGAACTAGGTTAAGAACGCACTTATGCTTTATGCGGAGTAATTCTTGCTGTTATAGAGTTGTAGAACTAGTTTACTTATGAAATATATCTTACGTATTTATTTACATTAGCTTTTAAACTGTTTTCTTAATTTTAAGTTTTCATTTTTAGATTCTAAATGTAGATATACAGGCAAAAAAAACTAATTAGTTAACTTAGAATTTTAAGTACTGCAGAGTTTTAATTACTTCTTGTTTAATTTCTTGGAGTTCGTTGACCCCGTCATCACAAACCACTGCCACGGTGTCGAATGAAAATGGCATTGGCTATTAGCGGGGCTGACATCGACGACAAGAACGGCAAATAGCCTTGCTCAACAAATTGCACTCGTGTTGGCATTGGTAATTCTTTACGGCAACTGACGCGACCTGCGATCCCGGTAGAGACCGTGGCTGCGCCGGCACTGATCCATCACTCCCTTAGGCAAGAGGCCATGGGCCGCGTGACATACGTCGGAAGAAGTTCATCTTCGTAAAAGCTGCTATTTTTAGCAATCCATTTAACGCCAGACAAATCACATGCGGTTAAAAAGAAAGAGGGAGAGAAAATGTATGAATAGAAAGGGGAAATTATTATGTGCGCCAAAGGTATACGAGGAAATTAGTGAATATTATTACGAAGAAAGGAATGGAGGAACCGCAAATTAAAAACAATAAAATAAATAAAATGTATGATTTCATCAGAAGAAATTTAATACGAAGAGAAGGGTGTAGATTTAAGAATATATGATACAAAACGAAAAAGAAAACATTTTTAAAATAACTAAATTTTGACAAAAAAAAAAAAATTGTGGCTTTTCCACCAATCCTTCTACAGATTTATCTTAATCATAACAATTCATTTTAAGATATATTTTTAAACACTAGCTCGAAATTCTATAATTTAAATAGATTATATATTGTGAAAATGTATAGTTTTAATAATGTTATAAAGTAATCTGTTACTTATAGAAGCTGTTATTCTGAAGTCATTTCGTATTTCTTCAGGCTATGGTAATATGTCTAACAAAGAGGTTGAAAGATATCGTCTTTCTCTTTATTAAATCTTCTCAATATTAAATTTAATATTGAATGATAGTGATTATGTAAAATTCGTTATTCCGTTAATCTTACTAAGAATTGTGCATCAATGTCATTGTTAAAACATTAAAAATAACTTAATACAAACCTACTATTCTAATGCTTGGAATTTAATACAAAACTATTGAAATCGTAGTCTTTTGCTGCTGGCGAGTGAGAAGAATGAGGAGAAGGGACTTTTTCTATAACATTAATATAAACTCGAAATATGATCAGATATCCATTATAATTTGTACTGAGTATGAAGCGATGGAGGCAGGTGGGTGGAGACAGAAATAAACTTGTTCATATATTAAGTTACAACATGAATAAGTTTCTTACCAAGTACAGTCAAACTTGGATAATTCGAACTTGTTTAATTCGAAATTCTGGATAATTTGAATTTTTTGCTCGGTCCCTAGAATTCTGTATTAAAATAATGTTAAAAAATCGTGGATAATTCGAATTTTATTTTGGATAATTCGAATTTTATTTTGGATAATTCGAATTTTTAGTACGATAGTCCTTAAAATATTACGATAAAAATTGTTCCTGAGACTTTTCTCAGCTAAGATACATTATTTATCTTAACGGACTTTCTAAGGAAAACAAAAGCGAGGGATATTTTTCTATTTTTGTATCAATTGATAGGTTGGAATCATACGCTATGACTCAAAGATTGCATTCAATGAAGCAATTAAAAATATCTGCCTTTTTTTTCTTAAAGTAATAAATAATTAAGCTAGTAAAAAATGTTTGATTTAATGAAAAAAAAGTAGCAGTATTCTTAGATAAAGTTTATGTGTTAAATCTTTGATCGTGGAGTTAATCTTTTTTATTTATCTCTTCTGTTTGAGAGAATGTATGTAATTCGAATTTTTGGATATTTCGAACTTTTTCTCTGGTCCCTTCAACTTTGAATTGTCCAAGTTTGACTGTATTAGGAAAAGCCAAGGGAAAACGAAGTGTTTGTGATTTACGGGATTAGTTTTGAGGATGGGAGGGAGTTGAGGCCAAAATAATGTGACAATATATTAAGTTGGGTTCTACCAAGTAACTTACCAAGTTTTTTAAAAAAATCTGTCCAACCGGTTTAGCGTGATGTGCGCATAAACACATAAAGAAAACTGTTCAAGACTTTGTTTGCTCAGGCATCAATAAAAGAAATTATTAATAAAATTGTTTCTGTTCAATTATAATTTAACAAAAAAAATCTCATCGCAAAAAGTGTTAAAAAGTAATTAGTCATAACATGATCTGTTATACGAGTTACAACATGAATGGCCTTGCTCCGGAAGTCGATTTTTCCCTCTAAACCACCAAAGCATGGGGAGCTCCAAGAACTACGACTCCAACTACCAGTGTGGGCTGTGAAAGGCGTTACACACACACAACATAACAGCTCCTACCCGATAATCACTAAAAAAAGTAATTTTTATTAATAATTCGTACAATTTTCAAAATATTTATTCCATTTCTGTTTAAAGGCTTGTTTACTAATGTAATTTGATTATTTTATACTTTCTTTTGAAGAAAAGCAGTTATTCTAAAGATCAAAATTTATAATCTTTGAATACTCTTTTTACCAATGTGAAATATTCTGCACTAAACGTAAGGTGATTTTAAAAATTCAATTCTACGTCATTATCCGTTGATTCCGTTCTCACAGACTCGCTTATCTTCTTTTAATAAAGTGTAACCCATTTAGTCATATTTAAATGTCTCTTTTCACGTTTATCGGGCGACACGAGCTCCACCAAGGGAAGTGACGATCTTATTGTTCTGTTGTATTAATAAGTCTCCAAGTGATTATGATATTATTCCACATATTCTCAGTTAGTACTTTTATTTAGATATTTTGTGTTAGACATCTTTTCTGTATGATGCTTTTTTTTTGTTGTTGAACATAAGCATAAATTAATCATCGTACAGTTCATACTACAATGTATGAAGTATTCTTTACAAGAATGATTATTTATGATAATGGACAGTGGAATGTAAAATAAAGAACGCCGGCGGTAACATAACCCCCTTTTCCCCATAGGATCAATGTTTCAGTATCCGCGGTTTTCCAGGGATTTTCCGCGGTTAACGAGAATTTCCTTTATTACATTTTAAGTTTTACATAAAGTAAATCATAAAAACAGTAAATCTTCTTAAAACGTCGTTAAATACTTATTAACACATATCTTAACTACTACTTCCCCATCGGCAATATTTGGTTTTATTTTTCAAAAACTTTATCTAGCCATAATCAAGCCATTTCTAAACTCCAAAAACGAATAATAATACAAATCAAGAATTTAAAATAAGACTTATTTTAAATTCTTGATTTGTATTATTATTCGTTTTTGGAGTTTAGAAATGGCTTGATTATGGCTAGATAAAGTTTTTGAAAAATAAAACGAAATACTGCCGATGTGAAGTAGTAGTTAAGATATGTGTTAATATGTACATAAAAACAGCATTCAAACAAGCTTTTTAGATGATCATATCCTTCCATAACTGTACTCGTTCAATAGTTATCAAATTTATAACTATTAATAATCAGAAAAAAATAAAAATGCTTTCTTTAGTGGACAAATCTTTGCTGATGTTGCTATTTTAAATATTTCCCCAGCGTTCACTGTGGCAAAAAAGAAAACAAAAAAAATAATAATGGGAAAATGGGAACGGGTTTAATTCTGCGAAAAATTCAACAGCATTATTCCAATTCTCATTAAGTCAGTGACGTCTCGACAAGATGAAGACATTGTCCTAATTAATCAGGAAGAATTTAAAGAAACAATTAACTTGCTAGCTGATGAATGTATCGTGTAACAACATCATTTAATTGTCGCAAGAACATAAAGGAACAGCTCTGAATGAATTATTTGCTCAACACTGTAAAGCTGGCTATGGTTGTCGCAAGATAATAAGGCGACAGGAAATCAATAATCCACGCTTAAGTGTGGTTGAAAATGACAATGGATTAAAGCTAAGACAAAGAACAACAAAGTAATCGTTTTCCAGTTATTTGTTTTAGTAACGAGTTGACACGTTTGTAATAATAGGTTTCCTTCTCTGCAGTTTTTAACTTTAAAAATACAGTGAGAAAAGTTAAAAAAAAAAATTGCTGTGGAAAGTTAAAATTTATTGACATTAAAGTTGAATGGAAACAAAATAAAAAATAATGCTTTCAAATTCTGTAGAAAGACTTTTAAGTTTGATATCGTCAAATATATAACAAGGAATCACTAATAAACTATTTTTGTTTTACACTATCATTTCAAAGCCGTGCTGGCGTGGTCGTGCGGTCTCGGCGGCGGCCAGCCGTGGCGGCCAGTGTGCCAGTACCTGGGTTCGAATCCCGGCAGTGGCATGGCTGTTTCAATTTCCTTTCCTGTGTTGTCCAGCCTCTTCTTCACTTTCTCTTCGGTCTGACGTCATTCCTTAATGGCGTCCTGGGGAAGGCCACGGGAAACCACCCCAGTATCTTTCCCTTGAAATTCTAGGGAGTCTCCTAGGGGTTCGCCATCATGGGAACACTAGAGCTCCCTGGAACACGGATGCTTCGGATACGAAGCGCGCACTTCGGTGCATACTGGCCATATATATGTATATATATATATATATATATATATATATATCCTTTCAAAATATTAGGACACCAATCAAGTATGGGCAGTTTGGTGCAATTCTCTGTTATCTGGACTACGGCTAGGTTATCCAAATGATTGTTACGTTAATGATCGTGATCTCTGGTTTTCCTTTTAAATGCAGAGACTTTTTATTGTAATCCTTATCCTGAAGAAGCTTGTATGTAAACTAAGCGAAACCGGTCGATGTGTATTTATATGAAGCATCTTCTTAGTATGGTGGCTCAATGAATTTACTGATTATATCTGTTGCAGAATAATGATAAACGTCTAATGAAGCCCTCATTTAAGTAGGGAATTTAAGGAACCCGGAATTCAAGAACTAATATGGATGTCTTGGAATTCTAATCTAACCCCGCAGACTTTTTTTTGTTTCGGAAGAAACTGGAATGAAGTTCATAGAGAGGTTACATTGTTGAGCCTGCAAGAATGCTTTGAGAAAAAAAAAGTATATAATTTACCTTCTAACGATCATAATCTAATCGGAAATCTTCCAGAACGAAAAGTCTGAAGATGAGTCATCAAGAATTCATCTACATTGAAAATATCTATTTTATTTGGTATTCGAATATTTTGGGAGAGTTATATTCTTCTAGAACTAGTGATTAGGTTACATACAGAAGGCCTAAAAATTAATTTTCAAATCCCAATTACATGTAGCAAATGGATTAGAAATGTGCAATATTTATCTGATTTGAAAAATTCAAAAATATAAAAAAAAGTAATTAATTTCTAGTGAATGGCTTTGACATTTTCGTTGTTTCCGACTACTATCAAAATTTGTAAAGAAATTAAAAAAATGATTTATCTGACTTGGAAGACCTACTTTACTGTCAAAAGCTATTGCTGTGGGAAAATAATTGCTGTAATCAACAAAGCTAAACAGCCTCATTTAAAATACAAAGCAACCATACTGTAACTGAAGATATGAACGACATTACAATTTACTATTCGAACGATATCAGAATATCAATAGCTCCCACAATGCAGAATAAATAAGAACTTTAAAAATCAATAGTATAATATGATAATAAACTTTTTTTATTTTTTAAACCTAATTTCTTAAAAATATAACAGATAAAAAAAATCAATATAAAAAAAAACACTTTTATATTGGAAGCAGTTCAAGCCTTAAAATCACTTTGTATAGTTTGCGAACTACAATTACAATTCTTGAAAAGATAATAAAGATTACTGTTGAGGTCTCGTAGATTTCGCGTGTCTCGTTTTGACATAGCAATCTCTTTGCCATTTCTCTGACTAATCTGTAACTTTTCCCATTCTTTAAATTCAACAATGCCAAAGTTTAACATAATTTTACTTCATCTCTGGTTTGATTTGTTTTACTTTTTAACTTTTACCGAAATAAAAACAGTCTTTTTAACACCTGAGTTCATAATTCTCTTAGTGAAAATTTCAATGGAAATACTCAATAAAAATTGAATGGTCGTCAGCGAAATAGAAATCATAAATAATTATTTGATCGATTAACTGTTAAATGTTTCCCAGAAACTCGTTTCTGCGAAATATCTATTAAGTTAATCGATACATTTGAAAGGTTTGATAATGATTTCATTGGAGAGCAATCGGTTGTTGATTTTGATAATCGAGACTCGACTGATCAAAATATAAGACTTATGCGGTGCCAATTCTTGCATAAGAGAGATATAACAAAAAAGCACCCTGTAATGGTACTTAACTGTTTATCATTTTTAATGTAATATCTAAACATTCAGTCAACACTACTTCAATTAATCTCCTCTTGAATACGATATCTCTTTTCCTTATACAGGTAAAGTGAGGACAGGAAAATCGTTTTTTGTTTCCTCTCAGAATTCGTTAATAATCTATACAGTCAAATTTAAATTTAATGCTATACAAGTAATACTATTGTATCGTACATCTCAAGTTGATATCTTTTTACAAAACATTTAAATTTAGCAATTACCGACAATTTATTAATATCACATCAAACTTTACTGACAATTAAAGTTTAGTAATAATTAAACTTACGAAATATACATCTCTACTAATAATTAAACCTTTATCTCTTATTATTCAGCATTTTACTGAAATGTTGATAGGCAATCTCGCTTTCTTTTAAAAATTTGTTTTTATTCATACATGGCATTACATATACATGAATGTCTATATATTATATTATTTAAGAAATATTATAGGAATTATGAAGTACTTATTTTTGTTTATGAACCTAGAAGTAGGGCTGAAATTAGTTAATGGGTCTGTTTCCCCTCCCACTCATCTAATAACTTTAAAACTGATAAACGAATCTCCTTGAAACTTGATATGCAAATTTAAGGGCATGTCATGAAACTTTGGTACTTGAAATTTTTTTCTGAATAGGTCCTTGCACAGAAATTAGCGCAAAACAAAAAAAATCACAAAAATTTCCACAGAGAAAAATTATAACGAAAACAATGTATTGGATATTTTAAACAAAGAATAATAATCTGTTAAAGTCTGCGTGAGCTTTACTGAGATATTAAATAAGCATTATTTATTCAAATTGATTGAATCCAAATAATTTCTATCTTTTCAAAAGAAGAAAAAATATCAAGTACTTGTATTATAAGAAAAAAACAACAAGATTTTATTGGAAAGTAGAATTCAAGTTATACAAGAAAAGAAAGCAAAGGACGCACATAATTAAACAAAACAAAACTTCACTGAGCTATTTTTTGGTATTTGTACTGGGAATCGGAGACAGTACTGTTTCGAGGTTTGTTGTCCTCTCATCAGTCCGATCCGCTCAGTATACCTAGCGCAGTGAAATGGGAAATATACAAAACGGACAAACTAATTCTTGATTTATTTTGATGTTTTTTTTAATTGAGGGGGACATTGATTTGTATGTTGTCCGTTTTGTATATTGTTCCATTTCACTGAGCTAGATAGACTGGACGGATCGGACTGATGAGAGGTCAACAAACCTCGAAACAATACTGTCTCCGATTCCCAGCACAAATACAAAAAATAGTTCAGTGAATATTATGTGTTTTGTTTAATTATGTCCGTTCTTTGTTTTCTTTTCTTGTATAAATTGTTCTAATGCACGTTAAATTTCATTTAGAAATCAAGTTCTTTTAGGAATTTTATGTAAATTAAAATAAAATGCTGTTTGGCGCAGCTTAGCCACTGCTGCTTTTGCGCCATTAAAACACCAACAAACAACAAACAACAACAAAATGCTGTTAATCCGTAAGAAACTAACAATGACTATTATTGAAGGTATTGTTGATGCTAAATTGTCACTTTTACACATTACCAAAGATGTAAACCAAAGGAAATTACCAACATCTACAATATATATCTATGTTTTAAATCTGAAAGTGCTTTACTAAAAAAAAAAATCGCAATCTAGCAGCGGAAGTTCTATGACGATGAGCTTTTGAATTCACTATTAACTTACAAATGGAATAGGCTTAGGAATTATTCCGCTTCTCGTATTTGTGATGAAAATGTTACCGAAAAAAAAGATATCAAGGTAAGGTAGTTGCTAACTGTATAATCAAAGAAATAATCGGAATTTTTCGTGCCCGCAGTAATTCCGAGGGAAAAATTCTTTTCTTAGTGAATAGAAATTAAGTTTAATATGGACGAAATTCAATTATAATCTACACATTCTTTTTATTTTTTACTTTGTTTTTAGCCTTCTTTTCAGTAGACAAAGAGGGCCTTCAGATCAGTCTTTCTGTCTGTGTGCATATGCGCGTCGTCACCAATAACTTTTAAATTGCTGAATGTATCTTCTTGTAACTTAGTATGCATTTTCGAGGGATCTTCTAACTTTTTTATTTGAATTCTTTTCCATGTCGATCTTTGTTGAGAAACCAGTATGAGAAGGCGACGAAACTTCTCATAGGAATCAAAACAACCGATTTCTTTCTTACTTCTAATGATTTCTCATTGTCTTAAACCAGGAGTTCTCAACTGGGGGTCCATGTAATATCTTCGGGGTCCACAGGCAAAAAATAACAAATTGGGGGTCCCTAGTGATATTTTGGTGGTCCATGGGGCAATTCCACTTCAGAACGGTTGCTATTACTCAAAATAAAATTTTTACTGTAATTTACCCCATACTGAAATAAGTAGAGTATATATATGAATGATTCTTTCTAACTTTATTTATTTTATATTTCTTTTTCGCCTATCTACTCAACCATCGGTCAGTACTTACCAGCAGGGCCGTCGGATGGTTTGTTGGCGCCCAGGGCAAGATTTCGTCAGGCGCCCTACACTTGATATTTGCGCCTCCCCCACCATCCCAAAAATCTACAACCAAACAAAAAAAAAAAAACGGAATTCCCAAATTTTTTTTTTGCTTTTCCTTCATCTTACCTTGTTGAATCAGGATTTAGTCGTGTTTCTCACTTATCAAAAGTTCGCAATAGATTTGACATTGTGAAAAGAGGTGATCTTCGAATATCGTTAACATCGAAGGAACCAGATATAAAGAAAGTCGCTGAGCAGCATCAACCACAGGGAACTCATTGAATCACATATTTTAACTGTAGAATAATTTATTTGCATTAAATTAGTTTTCATTCAAAATAAAGCATTATCATTTACTACTTCTTTCATTATTAATATAATCCCTTTACTTCTTATTAGTGAAAAATGGAATAAGCTTTTCTGTTATCGAATAACTACGTGGGGATCGCTATTTCCATTTTTTTTTAGCATCCCTTCAACTTCAACATATCGACAGTCTACGATAACAATATTGTTAAAAAAGAATATTGTTGTAACAATGATAAAACTCAGGGAGGAATGTTATTGTTATAAAATACATTATCTTCTATTGTTATAAAAGTATATAAGCGTTCAATCTAGATTTTCAAACTATCACAGTAAAGCTGAGTCTCGTTGTTGATTTCTCGTTGGGTGAGGATCTGCCTGATTTCTCGTTGGGTGAGGATCGGCCTGATTTCTCGTAGGGTGAGGATCGGCCTGATT
>JAFIDM010001028.1:28138274-28186777 GCA_023159025.1 Thereuonema tuberculata | reverse complement strand
GGATCGGCCTGATTTCTCGTAGGGTGAGGATCGGCCTGATTTCTCGTTGGGTGAGGATCGGCCTGATTTCTCGTAGGGTGAGGATCGGGATGATTTCTCGTTGGGTGAGGATCGGCCTGATTTCTCGTTGGATGATGATCGGCTTGATTTCTCGTTGGGTGAGTATCGGCTTAGATATTGATCTCTTGATGGAGGAGGTAGGTATCCCCTTTATACTGATAGTAATTTCCCTAATTTGTTTCTATATATATAAGCGGATCAAAAGATGCTGCAGTCCATCGCGAGACCGTAAAATAGAGGAGTTAGAAATGGGAAATGGACTGCCAATTTCCGGTGGTTAATTCATGACTTAAGTCAGGAGTTCACCATCGGGGTCCATGTAATATTCTTCGGGGTCCACAGGGATCTCATTGAATCACACTTATTTTAAAATGGTTTATTATAAATTATTTACCAATATATAGAATATGTATTATTTATCCCTGCAGAATAATTTATTTGCATTAAATTAGTTTTCATTCAAAATAAAGCATAATCATTTACTATTTCGTTGATTATTAATATAATCCCTTTACTTTTTAGCTATGAGGGGGTCCACCAAAAACAAAAGAAGGGAAAAGGGGTCCATGGGTAAAAAAAGGTTGAGAAACCCTGTCTTAAACAATCAAACATTCAATATATTGCGCATGGTTTGATACTACTAAAAAGTAATTCCATTCATACAATTCAAGTAAATAAAGCGGAGTTAATTCATTTTATTTTTTCAGAAAATAGAAAATTTGTAATGTAATAAATTTGTAATATAATATTCACTAAATATTGTAACGAAAACCGTGTTAATACGTAAAAAATTTCGCACACTTTTAGAAAATAACAAAAAACATATTACCACACAACAGGACGTTTCGACCTGCGGAAAACTGCAAGGTCATCTTCAGCTGAAAAACTATCAAACAAAGAGAGCAAAGAAAGCAAAGAAAAGATTATAAAGGAAAAACAATTTTTTTGCGGAAGGAGGCAAAATTGGGCAAAGATTAGCCAGAAAGAAAGAAAGGGAAAGAGGTTTGGTTCTATATCAAGACAAACAACTGCACAGGTAATATACGACCCTCTAATAGTGATCAAGAAAACTAAACAAATACAAATTAATGCCGTTAAGCGGAGATGATCTTGTCTTTTCCTTTTCTTTTTTATGTCCGACAATTTTAAAGATTCAAAATAAAATTTCATATTTTGAAGGTTGGATAAGTATATCCAAGAACTTTCATTGCGTTTACATTCAAAGTTGTTAGTAGAAATCTTTAAACGTTTTGTATCATTGATGTGTTAAATTGATGGAATGCAAAGAAATTAGAGAATTAGAGCAGAGAAGCTTTTACAAGCATATTCGTGCTCATAAAGGCGTTTATTCAAAGATTGGCCACTCTCATCTTTATACAGGGTAGCGCACATAAAACCGGCCCCAAAATAATAATACAATACAAAAACAAATGCCTATTGGGGTCGGTTTTGTGTGCGCCACCCTGTAGAAACAATTCATGTTTTTATATTTGCCCACATACGACCTTTAACATTGAGATCGTCTCTAAAATTGTTGTCATTATCAAAACGAATTTTCTCATTTAGATATTAACTTATACATCTACATTTAGATATTACAATGAAAATATAAATGTAAGTATGGAAGGTTCAACGGAACCAAAACGATTTCGCACCTCGAGCTGTCACAGGAGAGTGTCTGGGACGGCTGTTTCGTCCTCTTTGGGACTCATCAGCCGACTCACTCCTCCGATGATAGACTCAGAAGGTGCGAACATATAAGAATCCTACCCTCGCTCCCGGAAGCGAAACACCACTAAAGCAAAACAATCAAAAATACACAATACTAGGGAAAAAAATGTCAATTCTTGGCTAGCGTTCCGCTAGGCTCAAAAGGAATTTGTTTACAGCATAAAACAAAGCTTTTAAACTAACCAGTTTAAGTAATAACAAATTTTACGGCCTACTAATTCAACAAAATGGTAACTACGGAAGTTCCTTTGTGCTTTCCGTATAGTTATCATTTTGTTCAATTATTAAAATTTATTATATAAATATAGGTTTTTCGTTTTTATCGATTTCACGACTTTCAAAAAAAAAACTGGAAATATTAAAGAAAGTATCCTTTCAGTTCTTTCGCACTTCTTGTTTTAATTTCAGCCAAGAATCTAACTTTGTAGGCCTCTGCATAAAATTAAAGTCGTTGTATCCGAAGTTACTAAAAATGTCTCAATTATAGATTAAAGGGTAAATAAATTTTATTGCTTTAATAAACGTTGTTATAAACTTACTATTCAAGCTGAAACTACTTAAACGTAACAAAATTATTGCTCTGTAGCTTAAACTACGAGTTTTAGTCAGTGTAATTTATCTTTCGTACCACCAGATGGCAGGACCATCTGTTACGTTTTTTTCAATTTATCGAAGCATAAACGCGAATCGCCAAATAGCTACTTGAAAAACACTAATATATTGAGGTGGAGATTCTAAAATGCTTCGATACATCGTATAATGTATCTGGTAGCTGCACGTGTTTTACAGAAGCAGTTTTTCTATTCGTTGCTGAAGAGTCTCTTTAACGGCTCTCAACTGTCGAAACAAAAAAGGAAACGCTGTCGTCAAAGAGAGGCTTAAGAACCAGAAAGACACGTCCAAAGCCTCTGAAACAATAGTGCAACTGTGAAAGAGACACACACACTTTTCACATCGCAATTGCCGTCAGCACTTTCTAGAAACCGTCGAGTGTTAACACCTCTTGAATCTTCGTTCGATTAGTAGGAATTTGAGATCCGCTAAGGTAATAAATTAATAGTTTATACCATTACGTAATAACGGTATAAAAGAAGGAAAAATATTATATTCTGTTTTGAGAATAGTAAAGGATAAAAAAGTTTGTATACGTTGTATATTTTATTTGATGGTGTGTAAATTTTTGATTGCTATTGTTCATCCAAACGCAACATTAAATCAATATCTGTTGTAATCTCAGAACTGCCAGCACTCATTCCACGACGCTGAGAAGGGCGCCTCGTCAGCGGTCAAGTTTCTACATTCTAAAGTTTGTTTGTTTTTATAATTTTTGAAACTGTTGCATTTCTGAGACAGTTATTAGGGTAATACAAATTCAAAGATAAGTAGGATTTGACTGTAGAGCAAAGGAAATCTGGAGGCAGCTCAGATGAAAACAAAAGTTACCCGGCCTAGTTCGGGTCACTCAACCGCTGAATTCCATCTTTGTTTTTTAGACTCTTTCATTTCTCTTTGTAGACAACTCTTTTCTATCTGCGAAATACACGAAAGAAACTATTTTATTCCCCCTCTATTCTGAGAATTAATATGTTCCCGTCTCCAATCATATTTTTTTTAAAGAGGTTGCTGGTCATGCTTTTAACTACCGGAGGAAATGTAAGGTGGCAAAAAACTTAGCTCCTAAAACAAACAAAGAACACGACTTGCAAAGCATTTCAGACGAAGTTACTAAAGTTATTGTTGTGCATTTCATTTTGTAATCATGAGACTAACACAATCCAGAGGTAAAATATTTAAGTTGCAGTATCTTCATTTGCCATCTCATACATCTTACTGAAAGGTCAGCAAAGTCAGAAGATAGCAGATACAGTTTAAAAAGATGAAGACAATTCTATTGTTTAAATTTTATGACATTTGTACATCTCACTATGCAAGGTATCTCAGAAGGATAGGTCAATAGTTAGGGAGATCGTAATATATGTCATTCTAAAAAAAAAACGTATATATGAACGCATATCCTATTCGGAACGGTTTCCGAAATAGAGCTATTTCAGACAGAAGGACAGAATTACCGCCAATTCAAACCCGAAATAGAGTTACTATTGTGCATTGATGTTGACGGTGGTGGTTTTAAAAATGTATTATAAACTGTAATAAATTTGTCACTTGAACAATAAATATTAGAAACAGTACGTACTATCTTTTCTTAGCAATAATTTTGTAGCTGTTCATTCCAATAGCTCTCTATCTCAGAAAGCGTTTGAAGTACGACACATGGTTTAAGAAACTCTTCATTTCCCAGAAAAACAACACAAGATAATCATCATCTTTTCTTCTAGGACACAATCAATACATTCACCAAAAAAGGTTCTAAAGAGAAATTACAAAGAAAAGGTGAGGTAAAAGCAATAATTTAGAACAGTCGAAACCAAATTTTCAATAATAAAATTCAATAATAAATTTAATTATTCCTTTCATTACTTTATTACTGCTTTTGCTAATCGTTGAGGAGATACCGTTTTAAAATTTTTTTCTTCACCTGTTAATGAAACAAAATTATAGATTTACAAAGTAATTTACAAACTTTAGCATCACTAATTAAATTAATCTAATTGATTACTTAGGAAATAACAGACTTCCACGCATTCAATTAATATTCAAATTTACAATTTCTCTTGCCAAAAAATGAAAGCTTTCAAAAGTGAATTCATTTTTCCTTTATTGATGCAGACGGGTTTCTATTATTCTTTCTTTTTCCCTAATAAAACGGAACCTGGTAATGCTCTGCCATCCAATTAGGATTAGTGGTTGCCTAATTGGAATAAAGACGCCATTAGCACGAGTTGCGGTGACTTGCATTTGTATGGGCTTCGAGAACAATCGTACGCCTAATAAAGACTTCAATGGAAACAGATTGATGCCATGCAAGAACAGAAATAAAGAAAGAAAAGGAAGAATCTTATTAAGAATTTTGAACTTCAATGTTCATTTTAATGTTCTTAAATAGAGGTTTCCCAATAAAATTTTATAAAATTTTTCATGATAACTTTTTATATTAAAATATGGATATTATAAAATTAAATACAAAAATACATGGTCAGCCGAAATTATTATGGCCTACGATATGACTAATTTGAATGTGATTTTGATAAATAAATTGTAGATATCTTTAATGTGAGATCTGATACTTATCAGTAAACTTATAAAAAAGGAAAAACTATGAAGTTTTTTGTTTGTATATTTGTTTTTTGTTTTTATTGGCCAATACATGAATTTATAATACAGACCTGTTAGGAAGTTAATTTCCCTTCAATGGGTGCTGTGTTTTTATTAAAATAAACATATGTAAAATAATTAAAATTATCTAAAAAGTAAAAATAAAACATAAAATTTTTGGCCAGGTGAAAGAGGAGTAAAATAAAATAAGATAGATAAAAAAATAAGGTATCGTACTTGCTAATTTTAATTAAAAGTTATTATTTCTATTTTGTAAATGCTTGTTTAAGGAAATTTAAAGAAATTAATTTAATACCGTGTAAGTGAGTTCACCACACGCTGGCATTTCGTTTAGCAAGCAAATCCAGCTAATGGTGAATAGGGAATTTCATGTGATTTGTCGTGTTCGTTATAATCTGTATATGATTGCGTTATCAAACTTATGTTCAATGTGCGTTGATATTCTGATCAGATATTCTGTAATGCTTGTGTTTAAATGAAGCAATGAAAATTCTAACAGAATGAAAATAAAACCATTTCTTATTGTGAATATTTTAGGATTTTTTTTCTTTTGAAAATCTGGAGTTACTAAGTTGTTTCTTGGCGTATGATCAGCACAGTCACCTAAAGGATTGAAAATCTTGTTTTTCCAATTTTTTTAAAAAAAAAAAAAAAAAAAAAGCAGCGATTCGATCTTCAAACCAACATCAGAATCCTATTTCTTGTTAAACCCTGTCAAGTGGCATCTGGAACCGTTACCCAACCACTACCCTCACCCTTCACAATAGTGTATACATCCAATTATGTCTCAGAAGAGAAGCTACATATTTACAAAACTGTTATGTAAATATAATTTTTCTGAACCAATCATATCTGTAGGCTGCTACCACGAAGTCCCAGTAAGCTGACTTGAAGTAGTTTAACAAAGATGGATTTAATAGGATTTTGGTTAATAGAATTACAGGAAGTTTACCAATCACTGCTTCTGAAGTACCCATCTGTTTCAAGTGCTCCGATTCTCAAAGAGGAACTCTTAAAACACAAAATTTCTCTGTGAATTGTTTGTCTTCCTCTAGTGCTGTAATTTATTTCAATGTTTAAAAATTCGGGAGAACATTTCGTTTAGCATCTACGTTACAACTAATAGCAGAAAACATTTTCAAGAAAATTACATTTATTTATTTATTTATTTTCAATCTCTGGCATTGCAGTAACGGAAGTAATTTTGTGTGAATAACAACTCGTGTGTGTGAGAAACAAGAGAAAAGGAAACAAAAGATACACGAAGACTCCTCTAGTTCAGTGATAGTCAACTTGTGGTACGCGTACCCCTAGCGGTACGAGAAGGAATCTACGAAGATACTTAAAAAAAGATCTGCACTTATGCCAAAAAAAAAAAAAAAAAATACTGAGAATACTGAGAACTTTCTATTAAAAACGATAATCGGTTGATAATAGAAATTTTATTATATTTTTAATTTTATTTCTCTTTTATTTTGTAACAATACTTTGACTGTTTACTTTGAGAAGCATGGAGGAAATAAGATAAGATTAAGACTCATGCACTAGTGGATTTAATTCTGAACTCTTTTTATAATTTTAAATTTCTCAATTAAATGATATTAATTTCTCAATTTTTAAAGTACTTCTCATTTTAATTAAACCATTTCTATAGTAAAATATTATGCAGGTCTACTGTAATGTATAATGTTTTGTTTGGACCAATTGTATTAAGATTATTTGTAAAAAACCTAATGAGAAATAACTTTATTGCAAAATAAAATTTTTTGCGAAATTTACCATTTTAACATTTATACACTACTTTTCATAAAAAACAGAATACTGAAAGGAGTGGAGCTACGACTTTGATTTTTACGGGATATGTTTATTATGCAATACATAACAAATGATTAGCAACTCGGTATCGATCTAGTTAATAATCGGTGTTGCTATTTCTGGTATGTATCGCGTCGAAGCATCGAATCGAATGATTTTTGAACGGTGTTTTGTGGAATAGCCACCCACGCTATATTGCCCCGCGTTCCTTACCGCTGCATCTGTTGTGGGAGGTAGTCCCAGAGGCTTTCTATGGGTGACAAATCCTGTGATATAGCTGGCCGCTGAAGAAGTGAAATGTTGTTATCCCTGAAGAAGACATGTGTTGATGCTACAACGTGTTGTGTGCCATTGTCCAGTACGTCCTGCAGATACGGAAGGGCAACTGGCCTTAGAATGCATTGATATAACAGACAATCGTTATGTTGGTACAGACTCTCACAAGAGATAATCAACTTTCATAACCGCATCAATAATCGCACGAGGACGTAATGTATTGTGTTGGTGGCGGTACGATTGGTGCCAATACACTCTTCTCGACGCCTCTTCCTCCGTCGTCTGCGGACAAAGATGCGGCCATCATTTTGGCTTAAACAGAGGCGCGATTCGTCAAAAACATGATAATGGGCCGTTCGGTGCACCACCGTTGCTGGGGTGTCAAAGGTCGGTTGATGGTCTGTGACTTTGCAGGATCTGATTGGCATTGACGCGATTCGCATGAATCTATGACACTGAAATGCAAATAGTTTGTTCTGTATTGTCTAATGAATATTCATATTTACAGGATATGTTCAAAAATCAAAGTCGTAGCTCGAATCCTTTCATATGCTCTGGTTTTTATTTTTTTATGAACAGTAGTGTATTTAAAAACTGTGAGTGGAGATTCTTCAATATTTTGTTGGAAATCCTTTTAATTTTATGACTTTATCTATTCTTCATGACATTGGGTCCATCAATCGACGAAGACCAAAAGAATTTAAGATTCTGAACCAAACCTGAATGATGGCTTCAATCTATTCTCGTTTATTGCTAGATTTGCGTAGGAAAACTAGAACTTTTAGTTTTGACCACAAATTCTCGATAGGATTTAGGTCTGGACCCTTTCCTGTCCAAAGCAGAACAGTTATCTGGTGGCAACACAATCTTTTTAAACTTGTTTTAGCTGTGTAACAAGGCACCCCAATCTTCTGAATGATGTATCGACGATCATCGCTAAACAAATTTTTTTTGTAGATTGAAATTTGTGTTCGATGATTTTTCTATCACTTCCATCCAACCAACACCATCTCTTGTTTATGCAAGCTTACACCATCGTACTGATAGGATACTTCATAGTCGCAGCAGTACATTCTCGGTTTCTCCTAAGCACCTCTCCTAAGTGTGTAGCGTGTGGGTGGTGCTGGTGAGAGCGGTACAGCAAGTCTCAAATTCAAAGATTGACGAGTGCAGCAACTTTGCTAAGATTAGTTGGCGCAATAGCCGCAAGAGGCGCCACTATTTTTTGTAATATATTTACAAAAACTTACATATTATTAGATATATTGTTATGCTCTAGATTATTATGCTCTAATCGAATACTTTTAATTATGTAGTTGGGTGTATAATTCATTTGAACCTAGTTGAACTTGAATTACAACTTGGGTGCACGTAGTTAAGGATAATTAAATCTGAGGGAACGCGAAGAAAAAAGTTTGGAAACCACTGCTCTAGACGATTTCTCAACTTTTGGACTGAAGAAGTTAAAGACACATATTTACGTTAACTTGGATTCAAATTAGTTGGTTTTCAGAAAAGTATAACTAACTCAAATTACAATGAAATTAGTAAAATTAATCATCTACAGTTAGGTTCAGTCTGATTCCTATAGATTATTTTGTATAGGAAAGTCTATTTCCATGAAAGTCACGTCAGTTTATGTAGTTTCAATAACTAATGACGTCATGAACTTCGGAACGTTTTATGTCTGTAATGAGATAAGAGGATTATAGGTCTAATCGCATTATTTATATGTTACTGTTAAACTATAAAGTTTTAATGTATGCTTTTTAATAATAAAGACGTTATTGTAAACGAAACAGCTTCTAAGGGTAAAAGATCTCCTAGGGAAAAGGAAGAAAAAAAATAATCTTCAACCTCCGTAATTAAAAATAAATGTGGGGGTGGGAAATACTCTTTCAGAAAATTAATCCCCTCCTTTGCGCCGATAATTCTGCTTCATCCTTTGCAATTCCTCTTAATGAAAATTTCATGTAATCAGAGAACAAAGCCCTCTCCGGAGATCTGCCAATCACAACAAGAATAAAACCCACGTGATGCGCATTTGCCATTTTATAAGAAACAATTTTACTGAATACGAACAAAATAGAATTCTCGGTAAAACAATATGATATTTTTATTGAGAAAAGCATAATAGTTTTTTGACGACATGGGATGATTTCCTATTAATATTCCGATTTTTTTTTGTATTCATATAACAAAGGGAAAAAAGTAAAAAGCAATTTTGTTAAATTTCTAATAGGTTTTCAATAAAAAACAAAGATAACGGAAATATAGAGTGCAGTGACTTACAGGGAAAGTCAATCAAAACGCTACACAGGAAATACGTTTTGGATAAGCAGTAAAGAAAGTTCAATAGAAAAGATCATAAATTTAATGTTCATAACATTAAATAAAGAATGAAAGCAATAAAAAGAGAAAATGTCAAAGATCTGAACGTAAATTTCACTCAGTTTCAAATAAATGTTTTTTTTTTGTTGTTGTTGTTTTTTTCTTCTCTCTTCTTTTTCTTCTTCGTTATGCTTTTTAAATTCCGAATCTTATTAAACCCAACCAAAATAATAAATATTCAAAAGGACGTATCTGAATTTACATTTCATTTCCGATTGCTAATTTTATTGTAATTTTGTTGATTGGTTTCCATTTGAAATTCAGTCGCCTGAAATGGTCCCAAAAAAAGATCCATTAAATCATAGACTATATTCCATCAACGTTCAAGACGATTTCCGTGGCAACAACTCGAATGCTGTTGTTAGGTGACTGTAGAAGACGCAGGATCCGGTTACTTCGCTCCATTTACGAGAAAAAGAATCCAATTAATTCTTTATTAAGAAGAAATGAACCGAAAATTCAAAGTGTATTCCACTGAAATAACGAATATATTATAAATAGCATCAGTCCGTCATTGACCCAAGGCAGCCATTCTCTTTGGAAACTTAAACTTTAAGGTATTTTAATTTTATATCCTCTTTAGTGTAGGTTTTTAGTCTCCCATGTTTTATTTTTCAGGAAAAAAATCCAGCTTAGGAAGCTTTTTAACTTCGTTTCCACAAAGTGAAGATATCCCAGTAATCAATTTCATTGCTGACTCTAAAATTTGGCCATTTCACTTTAACACAAGAGGGTCAGTAGAAAAAAAAATGCTTTGTTTTAATTTAAAAAGTGAATTCCGATTAAAAAAAAACTGTATTAAAAATAAGAACTTACCCTAAAAGCTACTTTTTTATTTTTTTTACTGAAAACAATCAATCAAAAATCTTCAATTATTTTTAAATTTTAACTTAACCTGAATATGAAGAATAAAAATTTTCGTTTTTTCTGAAAAGTTAACTTAAGTTGCTTAAATCCAATTAATTTTAACCATATTAAAAAATATGAACTCCTAAATGACTAGTGTTAAAGGTGAGAGTTTACAATGAACTCCACATAGGAAAGAAATTCAAGAAAAAAAAGTGGCAAGAAAATTCCTAATAAGCCTATCGATTTCATGATACGACATGAAACAAATGAAGAAACACATAGACGTTATCCTGTTTCAATTTAAAATACAGTAAAACTCCGGTTAACCGAACTCGGGTCAATCGCAACCCGGATTATCCGAAACGCCTCCGAAAATCGAAAATCCAAACAATAATACTGTACTGCACGGAAATAATTTAATAAAATTTAATTTAATAAATACTGCACGACAGCTGACGATGGTTTTCGAGCACTAGAGGTAAGCCTAGATTAAGAATCTTTCAAAAACCTACTGAGTGTAGTATAACACAGAAATACAGTACATGTGTTATTGTTATTTTAGGTTTCCCTAAGATTTGTTGAACAATGCAATGAAGTTTGTTAACCAATTAACTCAGCATTGCCAACCTTCTACCAATATTCAAGCAACAAATGATATCATCTAAAGTTTATTTTACAGTGGAAAAAATAAAGACTCAATTAGATAAAATCAACTTACGGAATTAGATGCAGTATTATAAGAACAAAAATACAGTAGTTTTTACTTCATGTTAAGTAAACATTATGTAGCACAGGATTTTAAATAATCACTTAGGTAACGATATACTGTATTATATTATACTGTAAGGATTTGGCATTGATCGGGGCTTTGTTTGGAGACGATGAAGAAGCATTGCCTTTAATGATAGCGCCGACAGTTTTTGAAATCAAAAATAAATAATTTAGATTTTCGTTAGTCTTGTTCCTAATACTGCTCATCAATCGATTTTTGAGCGTAGATCCGGTCAATATGATTTAACAGGAGCCAAACTTCGCTAAGCTTTTTACAGCTTCTGACTAAAGACCATGCCAATATTGGGTTTGGTTGCTGAAACAGGTTCGGAAATGTATAATAACAGACAAACTAGCGGACAATTAAACTACGCTTTTTAAGTAACACATTTATAAATTGAACGTTCCAAAATTTCCCAAAGCTAATACTTTACGTTTTGCAATCTCAATAAAAAAAGTCATCCTGAATAAGTTTACATTTGAATTGGATTTGTCCTATTTAGATTAAAACTAATAAAACAAAGTAACCTTTGAAGTACGATAACTCCACGAATTACAAGCGTTGGAACACTTAAACTATACTTAAATATTACACAATAGAAATTACATAACTCTGTTGCATAAAATAAATAAATAAAGTTGTAAATTATCAAACTATCTTTATTGGGTTGTACAAAAGCTCCTTTGGCTAATTCTAAACTTCATTTTTGTAAACAATCATTTTTGTAATTTCTATTTTTTTTGTTAACAAACTTCATTAATCCAATTCCCAGATTCATTAAACAGATTCTAAATCTCTACGATAAATTTTAGTTAAGTTCAATTAAAGCAAGTAATAATATAACCATGGTTAAACCTTTAACGATAAACGAAGAGAAAAGAGAGGATTTAGATACTATTTACATTTCCATCGCTTTAACTAATAGTTTACAGTATTTTTATGTAAATTTTATAAAAATCGGTAACACACAAAGATCATAAAGGCTTTAAAATAATGAAAAATAGTTAAAAACTAGTTAACTTTAAAGTAATTTGCTTTTTATAATAATAATAAACTGCTTTATTTTTACAAAGCAGAGAGAATATTATCCTGCTATGGAACTTACAGAATGAGCTACAAAATTACAAATAAAACATGGTTTTAATTTTTAAGCAATTTTTTTTAATGACTTTTCGGGGTCACTAATCAATTTTCAGTTTGTGATAACTGAAGAAAGAAACAACTTCATGCGTTTCTCTTTCAGCTTTCAGAAAAAAATTAAAAAAAGAATGCACCTATTAAATACCTTTTATGTCTGGCAGTTATTTGACAAGGCTGTATCGCTATAATGATTCCAGTGAAATTTCCTTGCTGTTATTTTGTCTTTGAAGCGTCATTGGAGGAATGGAGAACGCATTCTATAACCTTTACGGCTGGTGTAATATTTGATGAACACTGAACAACCTCTTAGAATTCAGTGCAGTTTTTGAAAATTTTGTTTCAATGTGATACCTACTCTCAAAGTAGATACCATATCGAAACAAAAATTTCAGTAATTTCATTCTGAATTCTGGGTGTTGTTCAGTGATTAAATGAGAATACTACAAAAAAAAAATCAGCAACAACATTGCCAGCGCAACGTAAACATCTCCTTGGCACAGAAAATTCGTATCTGTTGTCTTCGTTGCACTTACATTGCTTGCTGATTGCTAGGGAAATATGAAATTTTCTTTTTTTTTGTACATTATTATAATACTTTTTTTATGGGTAGAGTGGCAAAGCAATAAAGGACTTAGAAGAAATGCAGGTTGATCGGGAGACCCTACACAACAGAGACAAATTCAGACTACAAGTTAAGAAGTTCAAAGGTTTTCAGGAAGACGTAGGGGAAAGGAAAACAACTGGAGCCAAATGGTCGGATGAAAGGATGAAAGAGTTTTGAAGGAAGAGAGAAGAAAATAGTTATCTTAATGTGGTCCTTAGTTGGCCTGAAACGATTTTAATGTGCCTTAACTATAATTAGTTAATAACTAATAAAAGCTATATTAATTTATCGAAAATAGAAAGATTTTTTTCAGAAGAAAATAAATAAAGACTATTCAATGCTGCTAGTGTGTTCGTGTAATTTCTTATGGGCTGACATGTGGATTACAAGAAAGTAATCGTTGGATTAAGTGATTGTTTTCAGTCTACATTTACATTGTTATAAGATTCGTTACAGAAAATATTTCAAGATGAACCAATATGGAACAAAAGCAAATTATTCCATTTAAATAATTTATTTATATTCATATTCGGTTTTCCTATACTGAAAGCGTAGAAGTTACTTGTGCACTTTGGACAAAGCATGAAAATTCTTTTATAATTATTTAAATTTGCACATACTTTAACTTTATAAATTCCAATGGTAAACAATGATTTCCTTTCTTCTCCAAGGGGAACTTTTATCACTCTGATACATTAACAGAATCTAAATAGAAAATATAGAAATTTAAAAGATATCTCGTCTCTTATCTCTAAATATGTAATGCGGAAGATAGATGCATTAGTTCAAAAGTTATTAGAATGAAATTTACATGTCTATGGCAACCACTAAAGTTGTTAGGGGATGTATATATATATATAGACACACACAAACACATCTACTCTCATCCTAAACACATATGGAAAAAACAATATGTGCTTCTGATTTTGCAAAGGCTTCTGATTTTTCCGGAACTTTCTAAATTTCAACTTTAAATTCATAAATTAAAAAAAAGAAAAAAAATGTTTTAAAATGAAAGCCAGATTCAGACTGTCTGCTTTAAATCTAAGTTAATAATAAAATTATTATGAAAATGAAAAAAGACAAAACTAAAACGCAATATTATAAGAAAGAAAAGCTTTTAGGTAGAAAGTTTAGAGGTTACTTTATTTAACTCTGTACAAAGGAAAAATCAAAGAGTTTGATTTTTGTTAGATTTTTTTAAGTCTGGAAAGTCTTCGTAATATCGAAAATTATAATATTCAATATTTCCGAAATACACAAATTATCTTCCACGTGACATTTGCCGAAAATTAATTTAATCTACTAATACTTAAATTTAAGTTTGATAAAGCTGGTATAACGAAAGTTTGTTAAATGGACGTGTCAATTAATGAATTAATTATTCTAGGTATCTTAGTAACATTTCAATTCAATTTCATTGCCAATAATAGTTTACAAGACATAATTATATCTATACATGAGGTTTTGACAACTCAGTCGTCTTAAGGGAGATTTTGTCGGGAAGACAAGTGGGTGTCATGAGTTAGGCAATTAACAAAGGCAATATATAACAGAACAATACAGGAAAAATATTTACAAAAGAGAAAATTACCGAAGTTTTAGCAAATATTTACAAGGTTATTTTGGACAAATAAAACATATTTTATGTATTGTGAACACTTTCAGTAAAGGAAGAGAAAGAAAGTAGGAATAGTATGAGAGACTATCAGATATAGAAAGGAGATAGAATAGAGGAGATGAAAGAGAAAGGTGATAGGTGGAAAGGGATGTGAATCACAATTTCAGCCTGATTACAATAGAATGTGGAATGTTAGTAAATTATTAAAATTGAAGCATGAATGTGATGTTAATTTTTTTTTAAATTGAGTAAGAAGAGAACATTCACGGATCTCTTTGGAATTCATTCCAAAGTTGAGGCGAAGCAAAGCTGACAACTCTTCTTTGATAGTTAGACTTAGTTTTCGGAATTGATAGGAACATATCTTGTATCATAGGAATGGTTGTGTGGATTAATGGTTAGTGGGATACAGGAAGAGAGTATTTTTTATTTTATAAGTGAAGACATAATTGTAGGAAGAGATGATTTTATATTTCGGCCCGAGGGATCGATAGAGAGAAGTGTCTGGGTTTTTTTTTTTTATCTACAAATTAATAATGATTTATAAATAAAAAAAAAATCTATTTTTTAATGTTGAAGACTACATGATTCATGAACAGTTGATGCAATTTAATGTAAAAAATAATGTAAATGTTGTTTAATATTCTAATTCCTTTTCACGTAAAATATTATTCTACATTCAGATACTTTTTTGAGTATTAATTTCATTCATAAGTTGATATTTTTTGGCATATTAAAAAAATGAATAACTACTGTCACATGTACTTTGAGGTATGATTATAATTTCCTTATATGATAAACATTTATTGGAGGGGGTAACTACAAATCCATTTAATTTTAAACTCACTTGAAAGCACGCATTTTTATGACACCTAGCGCTTTTCTGTTGATCTTTTTTTTTTTAATCTTCAAACGCAAATGTATCGACAGAGGACCCACACGAAGAAAATTTTAAGCGTAAAGTATAAAGTTATTTAGATCAGGTTATGTATCCGCAAATATACAACCAAGTTTATATGAACATCGATTTCCCTGGTTGAGAAATTACTTGAGGGTGGGATGACGACATAAATACATGTACTGGTTTTAAGACCCTCATTTTCCTGAGAACTTCAACTAATAAAGTCTATTTATATGTTAATTCAAGAAAAGAACGTATTTCAAAACATTACAGCCAGCTTTTGTCTTAAGAATGCTTCAAATTTTGCACATACGGGCTTATATTAAAAAACTGAAAGATATATGAAAATATGGCAGATTCGGAAAATGCAAATCTACAACTATCCATAAAACTCTGTCCAAGTTTCTTTATCTTGTTCCCGAGTTATTAATGCTAATAAAAAGCGAGCAGCAGCACAGTCATAAATTCTTCACTTAATTTTACCCAACTTCTTGAGAATTGATGCCTCATTTCCTAGATTTATGCAACCACTTAGCGAGAAGGATCAATATTTCTTCTGGCGCAAGGTAAGCCTCTTTCTCACTCAAATCTCTTCTAATTAAAAGGATCCCCCTCTTCTTCTTGGCTCGCGCATCTTGTCTGACGATCTGTTCACCTCGCATTTAGTTTTCGAAGTTCAATAAGATATTCTGCGTTTGGGATTTCTTTTCCATTGATCGTGACGGAATTAACTGTCTGTCGTCCAAAATTTTATATCTGGGAAGATCAACGGATTCCAGGTTACGATTCCAATCGTCAGCTTAAGAGTTGTTTTATTGCTTCGTGGAAGATTCGTCATTTTTTAATAAAACGTACTCGAGCAAGAGTTATTCTTATTTTACGACTCAGACTCAAGAGTTCGATGCCAAAGAGTTCCATGGATTGTTGTTGGGTCGAAACTCCTTCCTCGTGCAAGAAGTGTTTACCAGGGTACTGCGAAGAGAAAAACGGCTAAATTGCGTATTTAAGGTAAACTGTACCAACAACTACACCAGGAATCGGCAAGAAGAGCCGTTATTATCAAGATTTTTCAATAAAATTCAGAGTTCCGAGAGCTACTAGCATTCAATCAGCTGAACAAAACAATACGCCAACCAAAAATAAAATACAAAGAATACCCGTCCAGAAATGTTGGGAATCGCAAATCATCCTTCAAAGAGCCATGGTTACTGATCGTACATCTAATCAGAAGAAAAAGTAAATCACTTACCTACATGGAAGAAAATATTCTTCTTTATTGTACGACTATATTTCGACCGGACCGTTGCCGGTCTTCAACGAGTCTATGTGTTTTACGTTTTTCAATGAAATAAACAAGATTTTCAGAAATAATATATCATATTAAATTTTGTATTTACATTCTATAAGAATGCATATTTTTTTGTTTTTATATATTTTTTTAAGTATTTAACCCAATAATATGTAATTTAGATGAACCGTGTTTTTCAATTATACGGACTCTAGTCCCGCCAATTACCACGGATAATTGAGGTTTTACTGAAAATCTTTTAACTTATCTTTTCGATGTTCCGCAACATATTTTAAAACAGATTATCTGCTATTAAGTTGGTCGTCGAAAGATTAACAATTGGATCAAGGTGAAACATGTTATCAATTGTTCCGTTTCTTCGAGTTATGGCAAACCATTTAAAGTAACAGTGTCGGAGGATTTCCGCCCTCTTTTGTCAAGTACTTAGACTTAAGATTTAAAAATTAAAAAAAAAAAAAAACTAAAATGTCGCAATAATAAATAAATTAAGTTTAAGGTTAGTCTGGCAGCAAGATTTTAATTTTACTGAAGAACAAACACGAACTTCACTGGATGTAAGTGGAGATGGTTTTGGAACAAACCAGAGAAAGCTCTTCTGTAGTGGAAGGTAAATATATGCTAAGGACACTCCGTGACATTGACCATCATAAATTAGAGATTTTGTATTATCAATTTTGTCTATTGGAGTCTAAACTTCTTACTAATTACACTTTTAATTAAAATATTTTTTTCTATTGCAAAATGAAAAATAAAAACTGTTATCTATTGTTTTATTAATGGACAAATTAAAATTAATTAAAATTAAAATTAAAATAAATTTACAAGTGTTTGAACACGTTCTAGCTGTTTAGGTTTATCTGTTATTTAAAATAGATGATGATTTGAAAATTACTGAGTTAGGATTTGTAGTTATACTCTCTGCAAATTAAATCTGAGCCTTTGTTTAGCTTTCTAAAGGCTACGGATGTTATTTTAAGAAGTTTATTTATGAGAAACATCTGCAAATGACAGAATTTAGTGGTGCCGTCACTCAAGTAATAACGCGCTGTAAACCATTAATTCAGACACACGACAACAGCAAGTGCTTTGAAATGGTTGTATAACAGATTTTGATATTTTAATACTTGAGTTAGAAAACATAGAACAAGAACTCGAAAGATTATTTTGATTTTTTTAATTCAGTTTTTTTAAGCACCTTAGAGAAGATTGTTCTAGAAGAACGATAGTTTCTCGTAACTCAGATTAAAATTTAAATTTTAATCTTTGTATTAAGAATACGCTGAAATCTCCATCGCATCGTCGGGATTAAGCTTGTAGCAGTTATGAGGGAAAGGGTACATTTCGAGGGTGAAAACCAAAATAATCATACTTATATTTTAAGTTTTAGAATAAAAACAGGTAAGAACGAAATTTCAAGGATGTTAAAAAAAGCAGTTTTTTTTAACTGATGCGCTTCATAGATACAGAAGAAAAATATTCACATTGAATAGTGTAATTTCGCGTGCTCAGTTCATTACATGGTTATGAGACAGTACTCGGAACAGACAGAACATAATATGCATCAATTTCATCTTAACAATATAAGTACATTGTAAGGATCTACATTTCTGATTTTATATGTTTTAATCTTTATGAATTTTATGTGTATTCCAATATTTTTTCCGTTTCTCATTTATTTCAAAAGTAATTCTTTTCCATTCTTTGTTTATTTTCAAATTGAATTGATTTAACAGTCTGATCATTTAAATTTCTCCTCGCTGATTTGCTAATCCCTCCACCAATCAATGGTTCTTTTGTTAAATTTAAATTGCTGCAATCATTATTTAATCTTTTGTTTGTAATTTTTTATTTTTGTAAACCTGTGTTTACAAATAAACATTGTTTTATCAGCCATTGGCTCCTTACTCCGTTCTCCTGACACATCCCGTGACAATATTTTGTATCACTTTGCTTTTTGTTGAGCTTTTTATATATCATTGTAACTTTCATCTTTAATTTTCTTTTAAGTTTAGTAAAAGCACTTTATTGTTTTTTTAAGTCCAGGAGACACCACTCCGTGATTTCTGAGAGATAACAATTGCCTTCCGACATCAAGATTTTCACGATATTTTCACACTTTCCGTTTCTTTCTTCCTTTATTTATTTGATTCTTTTTATTGCATTCTTTTTCGGAAGGAATGAGATGTCTCTTAAGAAAACTTTTCGTATTAGCTTGTCGTTTTTGGAAAGTTTTTGAAAATTTAAAGATGGCGGCTCTTCATAACACAAACCCAATCTAGTCTTTGTAGCGCACCGACCAACAATGGGTAACTCTGGATAAGGAGGGGCTAATAATCTCGAACCAGCTGCCCCACAGTCATAATGAAATTTACTAAAGTAGTCTAGATTGAGAAGTGCAGTTTTTATAATTTAACGTCTTAATAGTAATCAACAATTCTTCTATAATTAAGACTTAAAGACACTATTCGAATTTCTTTTAATTTAACAGGATTTACCATGTATACTATAAAAAAAAAACCCTTTAAAATGTTGTTGAAGAAGGTCTTTCTTACTAAGAGCTTTTCTAGTTTCGATCGAAACTGCTTCTGATTCAAGAAAGTGACGGCAGGGTTGAAGGTCCTGAAGAGGCGAGGCATTTGTCTAGTGCACCCGTGAGGGCACCCCATCGTTTCAGTAACATTTAACCAGGACAGATGGCGCTTGTCTCTCCGATATTGACTCTTGGAAACCGATCCATGTTTAAAGTTGAAGATCTAAGATTAGGAAAGAGGTGCTAAGTGACTCAACATTGCAATTCCAGTCTGGACATCTTCTTTAACGTTGGATGTTTGTAGAATGATATTAAAGTAAGAGAAGATAAAAACCGCAATTATATCAAGCAATAAATTCAAATACCTACGAAGAGATCAGCGCAGTTCAGAAAGTTTAAAATTACAATATGCATAACCTATCTTTATTTATAACATCACGTATATAAAGCGTATATGATGGGCGTATGTAATTACTCCGTCCCTGCAATATTTTGTTTTGAAAGAAAAAAATAAGCGATTATTCAATTGTATGTTCGCCAGTTCTGGACACGTAACATGTCAGATATGAGGTTTGGAGATTCCAAATGAAAAAAAAAAACACAACAAAAACGAACTTTTAGGTCAATCAAACTATTACTAAATGAAGAAAAAGAATGATTCCCAAAATATTAACCAACAATTTTTGTTATTGTAAATTTATTTTCAAACTGTTGTTGTTTTTTTTTTTTTTTTTTTACTTACACTAATTTAACATTCAAATATTAGTATGAAAGATTAACTATGTTTTGCACTATCAGTAGTTTTGTTTATCCAAAAAGATTCGAAAAAATAGTTTCGAGATCGTTAGAATTCCTCAGGGATTTATCAGCTAGATTACATGAACTAGACAAGAAATACAAATCAAACAACTTAACTTCAAGTTTTGTAACTCTTATTCTTTATTTCTTTGAGTTTATAATGTATATGTTATATATATTCATATATAAAACATATGTGTCTTATATGAAACTAAGACGAGTTCTTTATATTTATCTATGCATAAAGATTGGCTAAAACAAAAGCTAAAGAATATATAAGCTGATAATTGAATATATTAAATTTCTAAGAAACTTTATCAGAATATTCTAGAAAAAATTCTGAGCTCCTTAACTGAAGCTTGACCATTCTGAGGAAGATGAAAGGTGGACTGTGGGTGATCCTTCGACCGTTGCAAGACCCGCGGCACTGAGAAGGGACATGAAACAACTGAACAGAGGAATGGCAAAGAAGAAAGAGGAGATCTTACAGCCTTGGGGTTGATCCGAAGACGGATCAAAGAAATAGAAGGAGGTCTATTTCTTTGAAAGTTATCCTTTCTATCTCTTTGTGCGGATCTAGTTACATGAAGTAGGTGACTTAAGACTTATAAAAACCGGCATTCCCAAACTTATTTTTACAATTGGATTCAACTATAATATTGATTCAAACAATCGGAAAAGTTTATACATCCTCAAAAACAAAACAAACGGCTCATACCAGATAACCAAAAAAAAAATAAAACTACACTTCCAACATAAATTGTTCCTAATTAAATGCAGTTTCTATGCAATTTCAAGAAAACCCCATTACAGAAATTTTTACATCAAACTTGTTGAAACTTTCGCAATTCATGAAGTAGGAAACGCTGCCGTGAACGAAACATCGCAGACAATATTCCCAAAAATCTGCTACCCGGTATAAAAGAACCATCAATTGACACTTTTATCAATGTAATGTTTCTTTACTTTGAATATGTTTCAAGAAACGTAAATTTAATGAGAACAATGAAAAGCGTTTCAAGTTACTCATAAACTATATCCTAATCAGAAACAGAAGAAAAACAAGAAGTTAAAACTTATTTCCCTTGAAATATTAGTCGTGAAATTTCGTTATTTTTAAAGTATTGAAAACTTACATGACAAAAGCTTACATTTCTACTACAAATAAATAACTATTGAATACAAACAGTAGAAACTTTTCATTTTCGAAAAAAATTAACTAAATCCGCAATTACTTTAAATGTATAAATCGGATTAAGTTTAATGGTATCGAACGACAGTCAATGGATTAACAGAAATACGACAATGAGAGATTAACAGAAATTTCTATCCTAATCCATTGTTTAGATTTCAATGCTTTTCTATTAGAATTTTTGTCGTCTTCTCACGCTAATTTCTCGACAAGGCCCTATAAGGGAAAGATTACAAATATACAAATTGGATCGTTCTTAGTTATAGTATATGCATACCAAGTTTCAAGAAGATCCAACCAGCGGTTCAAAGGTCATTCAGCCACAAGTACATGGACCTCAATTTTTCATTACAAACTATGCTAGAAATTTCTAAGTTATGAGTTACTTCTATGCCAGTTATTTGCTAGTGCTAGTTATTTGTAAGTTACCTTTCAAAGATTTCACCTAAATACCACAATCCAACCACTACTATTTTCTTCCGTACGTCTTAGTTTTCGATGAAGTCATTCGTGACATTCCCCTCAACTTACCAGGTTCAATTCTCAGCAAGAATTAATTTAGAGCCATCATCCATTCGAGGTATGGAAATGAATCATTGAGTCTAAGATGCTGTTCCCGAAAATGGGAATGAATAATTTATGGCACCCTAACATGAATTTTAATTAGAAAATGCTAATTCAATTAATTTCATTGTTTCTCTGAAGACATTAAACATTCGTCTGATTTTACAGCCTGTAACAGCAACTGCCAATTATCATCGTAAAATCAGATAGAAAATAGGTTTCCAGCGGACGAAGAAGAATACATTAGAATTTGACGAATATATTAATTAATCTTGATCTCTGATCTAACTTATCTCTTTAATTCTCAAGGAAAAATTCTTCAAATTTATAGCATTTTTGAATTAAGAATGTTTCAACATTACTTAGTTGTTTAATTTTATGAGTTTTATAGTTTTCTTAATTGTTGCCTATTATAAAGGAATGTGGGTTTAGAAGTGTTTCTCATGCAAAGAATTAGAAGAAGAACGAAAAAACAGCTTTATTTTATTGTTGTCGAATTCCGAATAGTTGTAATTGGTTCTGTTTTCATTTTCTCTGTTAAGCCTTTGTATTGTGTTGTTGTTGTTGTTTTACAGCTATTCTTGAACAATCCTTTCGAATGTGTTATCATCCTAGTGTAATTACATGGAGCATAAACATAGACCTAACCTACATAATCCATTAATAGTTAAACTTAACAACCGCCATTGTAGACTGTAGATACATCACTGAGAGAAAACAAGATCAGAACAAAAACTTCTAGAATATGATCTCAACTTGTAGTTTGACTGACATCTGTAGGAGATCATAGAAATACTAACCTAGGAACCTGAAATTAGATAATTTATTACAAAAAAATAATTAAAAAAATGCATACTGAATTTTGTACGTATTGAATCAATCGATAATGAACTACAAAAAACTTTAACTATAGTAATAATGATATAATAATCATAATCTCACAACGCTGAAATTCTAATGATAGATGGATGTTATTGAGTTTCTTATTAGATAGGAATAGTGCAATAGTAGTAAATACGGGAGGTTTTTTCTTTTGGGAAACAATATTTAATCTGATCTTACATATGAATATTCAGAAATGGAATATCAACGTTCCAACGTTTTATAACACATTACACCTCAGGAAACTGTTTGATGATTGGAATTAGCTTAACTCCCAATTAAAATATTTATTTGCAGTAAATAATGGATTATGAGTTTTAAAAATTACGAAAACAGATATTTATGAAATCAGTAGAAAGTGTACATCATATTAATCAACTGTAATTATGTTTTCTAATTAGGCTTACATCATTCGTAAACATCGTGCCCTTTAGAAAGTTCCAGATCAGTCTAGCTCAGTGAACCAAACAGTTGCAAATTCGGTCATTTCAACTCCTCTCAAGGGAGAGAAAGAGATTTGGTGCATTTGGGCACGAGCTAAGAGATCCTAAAACAAAGAGGAATAACCTACAACTGACAGGAGAACCTGCCTCTTAATGAAGACATTGCATTTCAGGATTACTGTTATCACAAGGGTTGAAGATACTAAAACTGTAAAGACTGGTATTAAAGATAGAGAACCCTCTGATACCCATCCACCCTTCTTTCCTAAATGGCGTCATTCGAAATTCTAGAACATGCTATCTTTGTTTATCTTCAAGCTTTATTTCGAGTCTTAACATTCAACGTATCAACAATGCAACCAGAGGTCTTTGTAACCGAATATTTTAAAATGTGCGGAAATTTTGTAACAAGTAAAAAAATTACTTCATTTTAAAGAAACTGGGACGAATTAACAATGGAATTGAGATATCAACAGAACTGAATTCTTTTGGGTCATCAAACTTAATTTCATCTATTGTGAAACTTACACCAGAACTCAGAATTCCTCTCACTATCAAGCTAAGGCGGGCAATATTAATTCTGGATTAATAGCAAATTTCTGGAACATTCTGGAATTTGACCTAAGCGAAATAACTTAAACAATTGGAGATTTTAAGATTTCGTAGAGCTTTCTAATTAAGTTTTACGAAATCTTGAAAGTTCTAATTGTTTAAATTATTCCGCTTAGGTCAAATTCCAGAATGTTCCAGAAGTTTCTGGAGCAAAAGAAAAGCTTCTAGTAATGTCCCTGAATGTGCATCCGAATGACATCGTGGCGCCATCAGTAATGAAAGGCACAGGCTGTCCAAGTTCCATTTCCATCTTAAGAATGGGATCTTGTAACAGGTGGTTGATTCATACAAAATAAAGAGACAAGTTTTAATTAACTTCTTTAATCGTTAACAGAGACCCATCTGACACGAAATGTAACATTTTATTACTTTCGTCACAACTGTTCTGAAATAAGGATTTCAGTTGAGCATAAATAAATCCAAACTTTTATAAGTTTTTGAATCTTAATTAAAAAAAGCTTTCTGCGAGCTAAAAAATAAAACTGTAGGAAATGTAGGATAATAATAAAAAAAAAAAATTAAAAAACTAAGGATGCTATGTAGGCAGATAACGTTAGATCCTGAGCAATTTACAGCGACTTTGGTTTTCGGAATAAGTGAAGTAGATGTTCAAAATTAAATATCTAAATAGATTTTCTTTCTTTCGAGTGTTTGCAGAACCACTGATATCTAAAATTAAGATGAACATTGATCATTCGCTAGTTCTTATACCAGCGGCCTAAAAAGAGATTTAATATGAAGGGTGGGTGAAAGGCAAATAAGGGATTCAACCTCTAGCAACACACCTAAAAAGAAAAAAAAACAGGTAAAAGTTTTTGAGGTTTGGGGACAAGGGAAGTTTGTGAAAATCTGATTTTTACACTCTTCCTTCAACAGTTTGTAATTCTCAGTAATTTTTTGAGTAATTCACCATTACTTTTAGTTTTAATTCTGTCGTAACTGACTAATCGTCATTAGTTGTAGCTTATTACATTGAAGACAGTTCCTGTTGATTTTAATTCATTTTTAATTAAACGTTATCTCAATCCATTATTTCATGTCTTAATTTTAATATAGTTATACTTAATTTATCGTAATTAAGTTTTTCAATTGCAATTTGCTGATAAAATTACGGTCATGCAAACGTACAGTTGTGAAAATTGATTAAAAACATACAAAAGCTATAAAAGCATAAAGAAATGACACAGAAAGGAAAAATATCTTGAGCTTTTTGTGAGAGTCGGAGACGGCCGTTTCATTCTTTTTTTGTGCACTCTTCAGCCTGACCCAGATGAAATGCTCAGATAGTGATACGGGATACGGGAAACTACTCCAGCATCCGGCTGTGATCCCCTCCAAAAGAAAACACCTTTAAAAAAGAAACCTGTTGTTTTGTCTAAGTATAAAACAATAGCGGCAATATAAAACTCCCTTATAATAAGTAGTGACATTCTTCGTGATAAACTATTATTGTAGGTGTATGTTGTTTCTATTGTGCTAAGAGCAATTGTTTACACAAAAAAGGTGGATTATTGCAATAACAATGTAAGAATAAAGCGATGGGATACGGGATACGTGAGTTTTGTTAAAAAAGAAAAACAATGAAGAAAAGAAGAGAGAAATGGAAGTAGAAAATGTGTGAAGAGGCAGCGTTTTCCTAAGGAATTTGGGATTTATATAGGAGGACAATTAAAATATGCAAGTTAAAGAGAACCTCTCAGATCTAAGGAATATGATCTGCAAAGTAAATTCGGATGAGATGTGCCTCACAAAATACAGACCTATCGTTCACTGGTATGTTCCAATATGAAGTGTACAGCATTTAAAGTAAGTGAATTTTTTCTACTCTTCTCAAGATAAAGACAGTGTTACATTCATCGCGTCAGAAGGAAGTATTAACTTTTTAAATATTATTAGTATTAAAGTTACAAAGGAAGAATCTACCACATCAACTATGAAAAGAAAGATTATTTGTGATATGCGTATAAACTGTGGTAATTCAACTAGACGTAAACTGAATATAAGATTTAAACTTTTAAAGAGACTAGTAAATGAGCATTAACGAACTTATAGTGTATATTAGAAATCAACGTATTTTCTTTATTCAATGCAAGTGAGATAAGTGAACAGACTTTATAGATTTGAACGCAGTTTAAAGAACTAGAAATAACTTTTGTATTATTCAACACACTTAAGGCAGTGTGAATTTTAATCTTTATTTTGAATGTAAAGCAAGTATATATTTCATTGTTTAATACGTATATTAATGGAACTTTAAAAGACTGTGTGTTATTATTTTATAACTAATTTCACCTCAGAAACACATTACCACATAACTTAAGCTCAGCTAAAATATATATAAAGTTTTACAAAACCAAAACAGGCAAAATTTCAAATCCTGGTCTGAGGAACCGTCAGGCGCAAAGGAATTTTAAAGGATACGTTAAATCTTTTGTTTATAATAAACCAGGTTGGGTTCAGGCACGTTAAATCTTTTCTATATACAAAATTTATTTATGGACAGAAATAATCGTCAGTCACTACATTAATGAAGCGCAACAAATTTCATTAAAAAATATAAATACTGTAATGCTAATTATACTGTCCGAAGGTTTCCATTCGCTAACTATTAAAAAAAAAAACAAAAAAAAACCAACTCTGTAATCATCTACAAAAAAGAAACTGTGTTCGCCTCACTTCAAACTATTAATACGTGTAATTAGGGACTAAATAATAGTGTAAATCTACTACGATATAATCATCAATATTTTCTTTTAAAAAATGCAAATTAGTAACTTACATTAATTATATCTAATTAGCGAAATTTAGTTTAAATAAAAACTAAAGGCCAAAATATTTTTTTAGATTGTATTTTTTTTTACAGTATTACTTAATATTGTTAGGACAATAATCTAGTTAATAATCTAGTGTTTAATTAATATCATAATATATCATATTAGAACAATTTTAGTAGAAATTAAAAAAAAAAAAAACTTTATTGTTGATCAAGAAAACTATTTCACACTTTCCGGAAAATGGTGATTTTTTTTTTAATTTTAGGAGAATGGAGCTCAGATGTGTGTGTTTGCATGGGTGTCTCCTCTAACAACTTCTGAACCAATGGATGGACCTCTTTGAAACTTGGATAAGAAACGATCTAATTTTTATATTTCAATGTTTTTTACTTAAAGATTTTTGTCAAGAAATTTCCTTTTAAATAAATAATTTTATTTGTGCAAATGGTAATATTAAATTAATTAAAGTCAACACAAGATTATAATAAAGATGGTTTAAAAAATACAAAACCACGACCGGTTTCGCCTATTGTTCGAGGCATTGACGAGTGACAAAAAAAAATTGCCAAAGAAAAACAAAACTGAAGTAATTAATTTCTATCGACATCTTACAGTGTACATTAATGAAGTTTAGTTATCTTCGTGTTATGTTATTTGATAAGATTAATTGTATAAATTATTTAATTAAGTATCTGTAGCCTTTCCAGCTACACTCAAGTTACACTTTAAGGAGATTCATTCATTGGTTTTAAAGTTATTAGAGTACATACATACATACATACATACACACACACACACACACACACACTTGATCAGACTTGATCAGTTGCGAAATGATATGTGAGTCGGACTTTTAGTCATTCTGCCCTACGCGATGTAGTACCTGACGGTGGTTCCGTGAAGGGTGTTTTGGAAGTCGGACGTAGGGTTTTAGTGAGTAGTAGTCTTTTATGACTGAGTCTCACATTACCAATTCCTTGGTATGCGTAAATGCATTTCCCCCGTCCTTAAAAAAAAAAAAAAAAAAAAAAAAAAAAAAAAAAAAAACCACACACACCCTGAGCCCCATTTTCCTCATGTTAAAAAATAAAAAATCACCAATTTCCGGAAAATGTGAAAAACTTTTCCTTGACCCACAATTAAAATACTAACTTTTTTTGAAGTTTGTAATAGAGTTAACTAAAAAATACATAAACTTAAGTAAGAAAAATAAGTATCAAAAGAATTTAAGCCTTTATAATTATATTTAGAACAAATTTTATGGGGAGAAATTTTTTTTCGACGAAATCGTTTAATAATTCATTCTTTTTGTAAGATCTCATTTAAAACTCACTGAGGAAGTGTTAATGAACAGAAGGGAATTCACTGATACATTCGTTATAAGCGCAGGTAGCGCCAATATGGCTAGACACCATCTCTAACATTCCGTTCTTCTCGTGATTCGCGTTGTCTTCGGAACAAAAAAGAGAGAGAGATAGGGGGTGGGGAATTTGTAGGAGGAAGCCATTCCATTTGTAATCGATAAATCATTCAGAGTAGAAACGCTTAAGGTCATCCATTTCCTTTACATTTCCCTCGAGAGAGACCAGGTACAAGCGAATACCTGCGATCTCCAACAATATCTGGGTCGTTCCTATATTTTTTTTTTTTAAAGTAAAATCTCAACTCTACAGGGAAAAAGAAATTCATGGAGTTTATGGATTGTACCCTTTAATATTGCAATAAATCTCCCGTCAACTAAAAGCTCTCTTTAAATGAAGTTTGTTTAAAGATCAATTTTTCAACAATCAAATCCCGAAAAAGTTTAGTTGGCGACCAATTTTCGAATATTCGCAACAAGATAAAAACAAAAAAAAATATTAAAAAGTTAAAATAAAACACAAACAAACAAACTTTCAGCAATTTTAGAAGATTAGTATTTATATAAAAATCAATAATTTACGAAGTTTATTTATTACTTTATTTTCCCCTCACCGAAACTCCCCAGCTATGGAATCCCATTTATAACAAAATTAATCGAAGCCTGTATTTGTTGACTGTGAATGGCAGGGAAGCCGACCACTGCGACCATTGGTCTATTTGTGCTATCCCAGGGAAATAAGGAAGGCGTAGAGAAAGACTGAGAAAGAATGGTGAGAGAAGTACAGAGGAAACGGGAGAACACCGAGAAAACATACCCAGTTTCACCATCACGAAACTCACATGAGAACCTCAGTACTCAGAGGTAAACCTATATTTACTAATATTTATCCATTGATAGTTTTAGTTTGCTGCGATAATTGGTTTTGATATGTCGTGATTATTGCAATGTATTGTGACTTTTTTTTTTGTTTGGCTTAATTTAATGTAGATCCGATTTGTATTAATATGTTTCTTTTAATAAAGAAAATATATCTTAAATTTTACCTTAAACTTTCATCTTCCGAGGATAAATAATCTTTTGAGTTACTGAAAATAATGAGGAAATAAGATATAAAAATGAAAACTTATTAAAAATAGTAGTATTTTTAAAACGTCAGACGTAAACAAAACGAACAACGTTAAGGGTGTTAGCCTTCTTCAGTTATTTTCAATTCAGTTTTTTGAAGCTTTTGAGTTACTGATTAAAATGTAAACTTTATCCAACTGTGGATATCCAATTCTAATTTTTAACCTACTTTCAGAAGAAAATTGAGGCTCATCAAATAAATCTGTTTTTTGTTTTTTTTTACCCTAAATAACTTTTGAACCTTGAGATGGGTCTTCTTGGAACTTGGTATGCATATTAGACGACTAAAGACGATCTAACTTTCACATTGTGGAAAATTTAGAGTAAAAAGAGACTCGCCTAAGAAGAATAAATTTCCTCATAAAATAAATATATGTGTGAGAGATAATATAAAGTTTAATAAAAATTAAAGTAAACTATAGTTATGATACTTGATCTGAATTTAAAAGGTTAAGTCTGAATAATGATTTAATATTAAAAAGGGTAAGAAAAATCTGAAAATGCACAAATTCGTAAGAATTGTTTGCTTTTAACGCATTGAGTCATTATCAAAAGCAATCTAGGATAGCTATTTTGCTGTGATGGTTACAGCGTATTTTCTTTAGTTGTTTGCTTTCAACCGGGTACCGCTGCCCTGACGGGGAGGCGGGATCATAGGTTACGACGCATTTCGAGTTCCATTATCAAAGCTGAATCTGGCTGATGAGTCCTAATAAGGACGAAATACCTATCCCAGATTGCTTTTGATAATGACTCAATGCGTTAAAAGCAAACAATTCTTACGAATTTGTGCATTTTCAGATTTTTCTTACCCTTTTCATATTACATTTATGTACGTTAAACCTTCTTCATTTTTAATGATTTAATATTGTTGTCAATAAGATATCATAGATGTGATACATAAGTTTTATTGTAACGCAAACTTGTAATACGTCTTAGTAACTTTGCTTGCAATGCAGAAAAAGGAAATAGATAGATAGTTAATATCTAATAGCAATCCTCTTCCGGAATTTTATATTATTATTAAACCTTTTTCATTCTACTTTTTTTGATTATTATTCAATGGAGTTGAGTTTTCTTAATTTTACTTTTATGAAATTTGAATGTCTCAAATACTTTATTTGTTTTTGAAATAAATCATGAAAATTACATGAAAAAAATCATCCTTTAACAGCTGAGGAATAGTTTCCGAAAACTACAGCGCTATTGTTAAAAGGGCAAAAGGACCAAGGTCTTTTAAAGAAAATTAAGATTTATCAGCAAAGAGGTTGTCCCAAAATCGACGATTCCGGCCCCACTCGGATTTCGCTGAAAATTGGTATGCAGACTCCGTAAGGGGATGTATGGTCTACAGTAGCAGTTAGAAGTGTGCCCGACTTCCGGTTAGACCGGAAATAGATGAAGTTTGCATTTCATTTCTATGTTGAAATATCAAAATGAAACCTAAGCCAATCGATAGAGCTCGTTGTGATAAGTAAAATGATATGTCATATGTCTAGCTCGCACTTCCGGTATAAGGGATATTTAAGTATATTCTCATGAGTTTCATGTCTTTTCTCGAAAATTCTAGCCTATGGTTCTAGAAAAATCTCGTCAGATTCAGAGGCATTAAGGCTCTCTGTCTTGATTATTCTACACAATTCTAGAAGTTTCCAGAAAATGTTAGTGAAAATTCTAGAATTCTAGAATTCGAGAAAAGGCATGAAACTCATGAGAATATATATAAATATCCCTTTTACCAGAAGTGCGAGCTAGACATATGACATATCATTTTACTCACCACAACGAGCTCTATCGATTGGCATAGGTTTCATTTTGATATTTCAATATAGAAATGAACAGCAAACTTCACCCATTTCCGGTCTAACCGGAAGTCGGGCACACTTCTAATTGCTATTGTAGACCTTACACCCCCTACGGAGTCTGCCTACCAATTTTCAGTGAAATCCGAGTGGGGCTGGAATCGTCGATTTGGGACAACCTCTTTCAGTGACACCTTCCTGTATATTATGTCGGTCCAGAGCGGAATAATTCAAACTTTGATGTCATTTAAGGAGTCTTATCTTGTTACTACTTTTAAGGTTTTAAGGCAAACAAAAAATTCAATCAACTTCGCTTCACTGTTCATACATATGAGGGTTAAACTGACAAATAAATACATAAAAACAATTCAAACTATTGCTGTTTTCTGTCGGAATAAATATTTAAGATTGTAAATATGTAAAATCTAAATAAGTAAATAAAAAAAAAATTGCTAAATTTCAAAGCTTTTCGTGAAAGTTGGCAGAAAATCTGAGAGTCGCTGAATTCATGCTATCAATCGCCTCAGCAACATAAGCTGTAAGCCTTGATAGGACTTAAGAGAGAAGGGCTTAAAATTAAAGCTCAATGTGGTTACTGTGACTGGATGTAATAATTTGTTCCATTTCTCTTGGTATTGGATTGTGGTTTGGTTTCCTTTAACATACTGCTATGTTCCAGAATGTGTGAGAGAGACTGCGGTGAACTCCGGTAGTGACATTCTGCCTTTGTCGTCAAGATTTATCGCAGGCTACAACGGGACCAAGGGAAGACGGTAAACCTCTAAGTAGCAGAAATAACAACTCTATAACCCAGGGGGAAAAATTGTTATTTATAAAAGCTTTTTCTGTATAGAAAATAGTACGGTTCAAACTACTTACACATCAGTTCAACTTCAAATACGAAGTAAAACGGGAAGAGTCAAACATAATTAATAAAGTATCCAAAAATAAAGTAATAAAATAATAACAGAAACTGCAATGAAAATATTTGATTTTCTTGTTCAATATCTGGATTTTTTTTTTTTTTTTTACCATAAATGTCAAGATTAAAAACAAAAATATGAAATAAAACTTGTGAATAAAAAACAAAAAAACAAATCAAAACTGCACCATAACAAGGGATTTGCAACTTGAGCTATAACCTACGAAAATCTGGGACGGCGGTTTCTGCTCTATCATATAAGATTTACTTCGGTCTGAGGACGCCTAATAAAGACAGAAACGGACGTCCCAGATTCTCAACATTGTTAGCTCAAAGTACAAATCCTTTATGATCATTTTTGACTTATGTTTATTAACTTATCATGTACAGTTAAACTTGATTGTTATTGAATTTCTTGTTTTGGGGGTTGTTTCTTGCCCATATTGACTCCCTTTGATCTTAGCGGTGGTCAGGACAAGGGATTTAAAGCTGTTTATTTGACGGTTTATTTTCTTATTGCTGTGTTTTGTGATAGTAGAGATGAGATCCTTAACCTTTGCATACACACATACTCTTGAGCTTATCATCGTAAGTAAGTACAGAATTGTGATATTACGAATTAAAGATTTAAGTCGTAGGAAATTTAGATCTATAGTAAAGACAACTATACTACAATGCATCTCGAATACTGTTACAATGGTAGTTTCATTCAAATCAACTATATAATCTATACTGAACGAGTTTCTCGTTCTAAAGATTTCATTTAATCAAAAATATTTTTTTTTTCATTTTTATTGAGTTTTAATCAGAATTTCCAAATTATTTAAAATTAACACTAGATGCCGCTGATGAAATAAGGATAAATTGGCATTATCCTACGAGAAACAGAAAGGTGATCTCTGGATTTTTATTTTTTTCAAATTCCACATTTCGTCATACGTTGACTTATAATAACCTTTCGTTATTTTGAATATTTTATTGGTAAAGCAACACTGTTCACTGTTTATACTGTTCACTATAGGAAGCTTATTTTCTTTATATAAGAATAACTTTTTAACATTTCATGTTGAACTTAATCTAAGATCACAAACTACTCTGGCATTCAGTTTCTGCGTTCACGAAATCACAGTGTATCTATATAATCTGTACTTTCCACATTCGTTCTGGCTTGGTGAAATATAATCCAATTCTTTCATTTCACCAAGACGTACTGTTTTTGAAATATTATGTTTTCTCTTTAACCTTTCACCCTTTAAATTGTTTCCTTTGGGATGTCATTGAATATGCGTTGAAAAATCGATTGAATAATCAGAAATTCAGTGGTTGTCTGTAAGTCATAAATGGACAACATTGACTGGAATCTCAGATCAGGAACTGTTCAATAATAAACAAAAGTAGTTTATGTATTTAAAATTATTAGAGAAATTAAAAGTTTGTATTCTAAACATCAAAAACAAGCTTTATAATTTACAAGTATTGCTACGCAAATAGAAATATAGAAGAAAGGGTTTTGAGGAAATTGAAGAACATATATATTTCCTATGGTAAACAAAAGATTATTTTCACTAGAGTAGCTAATATTTTTCTTGTACTTTTAAAAAGAATATTTCAAATTTGCTTCTGTTATTTTTATTTTTACGATATCGCGGGTGGTCGAGCTCTGGCATATGTAAATCCTGTAAATTACATCGTGTGAACAAAATCTAATTCATCGTAGTTTACTGACACAGCTTACTACAGTTTCTGCGTCTCTTCACATTCACTGTATATTTTCTATTTCTTGTGTTTTTCGTATTCTTTTATTTATTCTCACTCTTCCATTTCTACTGCATTTGCGATTCGATAGCAGTATATTGGCTGATTGCATTTTCCGTCAATATATTCTGGGCAGGTGCGATGAAAACAGAACCTTTGAAGGCGCGCGCGAATCCAATCCACAGCGGGGGACGTCCAATGCCACAACGCACACTCGATGCATTACCCAACCTTCTCGTTGATTCCACAAGGGGTCGTCAAAGATTCGATATCGTACTTTCAGATGAATCCTATGATTCTGTCTTGATACAAGACGAATTTTATATCTCTCAGCACGTTCATCGTACTTTAATTTTAAATGAAGGCAAGTTACGTTATAAAAAATGAAAGGTAATTTGAAGAACTTATTAATGCAGAATTTCTCAAAGGTTTCACTATCAGCCGATAATACTGCTTTTGATGTACAATAAAAACTCGTTTATCCGAATTTGATGGGACCGCGCTCGTTTCGGATAAAAGAAATTTCGGATAATCCGGAATATATATGTACATGTTATTAATAGAGTTACGGTTATATTAGTACTATTCCAGTTACGTAATCGCTTGTGTACGCTGTTAAATATTGTTTCTAGCGACGGAAAAATATTTCTGTATAGTTTTAAAATGTCATAAAAACTTCCGATGTTTTATCTTATAGACCCCGCGTATCGAGACTTGGTTGTGTACTGATGACTGCTCCTGGCTGATGATCGCCATATTAGCGTGAAACAGCTGTACCAGGATGTCATTGTGTATACAACTTGGTCTCACCCATTGTTATGATAAAACGCAAGTCGGATAAACAAGTGTTTAGTGTAAGTAAAAAAATGATTATGTAAAATGTAATAGGGTCTTCAGCATGAGCGCTATACACTAGTAAGTTATATTTAGTTTATTTATTATCTAGTCCTACGTAGTTTATTTATTTGTATAGAGATATTTCAATGTAAAACTACCTTGTAAGTAATAAGTGGATTCTGAGCTTTTACAGAAGCCAATCAGAATTCTTTTAAGAAAAGATCACGCTGCTGTTTTTGTTCACGTTATGCACCGAACTGCATGTTTGTCTCAAGTCATTTCACTCTAACTTTATTTCCTCTCACAGCGTGCATCACATTTTATCAAAATTCTAAAATTCATCAGAAAGGATGAATTGATTCAGAGTTATTAAAATTAGATAACCATACATCAGACATATATCACAGTGATCACTTACAGTTATATAATTGAAACAGAAAGGCAATTTCTAATCAGGTGCTGACTTGTTTTGATTCTTTAATCTATCACTTACAGTTTGTTTGAGATTTCTGTGCACGATTAAGTAATGACACGGATGCAAGCTTTCTTTCTTTTAGATCACTTTAATTTTACGTAGCCTAATAGAAAGAAAGGATATGTCATTGTTAGCCACCTAATAGTGGTCTACATAAATATGAGATAGACTGGAAAACCTTTCATTCCTTCAATGTAAGCTGAAAAATTAACAGCTTGTAAAATAAATGAATCAGAAAATAACACATTTATGTTATTGCATTTCAATTGAAGTTAGAATAAATAAATTACGAACCGCAATCATCATCATCAATTGGATTTTCTGATAATTTCTATCAATATTTAGTTAAGCTTCAGCAACTGTGAATCAATTGAGCGCGAAAATCAATAACATTATCAAGGGATTGGAATCGGATTGTTTTCCACTCACAAATCAGATATTATCAATTAAGAACCAAACTATTATTCCAGTCTTATCATTTATTAGGTAATGATTGGTTAGCAATTGTTATTACGCAACATTTACTGAGTAAATATGAAATTCTATCAGGTTAACTGCATTATTGTCGGAGGGAAATTGAACTGTTAACGAAAATGGTGTCGTAATGACATGTGAGTAGAAGAAAAGTATGTTCTATTTATGAATAAATTAAAATATTTCGTAATTAGATAAAGTTCAATGAATATAACAGAGTTTTCAATTGAATTGAAGTGGATTGTCTGAATAACTTGATAGTAAATGGACTTCAAACACAATATATTATCGTCGCGGTGAGAGTTGAACCCGCAAACACATTATCATTGACTAATTTCTCCAGTGTCAATTCCGAAAGCTCCGCAGAAAATATCAATCTCAATTATCAAAAATAGGAAATATCAAAAATCTCACATACATCTTCTTGAAATCGACGAGCAACGTTAAGAATAATTTCCCTACTTGTTTTTTGAGACCTTTTCCTCGTCGAAATGTTGAATGTGAATCCAACGACCGCCATTTTGTTTTACATTTGAATGTGACCGACAGGCCAGGAAAGATAAATCTATCATCTGCGTTGCATTCTGGGAGGTTCATTTCTCGCCGCGAGGACTGTAAGTCACCTCGTGGAGATACAACATCAATGGAAATTAATTATAGATTTAAAATGGCGTGGGCTGCATTAAGGCATAGTCAGAACAATACAGTATTGAAAAATGCAATGCCACTAATAGTGTATATCAGGCTTTATTGATGGGGCCTGGATAATAACGAAGGAAACAATTCAAAGATTGCTTTATTTATTTTGGTGGAGGACTTTTTAATTTACCCCACCTCCCTTCTCCATTACAAGAACATGGTGTACAACCAGCTGACCCTTTCGTTAACGAATAATTCCGAAGGGAACTTCATTTTGAATACATTTTAATAATAATAACCCAACGCAGTATTAATTTATGATGTCTTTTATTAGTTAATAAAAGTTGTAGAATCACTTAACGGTGCTTGTAAATTAAACATAAAAGTTAAAATGATTGATGCGACGGCTAAAAAAGAAAGGGAGTGATAAAAAGAAGATGGATTCCGTTACTGGGGGTAATTTTCTTTTCCCGTTTCAAACCGGAAGAGTTTAATGAGGCCTAACGCTCTTAATTACTACCAATCAAAAGGGAACACGTTCCCTCCACTAGTTGAAGCTGAAGGTACACATCGATTTAATTGAGGCAAGAAAAAACCGTTTCCTTGTTACATGGCTTTTAAATCTTATCTAATGTTTAATTTTTCGTGTATAGTTTAACATCAAATATAATATTTGTGATCACTTGATTAAAACCAGAAGAATATTTGGTTGTTGCTCAATTAATCTTGGACTGATATTTCGAATGCACCTTTGTCAAGATGGATCGTCGATTTATAAGTAACAGGCCAGGAATGAAAGATATATGTAGCTTTTTATTTTTATCGTTGTTACTAAAATAGTTAATGGTAGATTTTTTTTTTCATCTTACTAAACAACTTATAAAATATTCTTCTTTACGAAAAGTCTCTTAAATGAAGATTCATGTTTGTTTTTTTGTTTTTTATTTTCATTCATTCAGTGTTCAATTACCTTTTCTGAATTTTTCGCATGTACTACTCTATATGTACATAAAAAATGAAAAATATGTAGTTCATAGTTGTCATATTTTCTTATAGCATATTGAGCATTTATGCACTTAAGTTGTTAAGATATAATAAAATATTAAGACTACTTATTATGACTAACGTATTACATTAGTTTTGTAATATAGGTTTTTTTTAATATGTAAGGCTAAACACATAAACACAACAGAAACAATCAATTTTGTTCTTCCACATCAGAGCACAGAAGCTGGTATCAGCCTCTGGTTTCCAACAGTGGCTTCAAATGATTTCGTTAGGGGCTAAAAAACAAGATTAAATAATTTTTAAGACATTAAAGTATTTTGACTCTTTCATTAAATTTTTTTAATATAATTTTAAATTAAAACAACTATTAAAAGACAAAAGCACTTAATGTTCGTTCATTTAATCATCTTCCAAAAGTTCGATTTGAATTTTATAAACGTAGCCTACAAACTTTGAAATATTAATTCTTGTATTCAATGAGTCTATTATATGTTGATAGATAGATAGATATGAAAGAACATAATATAAAAATAACTATTTTGAATATATAGAAATATTACATTATAATGACAGCTATGAACCTTTTCGGGTTTTTTTTTTTTTTGCATTTTTGCCTCTAGTTTTAATAATATATTAACACAGTTAATTTTTTTTATTACTAAACGTGATTGTTATTTTGTCTTCAAATTTGAACGTATTGGAGAATTTTCTCAATATACTCTTACATGAAACATGAAGCAATCGATTGAAAGCCTCCTATTTTCTAGTTCACTTACAAAGACTCGACTCTGTTCTTCGCCATGGTAACAGTTTTCATGAAATAGAAAATAAGCTAAGAGGACAAAAGAGCAAGAAGGAGAAGCATTGGATCATGAATAACCACTTGGCAGTGTTGATTCTTTAAGCACTTAAAACGTAAACATTCCGTAAACTTGGCTGCGACAAATTGAAATTCACAATTAATTTTTTTTTTATTGTAATGAACTGATTATTAATACTGAAAGAATGTATATAAAAAACTAAAATTTCAATGAGGTATTCATTAATGCTTGATGAAAAAGAATTCTTGTTAATTTATGTCTTCTAGTCAAACAGCAGAATGTTAAATAGTACAGTAATAGTGAAAAGTGTATACAATGCTGAAATAATGCACGAAATACATTAATTTTATTATTAGTATTACGGTTGGAACTTACGACTCAATAAATTTTATATGAAATGAAATCCTCTATACAGTATCCCAGAAGTAGTCAAAATGTATATTCCATATATTTTGAATATTTTTTTCAAAGGGGAAAATAATAAATCAAATACTTTTATTTTTAGAACGTATTCAATCTGTTAATCATCTTTCCAATGGGTAAATTAAGAATTGTCAGCAATCACAAGATGAAAGGTGTTACAGGTTCAATAATAAGCTGATGAGTTATTGGCTTCCTTTTGGATTTAAAGTTAAATTTCCACAGCGGCCTCTCTTTGAATCCGATTTCTTATGAATAAAATAATCTACATTCATTTTTTTAAACTCACCGACACATTTTTATTTTCATTACATTATAATTACAATCCTTGCTTAAATTCTTTTGAGCCCGGTGGTTGCTGGGACAAAGAATTTGAGGCCGTCCGGTGCACGGTTATTTATCATGTTGCGTTGACTTTGCTCGAGGGCCATTTCGGGGAGCTGAAAGGGTTTTCCCATATTTGTCTCGCATTCTGAGCTACCATCAAGGGCATATCTGGCTGATGAAGCCTAATAAGGCTGAAACAGCTGTCCCAGATTCCCGTCATGATAGCTCAGGGTGCGAGAACCTTTTGTTTACGTATGTGCAGTTTTGTATTTCTTCACTTTATTATATGCTTGCACGATAAACTTTTTAACTTAAATATATTTTCCCTAAGATTCCAGACTTTTAGGGACACCCGGTGTAATTTCTATAATTTTGATTTATTTTTATATTATGTTTCTTCATTTGTATTGCGAAACTTGGTTTTTGATAAGGGAAGCATAATAATTTCGACTATCCATGGAAGTTCGAGACCTGCCTTAAAGAAAAAGCTCATCTATTTTTCCAAATAATCTGACAGAAGCAAAGGTCTCAAATAAAGACTGAGATAAAAAAAAGTATTATTATCATTACTACTGAAGAACTTTCATGGATTAGATTTGGTAGTTTTGAAATACATTGGATTCAAGAACCAGAAGCTATTGTAACAAATTTTATATTTACAGAAAACCAAATTATTCTTTTCCAAAATTACGAGAGCAAAGTTGAAATCATGAATGATTTTAAAAACCACTTTTGTCTTCACATTTATCGGCCAACAATAACCTTAAAAATTCGAAATGCAATAAAAAGGAAAGATAGAAAATTTATGCATTTTACTTAATGTTAAATTAAATATGTATATATGCCGTCTTTCCCCATCTCGAGTCAATCAACCTGATATGAATATTCACGAATCTAAACTGAGATTTTTTTCATGCAGTTCTTTACTGAGAAACTTTCACTTAAAGTGATAAAAATTCTGATGAAAAAAAAAAAAAAAACAGCAAAAGAAACAACGAATTTCTAGAGATTTCAAATAATACAAATTTAATCCCCCGTTTAGTAATTCCCTATTATTTGCGCGTGCTTAAAATTAACAAATTTAAGGCAACCCAAGTAGATATTTGCGAATTTAACATTTTTAGAAAATATAACTGTGGAGATGCAGTTTTTAAACTACAATTAATATCTATTGAATACAAACAGGAGTAAACTTTTTCTATTTATTTTCCTTTCGTGAAAACAATATAACTTTAAACAAATGAAGAAAACATTTAAAGTAAAAAGGTTTTCAGTTCGTTCTTCTATTAACATTCCTTTTTTTTTTTTTTTTGTAGAATTCAGACTAGATTTCTGCAAACCTACCTATTACAAACGATTCCAGAATGAATGCACTTAAAAAAAAACCAAGCGTACGTGCATCGATTTTTTTTAACTCCCCTGCATCGTCTCTGCAATTTCCCTCAAGAAAAAGAGAAAGAAACAGAGGAAATGAAATAGCTGTTATCAAAGAAGAGCACCACGAGATTGACTCTAAGACGACCTTAGCAGAAACAGGTATGCAAAAAGGTAGGGATGCAAAAAGGCAGGGATGCTCGGCTAATTGGACTGCAGATGAGCTGAGTAACATTTTCAAATCCCTTTCACCCAATCTCATTCCGAGCCTTATATCGCGAGTTCCAACAGAGAAATTACCCAGTCTAAGTCATCAACCCCCACAGTCAAAAACAAATACGAGGGAACATCGAAAAACTGTCTACTTTTATCAGTTCTTGTAGGTTTTCAAACAATGAGAACTTTAAGTTACTTCCCTGAATTGTTGCTTTTTTTTATTTGCCTTTTAATGAAATTAATACAAAAGCAAAGTAAAATATAAATAGCATTTTCAAGTTTTATTTTTTCTGAAAGTTAATTAAATTAAGCTTAATTATTAAACACGCGCAAAAACGACGATGGATTAATATGTTTTGTTAGGTATCGATAAAAATTCATTGTTAATCCAACCCTTTACTATTGGAATTTCTCAGCGTGGATCTCACGGAAAGTTTCTGAAATACACAAAGTTTTGTATTTTATCAATAAATGTGCAAGCAAAGTTCCATGAAGATCCTTCCACTTTTTTAAAAGTTATTAGAAGGGATACACACTTTCTCATTTTATGAGTCTCACTCCTTTTAGAAAAAGAGAAAACTAATGATAATAATGACACCATTTTTTAAAAAATAATACTTTACCGAATAAGGATAGTATCAGATTGTTGCAGATGAACACATATTCTTTCGGATTAAAACGTCGCCAGGTGGCGCTTGTGATTTAAAGTGGCAAGCCTGCTCTATGTAAGGCAGTGGCCATGTGGTTTGAGGCATCAATTCCAAGTGGAATGGATCCATGGAAGGCAACGATGCATCCGAATCAACTTCGTGTCATTTCCCTACAGGTTTTAAACTTGTTACATCGTGCAGCGAAGAAATAACATATACACAGAAGAAATAATGAATAGCAGTATCTGCAATAGATAAGGCTTAAAAATCAGCGCGACTTATGTTAACAATCTAAGATAAGCAGACGATTTAGTATGCTTGGCCTCATCATTTTCTGACCTTCAAAAAATTATTGAGACATTCGATAATATAATGCAAGCGAGTATTATGGAATGAAAAATCAATATTAAAAAAAAGCTAAATCATTGATTGTAAGCAAAAAAATTGAAGAAATATGCCATAACTTAAAATTAATTAACCGATCAACAGAAAAAGTTGATAAATTCCAAGATATTTATCTTGGAGTTTTGAAACAGAAATCAAGATAAAGCCAAGAATAAGTCATGATTCAACAATCTTAAAAGCACATTTTGTGACTGGAAAATAAGAATAGAATTTAAACGTAGGATACTTCAATGGTATGTATTGTCTATCTTTCTAGGTGGAGCCGAATCGTGGACTCTTTAAAAAAGATATCCTTAACAGAATAAAATCAAATGAACAGATAATACATGGAATTATATATTATACAGGGAAAATTGTCGACCAAAAGCCGGCATTAGACTTAACGTTGCACGCCATGCGATCCAGAAGTGGCATTAAGTTACTTGAGTACGAAAAACCTTACTTCATTATCTTTATTCATCAGATCTGTTACCTACGGATTTCAAGTACCTGGAAAATCATTATAACTGGTAGAATGTTAATCAATCAAATCTCAATTGAAATCGCATTCCAAGAGTTGGTAGCTGGAGGTTTTTTACGATAGAAATTGTATCTCATTGTTGCCAGCGGTGATCATTTTGATTAATTAACTTCATTTCGAACCGAGTTGCGGATGTTTGAAGTTTCCATCCATTCCATTTTCCGTCATTTCATCTGGAACAATCTCTCTACATCAGAGCTGTTTTTAATAAAGTCATTTTACATAAATTTGTAAGTAATTTACTCCAGAAATCCTATAAAACAACATTCTTTAATGTCCACAATATTTCGTTTTTCTTTTCGAAAAACTTCTTCAGGTGTATAAGAGGACAAAACTATTATTTTTGCCTCTATTTAATATAAGGGTTACAAAAGAACTAAAAACATTTCTGTATATATGATAATAAGTGAAATACAGTAGAACCTCATTATAACGGACCTCATTATCACGGACATCGCTTATAACGGACGGTTTTTTTAAAAAAATATAATAATAATAAAGGATGCATATGTTTATCTGACGAGTTTTACATTTCCAAGCAACCGATTAAACATCGATCATTTAATGAAAAAAAATGTTTAACCTGCCCGATGATTCAAAGAATTGAGTAAGCAAACGAAGGCACAACGCTATAAGGAAGGATTCGCAACTTTGTAGCGTTGTTCCTTCGTTTGCTTTCTCAATTCTATCGATCATTTAATTTCGTTATTGTCTGAAATTCCACAAATTGCCGCACACACTCATCAGTTTTTATTCAGTAACCTTTGAGTCATGTCGTTAAGTACTTTTTATAGCTAACTATTGTCCTTTCATTGATGTACACCCTGATGCATTACACCGATGTAGAAATATTTGTTATAAACCGGACTTTCATTAAAACGGACAACCTTCAGCCCCAATTAGTCCGTTATAATGAGGTTCTACTGTATATATCATTCAGTAGCATTGGTATTAATAGTGATAATATAAAAACACATAAAAAATGATAATTAAACATTAATAACGATGCTTCATAAACAACAATAACATTACTAACATTCTCTCATTATATTTAAACTTCAATAACTCATTTTTTCATAAAATCTTTAATATAAACAAAAGAAAGCATTACTTATCTTTAAGGACTTATCTTTATTGAAACAATTTCTACTATTAATTAAACATGATTCTATCATGAGTCTTTCCTTTTTCTTCAGAAATTTCGACTTCAATTTTTACAATTGGATTTGAGTTATGTTAATTGTTTCAATAAAGATATCCTTACAATTAGTACAGCTTCTTTTGGCTATATGAAAGATTTTATGAAAAAATAACTTATTGAAGTTTAAATATAACGAGAGAATGTTAGTAATGTTATTGTTGTTTATGATGCATCGTTTTTGTTAATGTTTAATTATTATCATTATTTATGTGTTTTTATATTATCATTATTAATAATTGTGCTACTGAATGATATACTTTCAATTGTTATTATATATATATAATATATATATAAGCCAGACAGTGATTTGTGATTTGAAACACCAATATCAAAAAACAAATCGCTGTTTCCATGGAGATATAATTTGAATATCCCCACTTCTTCAGTGGCGTAATTTGGAAATAATTTAGAAACTAAAGCGCAACATAATAAGACTTTGCTGTTTCAAAATTTAAATTTAATTTAAAATTTACCTAAATATTAATCTTAAAAATTAAAATTAAAAGATTTTATCCTAACTATCTAAAATTTAAAAACAAATCAACATGATTAATTTGATTAAATATAAAATGAAGCAACAAAAAGTGGACGATCCTTTCTATTGCTTATTGAAATTTATCAAATCATCTAAATTCAAATTCAAAATTAAACTATTCAATTTAATAGCTAAATTCTACCAAATTATCTAACTTTAAATTATCAAATTTAAATTACAAAAAGAACTATTAAATATTAGAATTGCTAAATTAATTTAAAATATTATTAAAAAATATTTAAAAAAATTATTAAAAGAGCAAAATCTAAAATGTTGAGTTAAAGTATAAACATAAAATATATTAAAATATATTGAATTACCTTAATAAGTAGTCATGAATACATAATACTACAAAATTAGGCATATATAATCCAATACACAAAACTTGAAGCTGGTGGTCTTCAAATTTCGTAAAGCAAAGATTTCAATTAATCATTTGAAATTTAGAATTCAATTTTATTCTTATATTCTACACTTCTTGAATCCTAAATTGCAAATGATTAATTGAAATCTTTGCTTTACGAAATTTGAAGACCACCAGCTTCAAGTTTTGTGTGTTGGATTATATATAAATATATATATATATATATATATATATATATATACAGTAATGTTTTTAGTTCTTCTGTAACCCTTATATTATGTAGAGGCAAAAATAATAGTTTTGTCCTCTTAACACTGAAGAAGTTTTTCGAAAAGAAAACGAAATATTGTGGATATTAAAGAATGTTGTTTTATAGGATTTCTGGAGTAAGGACAGTTTTTAACTTAAAATCCCGTTTTGCAATTCAAAATCTACTCATTCAAATATACAAGGTGAAAGCAATAGGTATTAACATAGCTGAATGAATTGTGAAAAATATAGACAAGAAGTTAACATTTAAATGAAACATTATTATTATTATTATTATTATATTTATGGAATAAATATAAATTTCTATATTACTTAAACACAGAACCACCTGCTACAAGATTTCCAATAAAAAGTTCAACCATGTGACATAATATTGACAAGACCAAAAAAAAAGAAAAGCAGAACAGAAAGAAAACACGGAACAAGCAGCAACCACAAAACAGCAAAAAGGTTGTCTTAAGCTAAAAAATTAATCTAGTGTCTACGATTACTTTTTTTAGGTATATTGATGGATCTCTAAATAATAAAAAAACTTATTAATAAGATGACAATGGAAATTAAAAAATAATGAAGATTAGAGAAAGAGGTTAATTCAGGTTGTTCCAATTATAATTTTCTCTGCGGGTGTAATTTCAAATTCATTATGTGTCATTAGATACTGAACACTATTCTTCAGGCTACGCAAATAACAGTAATACTAGATACCAGTAACATTGTTAGAACATTTTTGAACCAGAATAAACCAGAATAATTGTTTCATTTCATAATCATTACTATAACTTTATTGTTCATGATCCGAATAGGTTGTCAATCGTGAAAGCGTTCAATTAAACGCAGATGTAACAATAATGGTTGTAGAAATTGTTACAAATTCGAATCATGTATACACAACCAAAATTATAAAGATTTAGTATCACAAACAAAGTTTTATGTATTAATTCCAAGAAATAAACTAACCTTCATAGTCCATATTTTTCATCATATCCTATCATATCGAATATCAATATTAACGGAAAATCAAAAAATTTCAGATATAAAAAAAAAAAAATGTAGAAAAATACCCAAGGGAAAAAAAAACACTTTACGAGTTACAGCGTTGCTATATAGTGCTGTATAGTTATTATATATCATTAAATGAAATAAAGTTTATTTTTATATTAGAAAGTTTTATTTTTTCTTACATTATTTCCAAACATTACGACGTTGTATTTACAATAACTTTATTTATATCGCTGTTTTGTATTCTTAACTATTTATATAAATTAAATATCATAACTAAGTTCTTTTCCAAGAATAATTTACTGCTCTGAAGTAAATATATATACTGGCAGTCCCCGGATTACGGATGATCCGACTTACGGCATTTACGAACTTGCTTCCAAGGCTCTCCTGTAGTGGTGGAGAAGCGCGCGATATCATGGATAGACACGGCGTAGTACCCTGGAGCTGTTATTAATTAAAACCTTAAATCCGGCAGAGAACTTACGAATAATATAATGCACCAAGATGATACTTATGTGTAGCTAACCTGTTGTAAATAAAAAAACGAAGCCAATACATTTAAAACAAATCTATGTATATATTCTATCAAAAGTTCTTGTTACATAAATGTTTACTTTAATCACTTGCACGAATTCACGTCTTATGATACGAAGTATCTCACGTTAAAGGCATGTACAATACTCTTCTTAAATTGACGTTTAAAAGTCTCTTTCTGTCAACTTTATGTGTAGTTGTATTATCGCCCTAAATCTTTACTTTGTAATCTTTACTTGTGTCTTGTGATGTGACCTTCTTGAGTAAATAACGGTATTCTTGTGTAATGGCCCGTCCGTGTGAACAAATCAAAGGTTACTTACAATTTCTTGAAGTTCTAATATCTTCCGTCTACTCGTCCGGTATTGAATAGCCTTCTAGGAATACTTGACGTTGTCTTCCTATTCGCTGACTTTCGAACTCCGTTGAAGATAAGCATTCGAACCAGGTAACTTCTTAAATACTTCTTAATTCGAACAAACTTCCAATCTGCTTTCCAGCATGTACCTATTATGTTTCTGTGCCACTTACTTTCAGGATCAAGGAATATTCAGCTTTCATATTCCCTTGCATCTTACAACGAGATAACTTTAGTATACGTTCATGTTCGTTGTCATCTACCGCCATTTTTTTCATTCTTCTCGATTCACATTCACATCAACAACCAAACTCTATCGTCACACGAGTTCATTGTTTAACAATCGATACTGCATCGCATCGAGTGTATCACGTCTTTTATTGTTCCGTTGTTCTTTTGTTTTAATCTTCCAACTTGGATTATTCACGGAAAAATATTGACTAATCTTTGAATTGCATTCTGTTTGATAATTCTCTGGAATTAATTCAGGTAAGTATTTCAATTCAAACCTACATCTCCATAAGGATAAATTATAATTAAATAATGAAATTAATAATTCGGGAACTAGTTCCTTCCGCATAGTGGATAAATCGCATGATATAAGCGGTTCATTGGCGCAGCATCTTTATCCTAGCAGCTAGTCTCATTGCTTATACGGTCGCTTACGCACAGCATCACTTTCGTCTTAACTTTTTTATTCGATTTTGTGAGTCTTATGTTTATCCTTATGCCTCCAAAGTATTACACTGAATTATTATTATCACATATGAGTCATTATAGTATTATTATTATTATGTACGTGCGCTGTTCATCCTTACGTACAAATCCGACCTAAAGACGTTCTCAGGAACGTATCTCGTTCGTAAACCGGGGGGATCGCCTGTATTTTATGTCATCTTCTCTTATTTGCATAACCACAAGTACATCTATAAAACTACCAATTTAAATATTCCCTTTATATATATATTTAACATGTATTTAACATTTCTCTAGAAGGATTCTACTGAACTAATATGTTAATAAAAGTTAAAAATAGTGTTATAAAGGGGCAAAGAATAAAGTACATAATTTAAAACTCCACAGTTCCAATGTTTACTATTCCTACCATTTGTATTCTGCGCTTAATTCGTGTTGTTGGTGTTTGCTTTCAGCCAAAATGGTTAAAACCTCTGCCGGTGACATTCTTCTTTAATGACTAAACATTCAGTTAAAGCCGTACGCCATCTTGTGGAAAATGACACGACGAGACACAAATGTTACAAATACTCATTGTCATAGATCCATCTCCTTCTTTGACGTTTTATGTTATATTTAAAAAACTTCCTACTCCAAGATATTTTCATTTATTTTTATCAATTGTACTTTACTTGAGTAAAAAAACAAAAAAAACAAAAATCAAAGTTGAATCTTTTGAAAACGTAAAATTCTAATAAATTTAGTGAAAGAAAAAAAAAAAAAAAAAGTTATTTACAATTTTTAAGTAAATGGAAAAAAATATTCATTTTAATAAAACTAAATTTATAAAAATTAAAGTAAAATAAAAAATGATTTTTCTTTTAGACAATTTTTTACTCTAATATCAAAATAATTGATATAAAAAAATAAAATTTTATAAATAAAATATATATTTATATTTTGTATGTACATTCAAACATATATCTTAATTTTTACCAAAAGAAAATTATTTCTTGCAACAATTATATTTTTAAATTTTGAAGGAGCTTTTATGATCTATTTTATAAGAAAACTGAGGAATTTTACTTCAAATTTATAATGGTTAACGTAAGATGATCTGTAGCTTAAATTTTACCAAAAATATTTTAAAATTCGGTTAAAGATGCTTTCATCTTTTGTTTTGACTCCTTCTACACCGACGATAAGGCCTTTTTATCGAATTCTAACAGATTTTGCTTTTCCCGTATTTTTACATGAACTACAATGATCCAAAGATGATTCTCTATTTATAATAGCAGCTACAAATTATGTCATGAAACACGAAGCTATCGGTAGTTCTCCTTCCAATACATATGGCACAAAGTGGAAAAAGCTGAGGAAAATATTGGATGAATCTAAGACAAAACGAAGAGATTCCGATTGATCTTCAGATTCAGAATCTGAAGTTGGAATCAGACACAATTGGTATTTTACAGAGAAGTCTCAGCCAACGAGGGAAGCATTAGAAGCTGATGAAAGTTCAATGATACCACCACCCCTTGAATCCATTTAGTCAACTCCTTTAATTATTCCTATTACAGGTACTCCTCACTTTACGACTGAGTTCCGTTCCACGACTACGTCGTTAAGCGAATTGGTAGATAAGCGAGGAGCTTGCGCCGGAATTATAGGATCGCTGTAAAATTATAAAATTATAGAAATTATGCAACAAACTTCAAATTTATTCATAAAAATACATGCTTATGTGGGGACATATATGGAGCCGTACACCTGTGTAATATAAAGACAATTTTAATTGCAAAAATGAATAATACTACAGTTTCGCCAAACGAGAGCTGGCTTTCTCAAGAGAAACTTACAACTTAGAAACAGTCAATTTAAAGATAATTGTTTGTTTTAACTTTTGCGGGCTCCACATTGGTTCCGACGTTTT
>JAFIDM010001028.1:28116836-28133274 GCA_023159025.1 Thereuonema tuberculata | reverse complement strand
CCCTCAATAGCTGAATACGGATGTCGTAGAAAACAAAAACAAAAGAAAAGGACTATAAATTTCCACAGTTATGCCTCAAATGATTGATCTAGTAACAATTAATTTATGTTTTCTAATTTTATTTTATTTCTGAGGTTTTTTACAGATAACGGCCAAAACAACTTTCACAGCAGTTAACGACTTTAAGGAGAGAGAAACACGCATGGATCTATAGCGCCTTCATATCGAGTAGCAGACGACTAATATCAAGGTTGCTACAAGACGCCACCAGAGTGCCCAAACAACAACGTCAAAGCCTTACGTCACATCGAGCTACGGGGATACACACGGACTATTTGACGCAATCTGGACTTTAGTATTTAAATCCAATTGAAATGTTAGTCAATTGTCTGAAGATGCGTCGACTGTACAGACGCGAAACCTGGTCGTAATTTTAATTTGTATTTACTTAATTTTAATTGTATATAGCTTTATTTTTAAATAAGTTTTAAATGTCTTAGTCAAAAGTGTTAATTAAATTTTTAAACAGGTGTGCCGGCTTTGTCTTTGAATTATATAAATATACATAAGATATAATTTGCATGAAATTTTTTGATAATTTTCCTTTCCACTTCCACTGTATGGATTTTACTTGTTGATGGAACATGTTTGAAACAAAAAGTTAAGTTACGTAGGTTTCTGAGTCAAGATAATATCCGAATAACCAGAATAATTTAGATGCTCAATACAACATTACTATGAAAAATAAAAAAAAAAAAAAATAGAATAAAGAAAACTGCTTCCACCAAAAAATTAAAAGAAAAGATTAAATAATGGATTTTTTTTTATTTACTTATTTAATTGTAAGTTATAGCTATGCGAAAAAGATAAATAAAAATGCCTTCTGCGGACTGGTTCTGAATAGTGATATATTCGTTTCCAGAATATTGTATTAAAAAAATAATATAAAATGCAAAAAAACATTAAAAACTAAATCTTATTTAAATATTTTTTTTTTCTGTAAGCTTTCAGTTAAAAAAAGTAAAAAGTTAAAACTGATCCAAATTATTATTATCAAGCTGGAAATTCTATTTACAAATTAAGTAATTAAAAAAAAATCTTTAAAAACTTAGCAGGTCCTTAAAATTTTCATTAGTTTAAGATGTAGTGATTGAGAACTGTAAAACTAAAGTAATTAGTATTTTTGTAATTATGTATTTTTCAAATTTTCCGTTTGTTGAGAATCGAATTAATCCCCAACTTTCCATTAATTCAATTAATTTTCATGAAATCAAAATAATTGAAAATTATTATAAAATTAATTGTTCTTGACAGTCAAGCATGTCCCTCCAATGTCTTTCCGTGGTCATTCGTTAACTTTTAATTGAAATTTCTCAAATGGAATCTACATAGAAAAGCTTATGAATACAAGATAGACTGTCTTTGTCTGTAAATAGGTCATCCAAGTTTCAAGACCATCCATTCAATGGTTCAGAATTTTTGTTTTGTTTTTGGTAACGATGGAAATTCAAAAACTGAAAGTGTTTGTATGTTTGGATGGAATCCGTTCAGTTATTCAAAAGCAATGAATCAACAACTACAAGATTTTAATAAAATTCTATTATTCAAAATAACAGACAATTTACATTTCCATAATATTTCCATAGAAGGAATGCAATCATTTTAATTTAAATGCATGAAATTTATTTAATTAAACTAAATAATTACTTTAATTAAAATAAATAAACTACATTGAGAATTCCGCATTCGATAGTCGACATGTAGAAGTTCCATCCTCGAAATAGAACATTCCAGACGTAATTCTCTACTTCATATCCCCAATATCTGCTTGGTGATGAAAGAATTTAATTAATACTAATAAAAGATATTGAAGATATTACTATCTATCATTTCGATATCAATTGATCTATAAATTCTACACCGAAATACATTAAAAGCGGATTAGTGAACTTCAAACTTAAACAAGTCAATTCCAATTTGTAGTGGAATGTTTTACCAGTTAAGTAATTCATCAACAAGAAAACATCTACAGTTATAATATTTTGAATCACAATTCTCACTTACTGATTCTTTTATTACTTTTAAAACACTAAGCATTTAGAGCGTTTCATCAGGAAACCGAGACACTTTGCCAGCATTCGGATGGTTATTGCAAACAAAAAATATACTGTACTCCATGGGTCGATTCGGTTTCGTTCCCGAGATATGGACACTTCATTGAACGAAGCCGCGGAAAACTATCCGATTCCATTTAATATAATTACATTGAAATCACTAGAACCCCTGGTGATTGTACTAGATCCTTCGTAGGTGTTGTTCAAATTTTCTACCTCGCAGCTATAAATCTGCTATGATTGCTACTACAGGGCATCAGCAATGTCATGGCGAATAGTAACATCAGTATCAGTTATCGCCTAATTGTTCTCATGTTTCTAGCTTGCGATTTATGCACTTTCTTGATTCCATACAACCCCTCAGATAGAATTCCAATGGCGATAGGTTGGGTGAGCGAGGAGGCCATGGTACTGATCTACCCAGTTCTAAACATCATGTATGGCCCACTTATGGCGTTATCAATGACACCTCTGTCAGTAAATAACAAAAAACAATGACTGATCTTAGATAGTACATGTGTTCGCACGATGTCTACGGCGAAGAGGCATTTCAATCCATATCTCGGAACGCAGTCGAATCGAGATTAGAATCCTCTGCGGGAAAGCAGGGGTTTTATCCTCGAATCATCACCCGAACAGGCTGGCGAAGTTTGTCGGTTTTGTGACGGAACAACCTGATTATTTTTTAATCTACTTTCTTATAAACGCTTTCTTATAGGTTTCTTATAGACATCTCACCACTGAATCTCGCATGTATCTCACGTATTCATAATTTACCAACTGCTAGATGAAGCTTCTTGCAACTTGGTATGAATACTTAACGACTAGAGATATCCAACTTTTAAAGTTTTGAATTCCAAGCTCGAGAATGCGACAAAAATTGCCATAGAAAAGAATTGGAATCTAAAGAACAGGTTTCAATCCTACTTCGATTAATACTTCATCGTTTAAAACAATGGATTTTTAATCTCCTTTCAACTAATTAATTATCTCGAAGTAATCAAAATAAATCCGATTTCGACAATTTAAGTATTGAGGATTTTAATTTTTCTTTTCTTTAAGAAATTGGAAAATTTGTTTGTTTGTATTCAGATTATAGAGAAAATGAACCTAGATTTCCGTATTTCACCTTTTTCACAATTAAACAGAAAGTTCGAAGAATTTAAAGCCTACTTTTCTTGAAATATTACATCTGTATTAAAACAAAATGTGCGCGCATGAGTACGTCCGCCAACAATTGAAATTTTGTAACAATTCGTACGTACATTGCGAATTTTTGCATGATCGACGCTGATCCACAACAATGGAATTTGTGCGTTGCCAGGCAACAAATTTCCGACTGTTACAAATGGTTTTCAATATTCTATTGCAGGTATTTAGAATTTAAACTTTAGTTTTAGGTTTAGTTTACTTGATGTAATTTGCGTTGTTTTGCTTTTTTGAATAAAGATTTTTTTTTCCTTTCCCTTTTTTACAGGGTGATTCACGAAGATATGCAGAAACTTCGGGAGCTAATTCTACATGTAAAAGTAAAGAAAGAAAGTTATATAAATGGAGAGGGTTATATTAATTAATTGAATGCAGAGCTGTACTTTTTTTTTTATTTACAACTATTTACATATATCAGTTGCACGCTTCTAGTGTATTGTATTCTGAATTGTTCATTAACTGAATAAAGTTCATTAACTGAAATGACAGTTTGGTGGATGTATTCTGCACATTGTTTAAACACAATTGTTCCCATAATTAAACAATGCTGTTGCTGGACTAATACACATTTGTAATGTATCTTTCTAGTTGCACTTATGCTTTATCACTTCAAAGCACAAAATATTACACTGTACTAACACTTGGATATTCACTGCTTCAGCACTTCACAATAATTAGCACTTGTGAACTAAACTTGTAATACTGAAGTCGCACTCACTTGATGCACATTGGTTTTCTAAGTACTGTAATCTCAGCTACACACATGTGACACATTAATTCACTAATCACTAATTCTACCTATGCACATGCGAAAGTTTGATGCAATAAATCACTGTAATTAATACTTGCATTAATTAAATCCGTCGCACTAATTCAATTCGGTAATGTAATAAATTCACTATATAATGTTCACAGCAAAATTCACAATCTCGAAGCACCTTTGAATATGAATACTAATGCTTCAACTATTAAAATAATTCCTTGAATAATTTCTTTAATTGTACTTCAACTTCTTAAACTTCGAAATAATAATATTCACAGTTATTTATTTTCTCGACTTGAGAACTCTTTTACAAATTCACTTGGCAACCTTCCAAATAATTGTCATGTGCGCACGACATTTTCCTTTTCTCCAAAACGTGGAATATCTGCAAATCTCTTTTAATTCTTATCGTTCCTTTCACGGAAAATATACTTGAAAAGTTTAACTTACAATTTGTGGAATGTTGCTTCACTTGCAAGGCCTCACAAGACATCTCGTCTCAACACAAGAGCTTTACCTTGCGTCCATTCACGGCTCACACACATCTCGAACTGTCAATCGCTCACAATACTCTCGTATCAGTTCACGTTCATCCTAATCAATCACATGTCTAACTTAATTTATTTTCTTGAATTCACTAATTCACTCATTTGAATTATTATCTTTATATTGCAGCACAGAAAAAAATATTCACAATATTTTAATCTAATAATAAGGAAATTACTTCGAAGCAAGAATAAAATAATAAATATAATTTTGACCATTCAAAATTCTCCACAATAAACATAGATCCTGAAATGCTTCGGCATCGAGTTGCGGCTAGCGAAAGATTTCGCCCGTAACGTAGTACAACAATACGCTCATGGACTACATCTTAGTTGTTAGCTCTCACAATAAATCAAAACAATGCAATTCACATTATTGTTGAACAGCTGTTATTGTGTTGCCAACTTTTTTATAGTTCCACGTGGGATAAGCTTCAAACCACTGGGAGATACAGTTCTGCGAGATGTTTCATTCGATTTTTCAGGTCAACAACCATAAGAAACCACTGATTTCGCCCCTTAATTTACCTTCCCAGACTTCCAGCAACCGAAGCATTTCCGGACCTATGTTTATATAACTTTGTTTCTTTACTTTTGCATGTAGAATGCGCTCCCGAAGTTTCTGCATATCTTCGTGAATCACCCTGTATATTCGAAGCTTCCGGAGAGAAGAGACGGGTAGCCGTCTAGTGTTTTATTGTTATTTTTTTGTTTACTTTCTAGATTGTATGAGAATCTTCAGAATAATTTGCAGTGAAACCAGCCATTTTGCGGTAACTGTGTTGGTGCTTTCGTTTTATATTTCCGAGTTGTACAGAAAAGCTATCTGTATTCTTCGGTACTAATTTCTAAACTGGACAGCAATGAGTCTTTAAAACAAGGTTGAAGATGGAATCAAGACGGAGCAAAGATTTTGTTGATCTAATGTTTGATTTAATGGTTCATTTGGGGATTCTTATTTCACAGGGAGATTGATCTGTTGAAATGGAACAAATCCTAAAAGATCCTCAGTATCCTTCTTTGGCAATTAGTCAAAAACGGGAAATTGCAAATTAAACAAATCATGGCTGTGGAAAAGAAAAAGCTACTGAAATCAGACCAATTACTTAGATTCCAAAAATACTTTGTTCCACCAATGTTGTCATTTCATCATTGGTTAATTCTAATCTCAACTCTCGAACTTGGCTGAATAAGTTCTTTGAAACTTTCCAAAAACAACAACTATTTCTATAATTTTCTTACCATTCTTGATGATGTATTTTCATGATTTGAAGGATATTTTCGTGCTACATGAATAGTTAGTGAAATGTGATTAAGAATACTATGTTATTAACAGAAATAATCCCAGTTTCAACGTATATTTAAGACCAAGATTATTTTGTGGGGGGGGGGGGGCTATTTTCCTAGGAAAAGGAGGCTTAGTGTTCATTTGTTCGCCCCTTAATTACTTTGGAATCAACGAATGAATCTTCTTGTAACTCAGCAACAACATTTACAAACCAAAGACGATTTAACTTATTGTCATTGAAGATAGGATCAAAATGATGGATGAGTCCCATTAAATAAGAAACAGACTCAAGTTTTAAGAAAAGGTAAACTGAAGTTTAAGTTTTCTTCAAATTGAAAGTTTTCTTCAAAGCGTTCACTAATCGTACGTATGATACAGGTTAATCCGTGAAGGAACGAGATTTTGAAGAATAAAAAAATTCAAATCAAGCCGTTGTTAGTCGCTGGGGTAGCAAGTTTTGTAACTGCAATTTATATGTTTTAAGAATCACAAATGGCACATCAAAACTTTCCAATAATAAAAAATATAAAAAAAAAAGCCGCATTACACCCAACAACCAAAATCATTATCTCTGAAGAGGATTTTAAAATTTGAAATATTCTTTATCTAAAAAACTGCGGTAATTCCATTTTGACGACCCCAGCATCGCTACTGAGCAGAACTTTGGTTGGGAGAAAATAAAAAAGATTTCAACAAACTTTTCCTATTGCATTTTAGTAAATAGACCAGATAGCCATCCTTTTTCGAGTTCTTTGCAGCTCCAACTAATAAGCGGAATGTCACTAGAATTAGAAAATAAATTACTCCAGGCACATTGGATTATTTGGTAAATAAGACACTGTACAGCAGCAAATGCATCCACGGATGAAGACGAATCCAAGATGAAATTTCAAATTTTTATGTTTGCTCTTTTCAGAAAGAAACTAAATTAGTCTGCAATTTTATTTTCAAAATAAACAAAAACAATGTAGGGATAGTGATTAGTAAACCAATCACAGTGCTTCGTAACGTCTTTTGATAAGAAAATATATATAATTGATATTGATTTAATTTCCTTATTATTATAAATGTGATTGCTGGAATGCAAAAGACGCAATTGCTGCGATTATTGCGGTTGTTGTGGTTGTTGTAGAATTGTATTATAAATGTGATTGTTGCGCATGCAAAAGACGCAATTGCTGCGATTGTTGCTAATGAGATCTTAATAATACATGTCCACAGACAAAACGGAAATATAAGTCTTCTAATCCTTATCAGAAGACTAAAAGCCGCACTGCACTTATGACAGTAGAAAATTTCCGTTTTCCGGAAGAAGAGCTGTAAAGACAAAGCGTGAAAATATAGCAGGCGGTAGTCTGTACGATTACTGTTAATATTTTTATAAGTGTCTCTGTCTCTTTCCTTTCTTCCTCCTAAACGTGCTTTGTAAAATTTTTAGTTTAAAGGCTGTAATGTAGCAGTCGTTCTGGATGAATTTCGAAGGAGGAAGAACTTAAGGCCTCATCAATTCGAAGGATGATTAACAAATTTGAAGAAACTGAATCCTTGCTCGTTAAACTTGGAAGAGGAAGGACGCCTGCTTCACCTCAAGGGAAATTGCAACTACTGTAGTCGAGTGATCAACGGATAATGCTACTGAAACTAACAGCGCACGGGAAGTATTCAGGTAACTGGAAGTGTCTGATTCCAAAACTGTGTGGAAACTTCTTCGAAAACGAATTCACTACTATCGGTACAAAATAATCCAACAGTTCCAAGGAGATGATAGTGAAAAATGATTGTCATTTGCTCCAAATACGTTTGATCAAAATGTAAGTGAACGATGTTTGGCCATGGATTAACCTGTGGAAGATGAGACCCGTTGTTATCTTGACAGGCCTAACACTAAACTGCAGCATCAGAAGCACCATCTGTTATTCTGAAAATCCTATTGCATTTGTCATCTAGTGTGCTGTGCTAGTTCAATATTCATCCTAGAGCACTGTTTTTCAAAAAACTGAGTAATAACCTTTGTGGAATAACCACCTGTTCCATCACAGCTTAAACATATACTGTAAATGCTGCGATGTTTCGTTATTTCTCAACTGCAGTAAATAGAATGCTAAATAAGATAATTTTGATGCAAGATATTCCCGCTCTTATTGAATGACCAGTAAAGCAGCTGTTACATCACTTACTGGAAGAGTCATTGGAGTTTTGTAAGTACAATCCATCAGAATACAGTTTCTTCATACGGTCTGACAGACAAGATGTAATGAAGATGTAACTTAACACCTCATTTAAAGTTTATAATTGATTGATCTTCCTTGGAAACATCCCTCATTGATCCGCTCATTTCCATCGCTATCGTTTCAGGAGATAAATCTACTATTAATCAATTTTTAAAATATTCTAAAACTTTCTCTCTTTTGACAGAACATAAATTAGCCTTTTATCTCTGGATATTTTGATGGAACGATAAGCTCTTATGTCATTCATTTCTATCTCCAAATATTTAAGTGAATATTTTATTGATTATTAGATATTTCCATTCATTAATCCGACACGTAATTACGGGATTATGAGATTATTTGATGACCTTCTAACTTTTGTCAACTTTTAATTCATTCTCAAACAACAAATTGTCATTTAGAAATATTCAAAAACTTCGGAAAATCCATTATTATTTAAAATCTACTCAATTTCAGAAGAAAATAACAGTTAAAAGGGTTTTTGGTTGAAAACAAGATCTTCCAAGAATCTGAGGCATTAAACTATGAAAAATAAAATGTTGGTTTTTTTATTTTTAAGTTTTTTTCTAAAGCAGCAAAAAACAATGAGACCTCGTTCCTGTAAAATAAAACCGCCGAATATAAACAGTATCTTTAAATTTTCCATTTTTTTTTTTATATAAGCAAATATTTACTTCAGTTATCGAAATCCAATTAATTTGAGATATATCAAAATATGCAGTGAAATTATTGTGATTATTTAAAACTCCCTTGAATATCATTGCTATGGAAGCAATAAAATTCTATGATATCTTATCTTACAGCGGAATTTCTCGACGACCAAGCAACTCAAAAGTTTTTAAATAACCAAGTTACATTAAATTACGAAGTTCTTCATTTCTATAACTACCAGCAGACTTAGCAATAATTTCAGATGACTCCCTTTTTTGACAGCTTTCTAGATGGGTTCAATAACCCCTGTCCCATTACCACAAAGCAAAATATTTCAAATGAAAATGTAGGAAACATTTGTCTATTTTTTGGAAAAAGCTAAATGTGAATTTAAGTTTCTTTATAGTAATATTATTGTGAAAATTTATTTACTATTGTATCATCTTGTTGGTGTCTTACCTCTCAATAAAATTGTTCGTTCTTATAACTAAGATTTTTTTTTTTTTTACAAATGATGTGGGCGTTAATGAGGCAATAAGTGTTTCGTCATTTAGAAATTTTGAAGAGATCTTAATAGGTGGTAATCAGAGATCAAGAGAATAATGCGGGTGAGTAAAGAGCTCTCAACCTATTCGTTTATTTTTTTTTTTTTTGTCAAGTTGCTTAAAGACACCTTAAAGTATCGAGTTGTGTTGTAGGATGTCTCAAACGGCCAGTATTTGCAATAGAAGTTCCTCCGTAGTAATCGTTTTTCTCCTGGTCTTAACACCTCGTAATATGTGGGTCCCTCTTCCTAACCGAATTAAAACGGTGCATTCCTTTTTTTTTTTTTTTTTTTTCAACTACAACATTGTTCCCTCAAGTAAGTGACCCTTATGAAATCAGCAACTTTACCGACAATGAACCAATAATTTAAACCTAAAACTTCTCGTGTTTAAAGTATAGTGTTTAAAGTATAGTGTTTAAAGATAAAAACTGCTGTTGGCAACAATTGTTAGTAACTGTCAACAATTTTTGCAATTACGAAATTTTCCTTTCAAAATCTGCGGACAGAACTTTCCGATAGACCTAATTCATTCTGTTGGCCAAAAGAACCAATTGTTGATCGTCGCCCCGAAAGTTATAGGTTAATAAACTTAAGTATGTAAGATTAAATAAAGTAACCGACAAACGAGCTGTTGAACGAAAAATAATTACATTGTGAATGCACAAGAAATCAATTGTAAACAGTCCTTGCTATGTTAGATTACATGTATCCGCATTATCCTCTACAAGTTTTTATCTTTCGGAAATGGGATAGATACATTAAGCAAGCAATAAAATAACCGGAATTTCATAATTTATTATTCAAACAGTTTTTAAATTATAAAGTAATGGGCTTTTATGTTTGTTTTTTATTATGTAAGCTAAACTACTGTATATAGCAGGGGTTGTTTAACTTAGTCATTTACGATAACCTTCAGATGTTTGACAGCCGCAAATATGAACAAATCTTATCTCCACATTTTTGTTGTTATTGGCATATTTTGTTACCAAGAATATCAAGAAATAGTATCAAGAAAAAAAATATACATAATAACATTATTCATGAATGTAGTTTTCTAATGTTAATTTATATTAATATGAATAATTACAAAGTAGACATCTACATAAATATTGTATTTATAATAAATGTTTTCAAAATACTTTCTGATTATTATTTGAACTACATTGATAATATACATTAATGAGCAACTGAAACATCTAAAAAAATTGCTACTACGAAATTTCTTTACTACCCGAATGAAATCTAGTATTAAAATTAAGATTTAAATTCTTAAATATGAACATTAAATTTTGTGTTTAATCCAGTGGACTTAATTTATATCCAATAAATAATTATAAAGCTTTAATATTTTTTTTTATTTATCTGTTATATGAGTTTAACGTAAAAAAGAGCTCAGCCAACATTTTTGCGCGAGCCGCAATTTTTATGTCAAAGATCCGCATGTGACTCGCGAGCCGCGGTTTGACCACCCCTGGTATTTACGTACACAGGGTGGACCAAAGTTGAAAGAACGATGCAACCTAGCAAAATAACAAAAGAAATCCATTTGAACTTGGGTGCGGAAATGTTTTATTCAGATGTTGAAGAATGATTAACACGTGCATACGTTGTGTATAGCCACTGTTAGATGAGATGTTGAAAGTGGTCTCTACCAGCAGCAACACTTGTCTAACACTGTCGTCGTGAGGAGTGTCGGACATGCTCAGACATGCCAGGGGTATCCTGAATCGTTGAACATCCATCCACAATGCGGTAACGCAATGTTTGTATATTGGGAACCAGTCTAGCATAAGCTAGCGTTTTAGTCCCAGGGGAAAATAAAAGTGTGGTCACTAAGTAATATTAATTATGCAATAATAAAATTTTAATTGTGTAACACTGAAAGTAATATGTCAAATGGGTACGAAGTGATCTTTGTTTTATACAATGAATCTGCATCCATGAAATAAGATGCATTGTTAGCAATCTCGTGTGAATAAAAGCTTTGACAGTTGGCAAATTACAAGATTTAAGTTAAGCTGTATAGTAAAAAAACGTCAAATATCAATTTAGAAAAATTATATTTCTAAAATAACTTATTTTAATCAGAATTACAACGGAGAAGCAAGTTCCGATTGTTAACAGTGACGAATCAACGGAGGATTGATTCAGAGAATGGTTACGAATAATAATGAAGAAGAAAGTTTTTACCTCTGCTCATTAATTCATAGTAAAGATAATAAATATGAGCCAACGCACAAATAAATTTAACAAATTATTATTCACAATATAAAAAACATACATACATACATGCTTTGGAGCTTTCGAGCTGCCTTCGCGGAGCTCATTTTCAGTAAATTTACAAGAGTATTCGGTCCTATATACAGAATATAAATGTGTGTGTTGGCTGATACTTATTGCTTCACTACGAATAATAATAAAAGTTCAGTGATCGAGAATAACCAGAATCAATAAGAGACAAGCTGAGCGATTTATCCAGATATTCCTCTGTATTACCGGACTCAAGGAACTCAAAAAAGATTCAGTGAAGAGACGTTTTCGAACATCTGTTGTTCTATCTGTAGATAATGTAAAAAGCAGGATCTATTCTTTTATTGTAAGTTAGTTTACTAAAGTTTTATTTATCACCGTATTAATTCTATTGCTATCTTCAGTTGCCATCTCCCACAAAAAGAAATTACTTGATTAGTAGAATTTACAATAGTCTATCGTATATTCTTAGTTATTGAATACAATCCAACTATTCAACTACTAGTTCAAATTATGTGTTAGCTCTTGTTCTATTCCTACTGCAGAACAGTTTTATTAGTACGATTATATATAAAATCATATCAAGACCTACATTTATATGGAAAAAGAATTTTAAGATCTTTCCCTCTTTTTTAAATTATTATTTTGTTTTTCAAAATTAGCACTGTTTCTAATTTTTGAATTCCACATTTATTTATAACTGAAACAATTCACAGTGGGTTTTCAGAATCCATTTGTTCAAACATTCTCGAGTGTTCTGCATTAAACCAAATCAATTCAGTACAAATAACAGAAAAGGAAAACAAGACATAGATACAAGACAAAAATACTCAAGGATTTAGAAAAACAAAGAATTCTAAATGCGTTTAAAGTGCTTCTAAAAGATTAATAGAAAAATAAAAATCCACGTGGACAAATAGGCTTCCATTCGTGGACAGAAACAAATTTAGTCAATCGAATGAAATGAAGAGATTTCACAAACAAATTTAATTGAAGAAGAGAGCAAGGAAATTTATGTTAAGTAATTAGATCTAGTGAAATTAGATCCCTCAAGTATTACGGGATTTTCTATTGAAACAGTATTCGTTGCTCCTGACTATTTGCCCAGTGAGATTATAATGCAGAATTAAAAAGCACGAACATGGTTGCCATGGAAACTTGAAATTTAACTAAGATCGTGAAAAAAAGTTGATAAAAAGCAGTTATTCGCTGATAAAAATAAGTAGCAAATAAGAAACAGGGCTGTGGAAGGAAGTAAAGAAATAAACATTTTTAAAGGGCAATGAGATCTGGGCATTTTGCGATATGGGAATTGAATGCCAATGTACTCTGGATGTTGTTGTTTGGAATTATTTGGATGTATCAAATCCATTATGATCTTCGCAGGAGTCGTAAAAGCCTTTCCTAAAATTCCCTTTACAACATTGTTAGCGACCCATTTGGGACCTTTTGCGTCTTTCTTCCTATAACTCCCGAACTGAAGGTCGGAGCGCCAAACTAATTTCACCATCGTGTTCAGAAGTCATTCGTGAACTGTAGGAATGAGTATTTAACTCTGCATATCCGGAAAAATGCGGACTCAGTCCACTGTTTGTTTCCGTAAGTTTGGAAATGTTTTGCTCTACAACTTCTGACCCGATCGACTTGAAGTTTGGATATGCTTTAGTTTAGAGTGTCTACTATACAATCTATATTTTTATTTCTGCCTATCCGGAAAAATGTGGACGTCGTCGACTGTTTCCGGAAGCATTCGCATTTTCCCGGATAGACAGAAATAAAGAAATATTATTGTATAGTAGACACTAAAGCATATCCCAATTTCAAGTCGATCGAGGCATTAGTTGTCCAGGAAAAAATTCCCAAACTTAACCTTTTTTGTTTTTCTTGATTGCAAATAATATCGGCATTCTCTGAGCTTTAATATTATTTCTCTGGCTCTTATCTCATTGCGTCACACACACAGAGGAAGTGATAGGAGATACTTAATAATAATCTGAATGTTGTCCTCGCGGCCTAATGGATGAGACGTCTGACTTCGGATCATAAGGTTTGATTCTTGTCGAGAAAGTTTCATTGTACAAATTATTTCGCTCATGTTCAATGTCCCCGTGGGTTTTATTTCATTAATGTGTAGCCCCATAATTTTATGCTTTGCACAAAATTTCTTTTACTTGTTTAATTTACGAAGTATTTAGATCACATTTGGCTAGTCGAATAAGCAGCTTGAATTCTTAATATTTTTGAGGGTCTACGATAACTAATTAAAAAAAACCTCAAAAAATGCAAATTATGTTGTTTAGATAAATACAGTAGATTCGGGCATGTAATTTGTTCTTAGGTACTAAATGAAGTTATATAATTTAATGTAAGGTAGCATCTAAGAATGTTGATAAAAAGCTTTAATTCACTTGAGTTACTTTGAATTAAGAGCACACTATTTTTAGTTTATATTTATTATCACGTTTTAATATTTTCAAATGGAATATTCTAGAATTGCTATTTGTTTTGTTTCTCTTTGCCTACCAAATTATTTTTTTTAAAATCTGCTGATAATCGAGTGCCCATTATGTTTTTCAGTAATGTTTTCTTTATGGAATAGCAAAAATAACAACTTACGAAGGTTTATTTTAAATAAATACAAAGCATATTGCAACGGTTTTCAAAAAATGTCTATAATGAGTTCGTCGTTGTAAAAACTTCTTAAAAATATGAAAACATATTCCAGTTTTACAATGACACAACTGAAAAATAGTTCATGTTTGTTAAGCTTTTGCGCAACCACAACGTCTACCTTGTAACAATAGAAACATCTTTTTTGTACGCTCTTTTCACTGAGATACTGACTTGAAAAAGACTTTATATAAAAAGTCTTCATTACAGTCTTCATTCTTAAAGAAATGAAACCACAACATTTTTTTTTTTATTTTAATGCTGATTTTGCGAAATCGGTTACGACGTGAACAAACTAGTCAATGATTCAGCAAAACATTACGCAGATACTTCACTTTAATACCGCTATATTAAAATGTAGAAATCGTAGAAAAAAAATCAGTCACTTAACCACAAATTCTTTCTTAAAATAAAATTAAGCTTATTTCAAAAACATGTTCAGAATGTCAAAGTGTACCTTGGTTTATTTCATTATTATTTAATATTATGAATAATATAATGAAAAGACAGAAAGATTGCTTTTTTTCTCTTTATATAGCGAGAGAAGTGGGATAGGCGAAAGGAGCGAGCAGAGAGCTCAGTTAATAATCTAAAGAAAAAGAAGTTGAAGATTGAGTCGTTAAATTATGAAAAAATAACTCCGTTTTTTAGTTTTTGTTTTGGACTGGTTATTTTATTTAGATCAATTTCTAATTTCCGGATGAAAGGAAATGAGAAAAAATGAAAATCTACAAAAATATTGATAATAAAATGGGATTTAAAGATGTTTACCAGATAAGAGGATGGGGGAAAAAAACAAAAAAGATTACTGCTTTTGTATTCAGGTAAACAGGATGCGATTAGGCTTATTTTTTCCCAAATTAACAAAATTTTAATTATGTGAAAAAAAATTGAATTGAAATAAAAAGAAAATTAAAAATATTAACTAATAAATAAAAAAAAGTTAAGGATTTTTTTTTTCTCTAAATTAAAACAAAAAAAATAAGGAAATTATGATAAAAAAATAGATTAAAAAAAATCAATTTTATTGAAACATGTGCCTCATAAATAATGAAATCTCTTATTTGCAGAAAAAAACTGTAGGAAAATTCAATCATTTCGATTAGGCATAAAAAGAAAAAAAATGTTTTCGAAATTGATGATTTTTTTATTTTTTTTTTGTTTATTTGAACTTTCTCATTTTGGGCTCATTCAAATAAATTCAATTCCTTGTTGTAACTCCTACCCGTGGCGTTGCTTTTGAAAATGCGAATCAAAGCCGGTTTTGTCTTGTTTTTCGAAAACGCACTTTCTATGTATACTAGAGATGTTAATATGAATCGCGCACAAACGAAAGAAAATCTCATCAGAAATATTACGAGAATAATAAAAATATAATAATTCTTCAATAAATGAATATTTTTAATAAGAAACATAGAAAACCTCAATATAAATTTAGATAAAAAATTAGACGATCCAAGTAAAATTGTAAGTAAACTAGTCGGCTACCCATCGCTTATGTAATGGAAAACAGCTTTTTATTTATTAAAAAAAAAAACAACACACACACACACAAATTACATCAAGTAAACTAAAACTAAAATTAAAAAAAAAAAAATAATTTAATTTTTAATGTCTATATTCTCTTAATCCACGACTGCTTTTAGAACTAGCATGTGAATCATATTTCTATGATATATTTTTATTTTTTATAAAGGTTAGAATGTAGTCCTCGTGGTCTAAAGGCTAAGCCGTCTAACTTTTGAGCAGAAGGTTGCATGTTCGATTCCCGTAGCGAACTTGTAGAAATTATTTCTATTTTCACAAATTACAACAATTGCACCAGACAGACAGAGAAATTAAAGATTTTAGTAATATAGATATACTTTTCACTGGTGTTTGAGCTACAAATAGTATTGGTTTTTAAGTTACAAATAATAATTTTTCAGTATTCTACCTAATGTAAATAGTGCTTCTTTCTTTCTTGACTCTGTGTTTTTTATTTCAATTGATACTTTACAGTGGTTTTTGAGTTGTAAATAATGATGGTTTTTTGAGTAACAAATAGTGATTTTTCAGTATTCTGCCTAATAGAAATACTGAAATATATAATTTCTTCTTTTTTTCTTTCTTTCTTGACTCTCTTTTTTTATTCCTATTGATACTTTTCAGTGGTTTTTGAGTTAGAAAT
>JAFIDM010001028.1:28083493-28116826 GCA_023159025.1 Thereuonema tuberculata | reverse complement strand
TCAATATTCTACCTAATAGAAATAGTGCATCTTTCTTTCTTGACTCTCTTTTTTTTTATTTCTATTGATACTTTTCAGTGGTTTTTGAGTTACAAACAGTGATGGTTTTTGAGTTACAAACAGTGATGGTTTTTGAGTTACAAAAAGTGATTTTTCAGTATTCTATCTAGCTTCTTTCTTTCTTGAAACTCTTTTTTTAATTAAAATTGATATACTAATTGTAAATTTAAAAAAGATAAAAATAGAAGTCGTACTTCATATGTAGTGAGCTCCTCTATTATCGAAACAGCACTTAAATTTCAGCTTCCTAGATTACAGGATTTCTCAAGTATCAGTAACTTGTCATTTTAATTAACAGTAAGATCCATCTGGACTTTGATTACTGAAGACACCTACAGGTTTTAAGTTAGTAAAGCAATAACACCATCGCATTAATTAGTTATAAGAAACTTGTCACACCTAGAAAAAGATAATTTTATTGATTTCCATTATTTCTACTTACTTTTCTTGCAAAGTAAGAGGATGAGAACTATGTTTGTCTCGCATTTTATTTGGAACTGAATATAGGACTTCAGGTTATCCCTACACAAGATCTTATAAATGAAGAAGGATGACGCATTTTCATTCAATATCTTTCCTTTTACATCAATTTCGTGTAAAAACTATTCGTTGTTTTTTTTGCTTAATTTTCGTCACGTACTTGATTACAAACTGAAATTTGTTAGTTTCTTAAATAAAATAAAATAAAAAGAAAAATAATCTTCTAGAACATTCTGTTGTTTCAGGGATTCCTGACATATTCCAATAAAGTCTGCGCTGCCAAAATCTCCATTACCAATCCAATTGATCCCTCATTGAAACCGACGTTCCATCAATTTATTTTCTTTATTTGGGGTCCACTGAGAGCAAATCAGGTGACGTTGCCAACAAATTCACAACTGTGGTAAATCAACCAGAACTAATTAAAACTTCCTTTTGCATGACTTAATGCCATTTATAGGTGAGTAACAAACAGCTACTCAAAATTAATGTGTGGGAGGCGGGATTAGGGAGTAAACAATGTTTCAAAACTAAAAGTTACAATATTTCTACAATATTCCTTCTACCCTCCTCCCTAAAAAAAAATATTAAAAAAAAACCTTAAACACAATACAGTGCCTTTTATATTCCCGGATTATCTTTAATTTATAAAATAGAGAAGTGGTATTTTGTAAAACAGACACTGGTGAAACTAGTGTCTTAAAAAAATAGTTCAATGAAAGTAATGGGTCACTGAATGACTAATGAGGTTATTGATGGACCTCATTTGAATTTACTACAAGGATCTTAAAAGCAATTTAGCTCAATTCAAGAACTCTAATGCAGATTGGGAGTTTTAATATTGATGAAAAGGATGACATTTCAATAACACTATTCTTAAACCATTTGCATAAATGTGTTCCCTTAATTCCTAAATATTGTAATGGTATTTGTGGGAGTGTCTTTGGGATCTAAAGATAACGAGTAAAGTTCTGGAACTGAACTGAATTAATTTGTTAAACGAAAAACATTGGTTTTTGTAATATTTAGTAATTTCACTTCATTTGGAAAAAGTGGAATTTGGGGAATAACAAGTTCAAGAAAGTAAAGCTTGTTGGTTATTAAATCCCCAAGATGATATAATTCAGTTAAAGGTAAACAGAAGAACTGATAAACTACAAATATCAAATCCAAATATCGAACTGAACTGGTAATTATACGATGAAATTACAGATTGAAAATATATTTAAAATATATATAGGTCATGCCAATAGGTCAGTTTGAAATCAAACTTTGATGCAGAGATAGAAGCAGTGGAACAACTTATCTACACACCCAGCAAATTAAAAAAATGTTTTCTTGATAGATTCAAAATCAGCAATACAAACAAAGAGCATCTAAAAATAGCCAAATTACAGAACAAATTCCAGAAGTAAGAAATTAAGTAAAACTACTAGAAGGTTTATCCAAAGAAATGCAATTTGAGAGGATACCTTCACATTTTGACTTATTCGGAAACGATGAAGACGATTATTTAGCAAAAAAAAAAAGGAACTAAACTTTATCGTTATAATAAATCCATCAGGATTAAGATGCTTAAACGAATCATAAAAACAAAAACTGAAACAAAAATAAACGAACAAAATGAATCAATTGTCTGAAAACAAAAAATGGGCAAACATAGATAAGACCTGGAAAGAAAACGATACTAAACCTCGAAAAGAAGCTGTTGCCTTATTCAGACTAAATTCAGAACACGACTGTTTTTCCGCTCACCTACATAAGTTTAAATTTTTAATTCAGTCATACGTATCTTAAGTAATTTACCAGGATCGACTATGGGGATGAAGATCTTCTTGTTTCTAGGACTTAATAAGAATTTCCAAACTTCAAAAAACATAAATGGTTTATATTGGGAAGCACGGTACCAAACGGGTTAAAAGCACCCAACTTATACAGACAATGGATACTTACCTATATTCAAGATATCCATGGAGAATTCTTCGAGCACTCGAAATGCAATGTATAGAATATTATCAGCAAAGTACACTCATCTAATTTCAGCTATTTAACTGATATCAAGCATCAGCGGAAAAGGGAGGTCTAATATTAATGGAGGTAAGTTTTAAGAATCAAGTTTGTGAAAGACTTCAGTTATGAGATCAACATCTTTATTATTTATCAGTGCATTTCATGTATAATTATTTATGATATAGCAGCAGTAAATTATTCCTAAGTGATTTCCAAGAACTTGCTCTGTTTTGTCTATTATTCTGTATTTCAATTAACGTAATGGAATCTTCAGTTATTAATTTATTTCTGTTAATATTTTTCTGTTGTCAAACCTTTTCGAAATCCAAAGATTTAATTTCAGATCGATCATTTGTTATTTATGGACAATTTCTTTTCAAAGATTTTTTTAGAGATCTTTCGTAAGATGTTAAAGTTTCTTAAATCCACTAATTTATAGAATTCTTTCCAATCAGACATTCGAAACGGACACTACTTAAAATCACGAACGATATTTCTCAAGCCACAGATAATACGCATGTATGTTCTCTTATCACTGCGTAAATCTCTAAAGCCTTTCATAAGAATTTTGCATTGCTAAATTTTCGAACTTGTGTTGTAACTGGTTTTCTTCGTTTCTAACTAATGGCCTCCATTGCATTTCTCTTTATTCAAGAATTTCAGATTGGAAATTCACTAAAGGAGTACCACAAGGATCTCTTCTAGGTCCATCTCTCTTCTATATTTACATATCAATAGCAGATCTTATCACTGTTCGCATTATTTGTAAGCAGATAATCTATAATTTTTCCTTTTCACTGCAGTCAAACATTAAATGCTGTTGACATCTGAGTAAAGATATACAGAAAATTTAACTTTGCCTACTGTTGTCGCTTTACTCTTAATCCCAAAAAATTTAATCACATAAATTCTACTAAACAGCAAGTTTCAGGAGCTTACTTCAAAAGCTACAACTTACAATAATCATATCTTATCAATAGATGCTACATTACCGGTATAGAAAAAAAAAAAAAACCCTCAATTTCACATTCAGTGAAACTTCAGCAGGGAAACATTTCCCACAATGCACTAGTAGAGCTTAGAGTGTATTACGGTTTATTACTAGATCAACATTTCCTAAATTACTAAAAGCACTTTCTTGCTGTTGTGTTATCTCGTTTCAATTATTGTTACCCTGTCCTTGGGGATTTCTACAACTGTCAGATTGAATCTAGTGAGGTTCAAATTCGGTTTGTTTTTACTCTCAAGCTCTTCGATAGGATTCAACTACAGAAATTAAATATATTGGCTTCAAAGGGATCAGTTGCAGTCTTTCACTTTGGAATTGTAATGTGTAAATTTATATCAATTATCTTACTATCTCGTCTAAATTATACTCGACTAAATTAAAAGCCTTTCATTTTACTTTTTAAAGACGTAAGACAAGTAAATTTCAACAGTTCGATTATTACAGGATGAAAATCTATTCGTAAACAATCCTTTTTTTCTATCTCTTTCTTTTGTTGTGTTTGTCTTTCTTTAAACTAGACTTTAGTCCAAACTATCTGATAATATAAGCATTTGGCATTATACGTTTAACCTCGCTTTGACTGTAATGACCTTTTAAGAAAATGTGTTGAATCCTTTCACAGTCAACGCAATAAGAATTAGAATGAGTTCGTCATTAATTTCACAGCCTTAAAAGAGAATCAAAATTATCCATCACTTTCTTTTTATTTCGTACTATCACAACTAAGGAATTCATTAATCAACTGCATTCATGACGTTAGTGAGAACTAATCTGGCAGACTTATAGGATTAGTGTTCTCATACTACGTCGACCTAAACAACTCTTTCCTTTCCATTATTATAAAATGTATGTAAAAATATGATTCACCGAATAGAAATTAAGATATACAATTTCGAACTGAGTTACTCCTCTTTGAGATTAACAAATTTATCATTATGCCACAGTGCCACAGTAGCAAAAACATTACACATTTACGAAACTGCATTTTATTTATCAATTTAACTCACGGAAAACGAGGAACGGGTAAAAATTAATACGTTTTTAATGTATCTGTTTGATGAGGCTCTTATCTACGTGACTATTTCTTATTACCATAGCAACGAATTGAAAATCAGCACAAAGAGAAAAGGTCGACTTCATTTCTATTAAGTATTAAACATTTTTTTTTTCAAAATTTATTGATAAAAAAGATTGGTAATTAAAAAATATTTATCCTTTTTTTTATTTTATTAGTTAAAACTTCTTTAATAATATAACTATGTTCGTCATCAGTATCATGACGAAGCAAACCGGATCACAGTAACACTTTTGTCAAGATGTGTCTCGCTCCCCCTTCCTTAGATGGAAGTTTGTTGGTAGATGCCAACAATTGAAATGACAAAAAGACATTTCTGCAGCCGAAATATAGGTTTACATTGAAATGCTATCGATGATGGAAGATTCATGTTTAGAAGTGACCTCTTGACAGCAAAAATCTGCTGCCATTCTCTCAATGCAATGTTTCAAAACATCTTTACTTATTTACAAGGGAAAACTTTCCTTCATATGTATGCGAGATACAATCATACAAGGCGCAGAAAACCAACCATTTCTTCTCTTGCCATTAACTCATTATTATCTGGACTTTCATCAGACATTACCAAATAATTCTCAAATATATACAGGAATTGGTAAAAGCGTCTTTATCACGTTCACTGATTCTTATCTAACACTTGGGATTCAATTGGTATCAGAACAACTTTTATTTCAGTGCTAAAATTCTTGAGGATTTGTTCTTCACAAAATAGTATTCTTTTAAGAAATAAATCAATTAAAAACTCCTTTAGTTGATAAGGTTGTAATGACTGAATTTCTTTAAGTATCTTCACAAGAGACTGACGATATTATTTGTCTATCCTTATATATTATAAAATATCTATGTATTCTACAAGTCCTCAGGAATCTTATGTAAAGTAAATTTTTAGATTTAAGAAAGGAAAATGATGTAAAATAAAAATTAAAATTTAGGAACTCGTTTGACTTTTGATCCAAATGGGTTCTATTGCTATAAAGCAGAATTTTGTCAACAAAATTTATATGTAAATTAAGCTTATACTGATTTAAACCAATTTAACATTCGTTAAAATTCAGGTTAAAATTCGTTAACATACAAAGAATATATACAGTAGTTGTATTACTTAATGTGTACGCAGAGATTTATATCTGCCAGATTCGTCTCCTATCACGTATAAATACATTTTGTAAGTATTACCACTAAAAATTATTTAATGTTCGGAAAGCAAATTAAAAATAACTTAATGCAAGGAAGTATCTACTGCATTGAATTTTTTTCATTGCAACAGCTTTCCCATTGATCAAAAAGGACATCAGTATAATACCTATCACAGAAGATGGAGGTGATTTTAATAATTCAAATTTCGAGTACTTGGATTTGAAAGTACATTTGAAAAGATTTGAAAGCACAGAACAAGACATATATAACATTAATGAATTAACCACTGAAATACAGAACATTGAATAATCTAAGTAAGAAATGTATGTTAATGCAAATCGAAAATTGGCAACGACTATATTTCGACATTATTTAATTGTTGAAAATTTTGATGAAGGGATATATGAGTAGTTGGAATTTACATTAAGATTTTACAGTTAGTGATTGAAATATAATAGTATTGATGAATCATTTAAACTTTATCAGAATTGTAGAATGAAGATCAGAAATTCCTTCTTTAAATGATTTACATAGTTCCTTTATCTGTAAACACCTCCTTTACTTTCTTTACATTATCTTACCCCTTATAACAATGGACAAAGAACCTATCAAGGAGTTTCGAAAAATTTTTTTGACCTATACATAGCAAGAATATAAGTTTAAAATGTTCGTGGATACATACCAAGTAAATGTTGTAAATTTTTCTTTGACATCTAATCAAACTTTAGTATTATTAACAAACAATCTGATCTTATTAGACATTAATTTCTTTTATTGGTGATCTAAGAAATCACAAGACTTAACAGTAATAGGATATTACTAATTTTGGTTTTCAAGTTTTCAGATAATTTTTCAAGTTTTCCAATGAGTAAAAGTTGATACAAATATTTCATTTCCAGTTAATATGAAACAAAGTTGAAAATACATCTACATCAATAAAACAGGTTCAATGCTGCAATGGGTCTTTGCCAAATCATGTAAAAAATATTTAAGTCTACAATGGAAACTCAAAGGCGAGATTAAGAAAGATTTACGATAATCTTACATCGAGACAGAACAAATTGCCTTATGGAGAAGTTGCAAAATCTCAAATCTCTTAATCAAATATTAGAACGAAAGAAAATCTTCACTGCAACAATATTATAATAATTCACAAACGAATCCTTCCATCAGCGTTCATGTTAGGATCGAGAAAGTTTAGTTTCAGCTCCGATTTTGACAAAAAAAAGTTCATTCAATTTTAATAAATGAGCAGGATCGTAACGAATCTTATTAAACGATGATTTTTGATATAAATTAATAGGAAATTCCACGACATTTGCTCTTAGATAAATACTAATTGCATTTTTACTCCATTTCAACTATTTTGAGATTGTAATTTAACTTTTTATATGGACTAAAATAAGTTTAAATATTGACTAAAGATCCTAAAACTAGTTGAAATGAGTTGATGTATAAGCGTATATTTTTTTGTAGTTACATTACTATTACTTATCACAGTGATATATAAACAAAGTTTATGTATGCTCTGTACTGATAAAGCTATGGAAAAAAATTAATTATCCGCATGTATTGTTTTTATCTTGCCAATAGTATTCCATGTCAAAAAAACCCGTTTGCCTATTTGTAGTTACGATCACAACAGCTTATAAACAAATAGAAAAGGTTCAGTTTTTGTTTCCTTTGCAATTCATGAGATCCGAATAAATCAGAATTTAATGTCTGCGGCGTGTAATATAGTCAACCCATTTCCCATTCTTGCCCATTTGTGTTAATACCGTAATTTGACGAATATACCAAAACAAACTGTAACTTCTTTACTAACAAAGGAAACTTTTAAATATATAACGTTTTTTTAAATTGAAACAATCCAAAGCATTTTTAAAAATAATGCAAAGTATATAATTTAAACAAGTCGTATCATTGATGCGGGTAACCGTATAATTTTTGGTCACGAGGAAGACCATTTTTAAAGGAAGTTTAAAGAGTCTTGACATATTCTTATGAATAAACCTTACAATGATAAATTTTCCAATAGGCTTGCAGGATGGTTTACATATATGTAATTATAGAATTTGTATTTTGTTTCTTTATTAATTTTAGTGAAAGGTCAGTGGATTCGGTAGCTCAGTGGTAAATGTTTTGGCTGCAGGTTCAAGAAGCCAGATTCAATTCACTACCGCCGATGTTTCCATGGGTATTTCTTTCTCCAGATGGTCGTGGGGGTTCACCCATACCTCTGTAAAATGGTACCGGTTTTTTTTTTTTTTTTGATTTTTCACCTCTGGATTACAGGTAGACGGATCTATATCTAGAAATCTAGATCTCCAGTGATCCTTTTAACTGAAAGCTTATTCAATTTTATTACTTGATCACTTAAAGAAAAATGGAACGAAAAAATAAACCAAAATCCATGAAAAACCTAATATTTATAATTGTAAAATTATAATTCACTTAAAATTAGATTATTTCGGACATACTGGAAAATAGGTTTCTGAATTGGTCTAAAAATCCCATCAAATCTTTTTTCGTTCTCAAGTGTGGGAACGGTCTGCAAGTTGTTAACTTGTCAGATTAAATGTGAAACTTATTAAAATTTACTTGAGTCAGAGTGAAAGCCTAATGGGATAACAATGAAGACAGTGCGCGCACGCGGAAGCCTGCACGGACAAAGATGCCATGAATATTTTTTTTTTACTTAAATGAGCAATGAGATATAAAGAAAGAGATACATTTAAAGAAAGGAACGTGTAAAGCGGAATATCCTATTCCAATGTAAACTGGAAATGTACCTATTAAAATAATATTAAAATGAATGTCCTTTTATCTCTGATGTTGATTTACAACAACTTGAGAGAAACCTTCAACTTCTAAGTTAAGCAATCGGTTTAAGTAAATATCAATGAAGATAAATATTAAGTATATAAAGATAATAAGATTGTTGGATATGAAAAGTCTGAAATTTAATTCGAGATATTTTCGACAATTTGCAACAGCTTAACTAAAATTTTAGAATAAAAACTCATCTCTTTATTTTGATATTGTATTGCATGAAGTAAGTTGTCAGTAATTTCATCAAAATTACGATAAACTTCACTAAATGCTAAAAAACCAAAATACCACAACACAATATGTACTAAAGACAATATTCTTTTTTTATATCACAAACTTACCAAGCTGATCTTCATAATTCTTACTAACGTATTAAAGGCAACACTTACCTAAAATTGAGAAAAAAAATAATTCATTAAGTATATCATTACAGAAAAATATTACAAAACATTAAGTTTTATTATCATTTTTAAAAATAATTATAAAAATATACAATAAATTTTAATTTGTACAGTAATTTTTAATTTGTAACAATCAAAGTGCTTCAGCATATTTCAAGGACACATTAAACTTTAATTTTTTATAATCTAAACTTGGATTTCTTGTTTCATTCATTTGTATTTCTGAATAAAATTTCGAAATTATTTGATATCCTTAATAATTATAAAAGGAAAAATCTAAGTTTGTTTGTCTCTCTCATTCAATTATGCCTCAACGGTGCAACGGACCTAAATGAAATTTTGCATGCAGGTAGTCTATGACACGGAGAAGGATATAGGCCACTTTTCATCCCGTTCGATCAAGTACTTCCCGGGAGATAGCCCTCCCAAATCTGAATGAATCAATTTCCAAACGTGTCGATGAGCGCAGTTTTGGTTGACAATCAGTGCATTTAAGAAGATCGTTTGCAGGCGCGGATTACGATTAGCTCATGAGTTACCTGATACTTCTACAATGCGATTTATACGGTGATACATATGCATGCCTAGTGTATTTGTAACGCAAGAATGACATCTAGTGAATCAATTTTAATACATGTAAGATTAAGAGATAATGTCGTAGATAGGTGTTATTAATTTTACATGGAAATTAAATATAAAATTTTCATTAATTTAAGATCTGATGTAGTTGCTTGTTTTGTGTTTTTTTTAATTGTAGAAGACTGAAAAATTTGGCAACATCATCCTGAAAAGAACATTGATGCAGCAGAAAAATGCAAATTCAAACTATTTGGATTCAAACTCTAGAAGGAAGCAATGCTGATTTAATTATTCTTTTTCAAGAAAAAAAAAGTTATCTGTATTCAGAAGATATTTAATTAAATCAAAAGGCTTAATATTAATTCTTTAATTTAAAGCCATAAAATTAACAAGTAGTTCTGGAAAACCTAAATATTCTTTGTCCGTATTCAGCCATGGAGAACAAAGGACATTAAGTATTTAATGTGAAAAGTGATATATGATGTTTTAACTAAATTTGTACCGAGTCGAGCGTTTCATAATAGGTCGATGACTTTTGACCCTTCACCTTCATTATTTAATGTTACTGAAACAATGGAGCCTAAGTAATATTGATATAAACAGAAGAGAAATAACTCAAATTTTAACGATTTAGTGAAAATGAATGTTTGTTGCTGTTTTTTTTATCAAAGCACGTGTAGATGTGAATTAATAGACATTGTTAAAAATCGATGAAAATTAACTGTTCGGGATATACAGTTCAGTTCATGAAAGAAGAGCTTTTGATGACGTAATTTCCTTAGGGATTGATGCTTCCAGGACGTAACAGCGCCATCTATTGCTAAGATACGCAACTAAAATCCAATAAGCATTACGAACACAATCTGGTTTTTATAGTTTCTACAATTACGAATGCATTTCTACATTATTGTTATTATTCTTTTAATAATTAAAAACGTTCCACACTATTCCCCTTCTTACCTATGCAAAGTTATTTCCTTTCTTGGTCACGTTTATGCGATCACTAAACGACGCCATCTTGGACTGACTGCTCAAAGTTCACGTTGATGACGTCATGACTGGTGACATTTGCTCCAGACAAAATCGATCGCTACATAATGACCATATAAGGCAAACCCTTCTTTTTTTTAAATCTACTTTAATGCATTTCTATGAGAATTTTTTGGGGCAGACGTAGTTATTTTCTTTACGTTGGAAGCGGCTTACCTGGAGAGCTGCAACATCCCGCCGCCTTTCATCTCTGGTTACGTTCCTATTATATTCTAAAAAACGCTATTACCCTTTCAGAGTTAACACTGTGAGGGACATCAGCGGTTCAAGAGACAAGTGATGCCGGATTGTCGAGAGGTGCTTGTGGGAGATGCTCCACTAAACAGTAATAGTAAGGATAGGGATCGGTAAAGATAACAGAAAGGAAATATATAGGAATAATAAAAGTTAACGAAGAGGAGAAATGGGAATAGAGAAATGTCTTGAAGTTAACATGCGCCGAAATATAGTGAAGAATAACTGAAGTAACACAATTAGTAATTTAAAAATAGGTATATTTACAATTTAAAATTTAACTACTACTAGCTTCACCGACCTCTTCAGCGAATTCCATCCGGCCTCTTCAGCTGAATAAGGATTGCAAAGAAATCATCTCAGAAATCATCTGTCTCTTTCAAGTTTATCAGAACAATTTTGATCTTCATTTCTTCAACAATTCCCTGAGTCATGTTGACCTTGATTTCTAGTTACTGTCTAAGATCTGCATAGCATCAGATGCAGCAGAAAAATTCCTACAAATTGATTGACCTCTGCTTCACGGTCCTTTTTACTCTCCTGCTTTGTTAGTTGCGGATTGTTCTGTCACTGCTAAAAGTGTAGCTCCATTTGAATTGAAAATTTTTTTTTTTAGAAATTTCTTTATCTTCCTTTTCATCTTTAATATTTACCTGTCACTTTTTCTCAACATTTTGTACTTGTTGCTATAATATTTAACTCGGAATCTTTCTCCGATTAGTTTCTTGAGACGAGTTTGAATCTGAAAAATAATCTTCATAATCAATTTCTTGAGATGGATATTAGGAATAAATAAAGGAGTTGCCAAATTCAGCTCAAGTTCAATAATACCACCATCCCCTTTCATCACCAGCTTTAGTTAGTTTCTAATACTTTCCTTGACAGCTGTAAAATGTCAGCTGTGTCAGATGGTGTTCCAAGTTCTGAATCTCTTCGTTTTGCCTTCTTAGATTCTTTTCTCTGAGAATGGCTTTCTTTCTCTGTCTCACCGACATTGAAAGGAGAACAACGAGAACTTAATGTTACTGAACTACTGCCTTCCTCTTCCTTCTTAACTTTTACTAACTGTAGCTGCTTCTACTGATTTATTCATACCAGAAAATTCCACATCAGCACTTCTATCAAAATGCAGTTTCACATTTCCACAATTGTTGATACCGTTGATTTAACGATAATAATTTAATGGTAACGCAGATAAATTTGTCTGATCTAAAATTTAGACACTGAAGCCAAGCTATAATAAATATATTAGATTGGGCTTCGGATAACGGAAAGCCAAAAGATCCCAGTTATTGTGCTGCAATATCGGCTGGTCGGTTGAGACATTCTACAGCCTAATTCCAGGCCTTAAACTATCGAGATGGCTTAGATGATGCTGTATGATGCCGTTGGATTCTTCGGTAGTTCTACAACTCGCATAAGTACTACTGGATGGGGTGGATTTAATAGCATGGGTTGTCTTTTCCGTCGAGAAAGTCACGAGAAACAAAATCTATTTATGTTCATCTTGGCGCACAGGATGCTCGGAGACTGAAGTTGACGCATCTACGGCTCAGAAATTTAGCTTTTGCTCTACACGACTTTCGTTTTAATCTTATGGATAAATGTTCACTTTAATGAATGGGCTCTTCCTGCTTATTCAATTGTTTTCTTTAGATTTATCATAACCCATTTCAAGCACCATCGCAAACTTTGGTTGTAACAATGACTATTCTTAGGTCACTTATCGCAAGCATTGTGCTGTTGTACGCTAAAACAAAACAATATTAAACACATTGATGACGCGATGGTGAACTTACACACTATGGTTCCTAACAATATTGAGAAAATATCGCTATATTAGTGGACATTTTTTACTGACACTTTTCTTGGAAAATCTATAACTGAACTTTATAGGTACCTTTACAAAACACCTTGCATATTCAAATACAATGCATATGACGTTTCAGAATGCATCTTAAATTGATATTTTTTAACATAAAATACTATATACTGCAAAATACAATGTATTGTGATAATTCTGCGATACTCATGTTAAACCATTTTAACTAGAAACTATAGAAAGATAACATACAAACGTGGCATGCAAACTTTCGAATAATTGCAAGAAAGTATTAGGAAGAAAAACAAACATAAAGCATAAAGAAATGACACAAAAATAAGAAATATCTGAGCTTTTATTGGTGAGAGTTTGGGACGGACCGTTTCGTTCTTTTTAGGGACTCTCACCCAAACTCCCACCAATGAAAGCTCAAATATTTTTTATTTTTGTGTCATTTTTTTATGCTTTATATTTGTTTTTGGCATGTTAAATCTTTTGTTTAAAAAACAAACAAACAAACAAAAAATTCAGTGTTCCTATCTATTCCTTATCTATTAGTTGGAGTTGCAATAAAATTAACAAGGATTTTCTTTCTAATTTTACTGAACTTAAAATTAATATATTTTAATTAATAGATTAACTGCCTTTTAGAAAGCTGAAATTTAAGAGCAAATGTTTTTTTTTTCTTGAGTTATCATAATCACAGACAGACCGATGTGTGTATTTAGACTTAAAATTGAATTTTACAACGTTATTGTTGTAATCTTTTTCTCTCAACTCAGAGAAGGGGGCATTTACAAACAGTAGACCACACCTGCAAGGGAATACACTGACGAAATTTTCCTTTTGTGGTCAAATACCTTTTGTGGTAGCCTGAGTGCTGCCCAAGGTTTTGGAATCCACATTTTGTTCTTGTTTTTTATTTTCTTGATTTTAGTCTTTGAGGGGTCACAGTTTCCATCAAGAATACAATTTCAACACAAAGTATTAGAACAGTATTTAGAGAAACAATCTGAAAAAACACATTTATTTATTATTATATATTAAAAAAAAATAATGGGAATTGGTTTGCAAAGATTCAAAAATTTTCTTTGGAGTTCCAGCGAAAAAAATAAAAATAAAATCTTTGTGGCAATGACTAACTTTTTTCCATTGACGAAGCATCTCCAAACATCAGAAATCACTTATTTCTTTCGCATATGAGTGACGCATCATCGTTTGCTTATCATACACCACTGTTGTATATTCTTATCAGAAAAAAGTACCCACCATCACCTGAAGGAGACACCATTAATGTCGTCTCCTGAGTGACAGGCTGCCGTCGTTCGATATCTACCAAAACCCGTGAAATCGAAAGATCGAGGGGGAAAAAAATGATTTCAAGGAAACATCTGGAAATCGATGTTGAATTGAAGTAAAATACAGACTTCCGCTTTCTAACCAAATCACTTCCTTCCTCGAATATTACTATTTTATGAAATAGAAATTCTCTAAAGTATACATAAAATAACTTAAGTTATCTTGAAGGCTCTCAACGTCAGTAAAATTAGAAAAGAAATCATTTTTCACTCTCAAGAGATTAATTTTTTTAACTTCATAGAAAGATTAAATTAGTATTTGCTAAAAATTGAGGAGTTTTTGATTAAATTAAAAGTAATACTTAGACTTGCAAGGTTCGTGTTTTATATTTAACATTTTTAGCTTTTACTAGGAAATATAATGTATTCAGATATAGAAATACGAAATTACTTGGAAACGTGATTCAGTATTTTTAGTCGTTTTCTTTATCCGAGGTTACAGACGGGTGAAGAATGGATTGGCCATCTGATCTCTTCCTAAGCTCGACTGACTACGTGAAATGTCGGACTTTATTTATTCCTAAGAATTAACTGGATATTAAAAATTAAATGCACGAAGGTAATTGTGGAATTAATTATTTGGAGATAAATTCCTTTTAAATAAAAGAAACAGATGGATATTAAACAAAGCTGTTTTGGAATCATGCACCATTACATAGTTAATCATAGACCAAGTTGAGAGCAAGAGCATTTTTATAAATGTATTTAAATGATCTTAGGTAATTGATTCCTGACTTTTCATAAAACAGGCAGCAGATACGTCATTTGGTTCCACGTATTTGCTTGTAGAATTTCGTCAAGAACTAGAAAATCAAATGAAAGAAATACGTGAAAAATTAATAAGACTAAAAATTACTAGATCTAACATCAGCATACAAATGTTGTGCGTATTTTGGTAGATTCGATAAAAGAATTAATTGTAATTCTTATAAATTTATTGAATCCAATTGGCAACTCAATGTCGATCAGCTCAGAATATTCGAAGGTCTCCTTAATATCGGGAGGGACGAGATCTATTGATTTCAATCTTTTTATTTTATTTTATTTTTAATTTCTGAAACAAATCATATTCTTTCGATTATCGCTTAGTAGAGTTATTTATTCCGTCTTCCTCTGCCCCCTGCCGACGGTTGCGATAAATTTTTCTTTGTTGAAGCAAATGCGATGAAGTCCACATATGGGGATACAACTATCGCATTATTATCTCGATATATCTTCAACTATCATACTTGAGTTTATTATTACTCTTCTAATCTAAATTAATTTGCATAATTAGATGAAATAATTTTATTTTATTTGTAATATATGATGTCCTTTATCAAATGTCCTACGGTGAAAACTGACTTAGTTTTGTTTACCACGAATAATATTTTTAATATAAATATTGACTTCTTATTACTTTACAAAACTTATAAAAATGTCTGAAACAAGACCTCGTTGCTGTTTTCGTTTACTCTGTTGTTTGTATTTACTCTGAATTACTGAAATTGCAAGTATTTTAATTTTTACCCGATATCTTTTTTTTAGGTGGAAGAAATTTCAGAAAGAAAAGTTCCCAAAACTTTCTTAGAACTGGAAGTCGCTATTAATGTTTTTAAGCTCCTTTTTGCTGAAATAAATCCAATTAGGACTAATGAAGCTGACAGAGAAAAAGTCAGCGAGATTAAAAGCATATTAATTATAACGTTGACATTTCAGTCAATAAAGACAAAGAACAACTCAATTCGAGTCAAAAGTAATTAAAGAATGTAACACTGAATCTTCTAAAACAAAGTTCCCTTAGCTGATAAAGCACACCGATTAGACTTTTCAGATCCAGTGTTTGCGATTATCTAGCGGACACATTGCTTATTGGTCGAGTTCCTTTAGGCCTTCAACATCTATATTTGCTATGTAAACTTAATTACATATCTCAATTCTTCAACTTTTGAACGTAGAATATCGCTTCCTGAAAGTTAACTAAAGGTTTTTGTTCATAAAATAACGTAATTTTTCCAATAAAAACTAATAAATAAGACAATTATTTATTTTCTACTTATACTTGAATTCAACAAAATAAAAATACAAAAATAACAAAGAATAAAAATATTATATACAATAGGTATTTGAAAATACGATCCTTATTTAATTATTAATTATCTAAAATTTATTCTTAATAGTTTAGAACTGTTTTATAATCAAAACAATCAATCAAATCAACACAAGAAATAAACATTAAAATTCTCTTTAAAAAAAAAAACACGTACACATAAACGCGAGCACATAACTTCTAAAATTGAAACACATATTTTTAATAGTGTTTCAATTTTAGAAGTTATGTGCTCGCGTTTTATTAAGATTAATGACAAAGCACATTAAGCTATCCTCTTACTTAGAATTCTCGTTGCAAAAACCTAAGCTTATTTATGTTTTTATTTCTTTATCCTAATTTTTGAGGAACAAGTTTGTTATTTACGAGTGTATTGCTTTTATCCCCAAAAGAAACAAGACTCAGGCTAGCCCTGGCTGAAGATTAGCCTAATGAGCTCATAACAGCTGTCATACGGCCTCAACGTGTCTTACTGATCACCTTACGGTGAGCAGTTCGAAACAGTCCTGTATTTATTTCACTTATTTAAATGCTTATTTTTCACATGTTATCTTTCACCATATGTCCTTATTTTTCATTAAGTATTCTAGTATATGTTACATGAATGGCAAAAAAAAGGGGGGGGGTGACATTGATTCGATTGCACTAAGTTAGCCATCTAGGAGGAATAGATGGCTAACTTAGTGCAATCGAATCAATGAAGTTATATCTTCCTTGAACTTTGCTAAAACTGCTTAAAAACGAGAACTGAACATGAGTTTATTTGTGAGCAATTCTATTAAGAAATTGAAGATGAAGCAAAAGGTCCTTTTCTACTTCTTAGTCCAATGGAAACAGTCTTCACGATTTTTCTACAGAATGACAACTGATTTTGATGAAATCTGATACATAACACTCCAGTTAATTTTATTCACGAAAAGATTTCTTTCAAAAAGTAAATAATAATTGTTCTTATTCTAGTTTTGGAAGAGATGAAGTAAATAAAAGTTCACAAATGGTTGCAATTCAGTTTGTCCTTTGCAAAACAATGTTGTTACTGTTACTTAAGCGTGTCTTACTCGAAATTAATAAATCTTAACAATTGTGCTTACATTAATTAAAGGATTTTACAGTAATTCAATCCGCAGAATTTCTATACTTCGTGATTTCTGCTTAAATCTGTTTAGCACTTTTCAGCATTGTGCTAATGTTGTGTTTTTTAAGTCATCTGAGACGATACGAAATACCGGAAGTTCACATCGGTTTCAAGAAGCCTGTGTCACTACTTCATTCAGAAACATTAAGAACTACGTTAAATCCACTCTCCAATGCCACAAGAATACAAAGAACTTCATCATTCCACTTAGTTCCAATTCAAAATACAAGCTCCCTACCCTTGATTGTCGTTGCAGCGATGGTTTCTTGCCGTCAGAACTGCTTCGCCATGGACCAGCAGGAAGTCCCGTCGCTGTATAAATGTTGAAACCGTTTTCCACCACTCTTTGGAGGAAACTCAACCGAGCAATACCCGAGAGGAAGCGCCATTTACTCTTGCACTTAGAAATCTTCGCAGGGAATGGTTGGCTGCATTCTCTGCAGTGTTTTGCTTTATGGTTCACAATTTCTTTTTATGTACTTCTCCACGGGCGATTCTGTACATTCAAAAACTATCCGTATTACTTTTTAGACGGAACAGTTTGTGAAAGCTTCAATTTTTAATTTTTACGACAGTTTAAGACCAAAATTATGCAGAATATATTTTGAATGTATTAAACCCATCCTCGAACTTATATTTAAATTATTCACTAAATTTGAATTAGTTAAGTTATAAAGCCTTCTTAGACTGAGTAATGTTTATACATATGCAAAAGATATTTTAAGTGATGATCGATTAATAAATACATAAAAGATTTTGTGAGATCTATAAATAAACTATCCCATTGGACAGGAAACGCCAAGAGATTACCTCCCACATCCCCCAAGGACCTGTAGATGGATTTACTTTAAATTTTTAAGGTAAAATATTTAATGTCTCCAGGATTTTTCGTGAAAAGTTTAAAACTTTATTTTCCCTTTTAATATTAATAATCGAACATTGGGAAATATTTTTCGTAATTTCATGTCTTATTCGAACATACTTTATTTCATTAAGTTTACTGTGTATAAGAATATTAAAAATTTGTAATTCAACTACATTTTCTTACTAATTTAGTACATTTTCCATAAGCTTTGATATATATGTATATATGAAAGTATATTTATGAGTAATTAAGAGGTCGCTTTTTATTATTATTATTAAGAATTATTTTTTTTTTGTATCCGCTGAAGTCTGTAACAGAGTACATAAAAAATTATTTAAGTTAAAATTGAATGTGTGCAAATACAGGACTATCCCTACTATCCTATGTCACGAACAGAATCACATTTTGCGGAAATTCAAGGAGTCCATTTTCATTCTAACTAACCCCAATAACAATTGAGGTTACAATGATTGTGTTTCTGTTCAAACATCGCGCAGAACGGCTTTCATCGTTGCGAACATACGTAGCTATAAATTATTTTGGGGGGATGTTTACCTTTTCCTCTTTTTATTTATAGGCTTCCATGGCTGCGATGTCAGATTTCCCGTTCGTCAGTCCTTAATTGTCACCAATTGTCACCAATTGTCATCTGCTGGATTTGCGTTGTCAATGTTCTTTCTGCTTCCTGGTTACGTCATCATGCCTTCCTCGCTGTCCCGGTTCTGCAGCAACGTCTCCTTGGTTCCAACACTCCAAATTTTAAGTATTCTGTTATTGGTCCATATCCTGTATTTAATGCATGTTGTTTTTAGTTTTTATCCAATCGTCAAAGATTCGCTAGAGAATCGAAACCGTTTGTATCTCATATATTTTTAATTTGTCAAAAAGTTTTGATGCTCAATTGGTGGTATCAGCGTTTTTCATAATAAAAACTTACATTATTACTTTTTGACTTTCATTCTGAATTACTTACGGTAAAACCTCAATGCTAAAATTTCAGCGATAAATTTGTGATTATAATTTCAAATAAGATACGTAGTGTTTTCATTTATTCTTGAGCTAATATTAATTATTGTAAATTTCTAGAAATTTTGCGAAAAAGATTATTATAGTAATTTAAGGAAAAATAAACCTTTCTGTCTTTAGTTTTAACACTGCACAATCTGTAATGGCAACACTAATTTAACAATTTTAACAATGGTAACAATTTTAACAATTGTTTTTCACGCATTTTAACAAATAAATAGAACGAGATTTAGGAATAATAATCATTATTAATCATTGTTGGAAATAAAAAAAAAAGTTTTTTTTAAAGTTGAAAAATCAGGACTATTCTTGATATAAATATATAAACATAGATTAGAATAAGTTACTATTGTTTAAATTTCTCGAGTTGCAGTAAATGCCCAGCATTCAGATTCGTTTAACTTTGCAAAGCTTATTGAAATTAATCCTTCACTTGATATTTTGTTCCGATTTCAGTTTAGATTCCAAAGTTAGATTTGATTTCACCCAAAAGAACTTTCCAACAAAAAGAAAACATTTTTCTTCGTGTAAATATGACAACCACAAATTCTTCTGGGTTTCATTTTCAGGTCTTCTAAGTTTAGCTGCACGAGACAATGTTTTCTTAGTTACTGATAAGATTCTGGCTACAAGTCAACTTTTCAACACCAGATCCCACCGTGTTTTTATTTGGGGTAAAATCAATATAACAAAGATTTTATTTCAGATATTATATTTCTTTTTTGCCGTAACAATCAGAAATCTTCAAAATTATAAATTCATCATTAAATTACAAATTTAAAAGTGAAAGTAATAAAACGTTGTTTGAAACTGTTAAAAACGAAAGACAAGTTTGTGATTATTTATTACGCTAAACAAAATAATTTAAAAGTAAAATGAAAAAACAAATAACTTGTCTTGAACATTTTAGGTTTAGACATGATTGTCTGTTCCTAAACTCTGAAGATGATTTTGATCTCTGCATCTTGTTCTTGGACGTCCTCGGTCTCTTTTTCCTTTCGGTTTATATCTCAAAATTAAATTTGGAATCCTATCGTTGGACATTCTTTCTACATGGTTTAGCCAATTTTTTGGATAATTTTGAATTTCTTGAATTATATTTGGAGTTTTAAGTTGTACTCTGATATCATTATTTTTCTTTTTGTCGAAACGTGTAAATCCTAATAAAGAACTTAAAAATTTCATTTGTGCAGTTTCCAATCTTTGTTTGTTTCTTTGTTTCAATATCCAGGTTTCACTCCCATATTTAATTGCTGCTTTGGCTGTAATGTTACGTAATCTTAGTAGTGTTTATTTCGTCCTTTGCTTTCCAAATCTTCTTCTAATTATTCCATTCATTGCCATATATCTGTACGTTTGATATCAGGTTTGCCTCATCGTTATAACATGAAATTATGTTTCCCAAACTTTTAAACTCTGATACTTGTTCTATTATTTTCCCATTAATTACAATTTTCACTCTTTGTATTTGTTTTCCACACACAAAAAAACAAATAACGTTGAGCATAAATGTTATGTAGTGTATCACGTGAACATTTGATGAGAATCATCTCAACACAGCTTCTGTGGATTCGAGAAACTTCGGGATTTTAGATTGGATTCCTTTGACTTTGTTTGTATTTTCTTTACTTCACCGGAGGTAGAGTTCTGTCTTCGATCATATGAATGTATATTATTAGCATCGCGGTCAGCGGGGAAGCAATGAACAAAGGAAATTCCAGAACATTCGGGAGAACAGGAATCCTAAGAACGGGATTTTATTATCCTTATTAGGTATAAACTCTTAGAGATTAAATACCTTAGAGATTAAATTTAAATGAAATGTATTTTGCAGTCGAAAAGAACATTGGAGAATTTTACTTCACTATTCTAATTATTTCTTGAGACGAAACTGGGTCGATTAAACACAGAAGACTAATATTACAATTACGAAAATGTAATTAGGTTTAAAATATTCATTCGAATCAGTAGCAAAGCTAAAAGATTTCCATAAAAAGGAAGAACTTGAATTTACATGAGGATTTACGAATCAATTTGATTTCAAATAATTGAAATGCTTCATGAGAGTCTCTCCAATTCTCGACCTTCCATCGGCACACAAAGTTAGACCCAAAGGACCACATTATGCCTTTCTACCGTTCGAATCTCGACGTTCTTGCCTTCAGAAGGAACAGACGGTCTTACAAGACAACTTCTTGAACACATTGCGCCAGTTCCGGATCAAAATGGATGGAGTACGATCTCAGTTGAAGTCTTCTTACGGCAAACCTTCTTCTTCTTCTTCTGTACGGCAAACCTTCTCTCCGTACACTCTTCAGAACACAATGATTACCTAATACAAGTATGATTTCCTAGTCACATTCCTGACGAGAAACCTTTAAGATATATATAGTAGTTGAATGTACAGTAGTTGCTTTTGAGAAACCACCGTTTTGTTAAACGTGGCTCCTGGTACCAATGATGAGGCCTTTTACTAATTCTGACTACTTGTGGTCTTCCATTTTTACCTGATTAGAATAGGTGTTATGGTATTTATAAGATCTATCGCAACACACCAGACTTCTGCATGTGCATCTTGCAGTTTAATTTTTTTATGGATATTAACTTCGTATCTACACTCACTGGCCAAAAGGTAAACCTCTAAATCACATTTCAAGGTATTATTGTAAATACTCCTTACAATATTAAATTTCCTCACTCTGTACTAAATTAGTAGAAAAATCAGTTGTGAAATCTACAATAAGCTTCAACTACTTAATTCCGTGAAGTTATAATCGTAGAGCTTGACGATTGTGCACAGGTTGATTTTGGAACTTGCCTCCTTTCAGCTATAAATTTGACCTGTAAGATCAACATCAAAATACTTTGGAACTTAGGTGTAGAATACTTCTCAGAAGTAATGATGTCTATCTTATAGGTCGGATTTCTAGCTAAAAGGAGCTACCATAACAAATAAGTTTCAACTAAGATCATTCTGGTTTATCTTTGACAAATTCAAGAAAATGCAAATCTCCTTAAAGTTGTATCCGAAAACAATCCGAAACATTGTTTTTCTAATCCTATCTTTTTACTAATGTATAGTAAAGGACTTTATAAACGTAAGATCAAAGCTTTAACAAAACTGGTAACACTGTGGTAACAAAGATTCTTTAATCTGGATCTGTTACCAGATTATATATATTCAAAAAGAATATTAGTATTCGATTCGTTCTATAATTAAACACGAAGCTTAATATTTAGTTTGCTGTTTATCTGCATATCAAGAACTTTAATTTTGAAGAAGGGGTTTTTCCATTCACAATTTTATGCTGTATTTAGTAATTGTAAATAACAAATCTTGCGTGATTTGAATTTTTAACTGAGTCTAGAAAATTATTTACAAGTATATCTTTTCAAGTTAATCTATCTAAGCACCAAATTTAATTATGTGCCTCTGTATGGGGTATTTAAGATTAAGTTATCAAAGTTGCATTTATATTCTTCTATACTCTGTTGCCAACTAAGTAAATTTAATCCTTCAGTTTTAATCAAATCGGTTGAAGTGACAAATAAACTTATAAAGTGAGATAAAAGCATTCGAACAAATTCACAAGTTTTATTTGAATTTGGACAGCTTCATTTTACATTATTTTATCGTAAGTATTATTTTTTTTACAAATTAACTTTCTTGAGAAACTTGAGTAAAATTTCAAATTTAAGAAACTTCATTCCTCTGTGCTTCGACATCTGTTGTCAAACAATCAGTGGCGCGCAGATTCCACAGCCTCCCAGGTCGTAATACAGAACAATTTCATACTTAATTACCAAGACACCAGCCATTATTCTTCATATCACTTGTGATAACACATATATTTTACAATTAGCTGAAGGCAACAGAACGTAAACCCTCTGAAAGGTCATTCACTCCACAGCTGCGTTGAAATTCTGAAGAAAACTATGAGAAGAATGAACTTAACCACGTGCAAAGGAATGCTCATTTCAAATACCTACAAGAAATTCAGCAACATTAATTTCACATAAAAAAAAAAAAAAAAGCTTTAAGTGATTTTTTTTCTGTGATTCTTTTTCATCATCTACCATAAGTATTTTTTTATCTTCTTTCAACAGAAGAAAACAGAATAAAAAAGAATTCCACATTTTTTTGTTTCCATGATTCAATTAATTTTTCCCCCCTGTTGAATGTCAGGAAAGAATTCGTCTGCAAAGTTTAACTTTCAAAAGAATTAATAGTACATTAACTTCTTCCGAACAGTTTATTAAATTATTAATACAGCATCACTTGAGAACAATGCTTTTTTTTTAAAATAAAGAACAATTAATCTTAATGATTGGCATGTAAAACACGATGTTTTTATTTAGCCTTTATTCATCTTTTTAGGATTAAAAAGCATTGTAAGGTTAAAAATTCCACATTAATTAAAATTTAATCCTTTGATCTCATTAATCGTTGTTTTTACAACAATTTTTTTATCTCAAATAAACATTCTGCAAGGAATAAGGTGAATTTTCAATAAGCAACTTGGATTTTAGCTCCTACATTCTGGAAACGTATCAATGCATTGCGTGCAGAGTTATTTAAACTAATAGAGATTTAAGTTTTTGCTTTTGAAAACACGTTTGTCTTTTTTTAATGTATGGAAATCTTAACTATTAACTCTGATGTTGAAGCAGCTTTTGTCTAGTGTGGCTCCAACCATAGGTAGAAGTAATAGTGTACCATGTGGGTGATTTTCCAAACATTTGTAATTAAAATATAGTACAAAAATCGAAGCTGAAAACAAACTTGCTTTTAAGTTCTTTGAAAGTTAAAGTCACATTTTATTTATCTACCAATGAATAAGTGAAGTTGATGTGATCTAATAAGTAAAACAAAAAAGGTACAATTAATGTCAGAATGGGAAAAAGTACATTTTTTTTCCTAGATTCCAGTTTCTTAAAAATAAAAAACAAAATGGAAGAAATGTAAAAGAAATCCAAACATGGAGAAGAATTAAAAACAAAACTTCGGGAAGTCAACGACTTGAAAGTTGCTGGAAGATAGCCAATGATAAGACGTCTAAGATTTACAGAGTAATTAAAAGAACACAAACAGAAATCAGATGATAACAGTAAAGTTCTTATAAAGTGAGGAAGGAATAAATTCTTAATTTAAATAAAAATAAATAAAACTTTATTACTGCATAAGCACCAAAGTCATTCAAGAGATAAACACGGACAAAGATAATGTAATCAAAATTATTTAAAAATGTATCAATAATTTAATAGAACCTAAATTAAAAAAAAGAAAAAAATCTTTGCAATGCTTGCATCTATAACCTTCCCAAATTCAAAGGGCTCCCGAAAACAGAAAAACATTATTAATATCCCCCCCCCCCATTAAGGCTATTGTGAAATGCTGTGATACTCCAATTGCACACTTGGCAAGGTTAACGGGGGAGGCTATTTAACCTGTATCATTTTTTCCCCATTGGGCAATGGTAAATCGTGAATCATTTATTAGCAATCTAAAAGGCATTAATATTCAAGAGGTTTTTTTCCTCTTGAACTTTCCTTTTGCTTGATAAAAACACTTATAAACAAAGCTATTAACATCAACATTTTTGAAGATGCATTACGATTTAGGGTAAATCTCATTATCAAAGAAGAGGATAAGGTTAACTACAATAATATCAATTATTAGATATCCATTTGATTTGCAATTCTTTTGTTTTCACCAGCGCCTTTTTTAAACAAAAAATGGATGTGTTTATGTGCCTACCTACATCAGTTATTATTGCAGAAAGGGTCAAAGAAATCTACATTGTTATAAAAAACCATTCCAGACAAAAGAAAACATTGTCCTTTACAATAGGACTCTTCTGATCGTTAAGAATTGCACTAGCGATATAATCGTCACTTAAACCAACAAATCGTTTATCCGAACTTGATGGGACCGCGACCGTTTCGAATAAACTGAATTTCGTATAATCCGGAATATATTGTATTAAACATGAAGTGTACATATTAACAGTAATATTATTAGTACATTCTTATTAATGGAGTTACAGTTACGTAGTCATATATATTCGCTTTGTGTACGCTATTAATTTTGATTACAACGACGGAAAAATATTATTGTGTATTTTTAAAATGTGCTAAAAATCATTTCGGATAAACCAGATTTTCAGATAAAAGTTTATATTGTATTTTAATAGTGTACATAATGATTGTCCTTCACTTTCGAGGCTGAGAACCAATACCGTTTTTGATTTAGTTAAAAAAAATACCAATACTGTATTTCTATCCCGATCTTAGGAAACTCACACATGCAGGTGTCATGATTAATCTTAAAGCTAAGGTTCTCCTAGTTTTAAAAGAAATGTAATTGCTATAAAAAAAAATCCATCGGCGTACATCATTTTTTTATCATCGCAAGTAGTCGTTAATTGTTGTGGGCGTAGGGTCACCTTCTAACACTCGCACTCTACTTTCTTGACGTGTTGGCACAATGTAAAGAGGAATTATAATATTATCAACTTGTATTAACTTTCGAAATAATTCTGTATCCGCCATTGTCAAGTACTTTAAGAGTTCGTTGGCGAATTCTGACACTCTCTCACTTCTGCTGTTCCGTTAAATTACATTGAACTAACAGTAAATTCTTTATAAAGGATTTACGAATTGCTGGGGATCCAATATCCAAGGCGCCTCCATCATTTGATAGTGCACCAATTGTCATCCATTATCATTTGCGAATTAGGGCCACATTTGAGCGTTACTGCTGAGCAAGGCCTTCCAGTTTGTTTTTCGTAGCAAAGTACTCCGAAATACTCTAAAAACCACCGAAATACAGTAGCCAGAGATGGCGCTAAATCGCCAAATGCTAAATGTTACCGCTGTGTATTCTTCACATACTCCATTTTTAAGTCTTAGAACATCATAACCCTTTAGTGCTTTCATTCCAAGTCCGATTTAGCAACGTCATTCACAACTATCGACGTAGATTTACTATCAATGTCCGTGAAGCCAATTCTAACTTCACAGCTGTAGCCAAATACAATTATGAATGTTAGCACGTTTGCCAAATATCAATTTCAGAGTGGCCTTCGCATTATATATTTATAATATACATTATATATTTTTTCCCCAAATTTCCTCCTAAGTTTAGTCCAGAAAATCAACAGACAAGGGAAACGTGGATCTAAGAACTTTAAAAGATCACAAGCCACGAGCAATGTTTGCTCCAATTGCAATCTTCGATTTTTTTCTTCCCATTCCGTTCTTTGCTTTTCTACTGCTTCTTCTGTTTCTGAAAAACTAGTTCTATTTTTTTCTTAATTTACTTTAAATTTCAGGTATTTTGATGTCAGTCACTTGCTGTATGTTAATGCGAAGACTTTACTTATTGCATTTTTCCTTCCTCTGTAATACAAAGAAAAATTTACTTCACCAATGGAAATTGTTATTTCTATTTTCCTAAAGGAAATTATTAACTAACCAAAAATGAAAATTTTCATTCGTGGTTTCTTATTATTTTAAAACCAAGACTACACGACAGAATTTCTGTAATTCCTCAGAATACGGAACCTAGACCATGACGTATAATAAAAAAGCTACAATATTCTTAGTTATTAAAAACATATCTACAATAGATTGGGTCATCTAACTTTAGTTATTTTATTACATAACACGTAGGTGTCATGTAATTATTTTTTACGGGTCATCAAAAAGTTATAAGTGCAAATACGTATATATTACCTTTTATATACAAACACTTACCAAATATCTAAACATTGATAGATAATTTTGCCAGTAATTTATAAAAAGACGATTCATTGAAAATATAACATTAATTTACAATATATATCACCATCTGTGTATATCCCGAATATTCTGTCTGCGTTGATACGTAATTTGAACGGTAATATTTAGTATGTGTTGCTACACCAGTCGAATAAGTATAGTGGCAATGAAGCAGACGTAAAAACAACAACTGAATAACAGAAGTACCTGTGGATAATTGTTTCGTCAGTTGGTTTAACTGCCTCAAGTTGAAGAATACGGAACAATATAATTGGAAGTCAATGTAAATTGATTGGAAATCAAGTATCAAATCGATAGATCACATGGAGCTCAGACAGACGAGGTCTGCGATAAATACTGAGACATTTCAACAAAATAAAATGTTGCGTGGTTGATCTTAAAGGAAAGTATTCAACTTTCCTTCTGCAGGTACCAATTGCAGAAAAATCAACATTACCAATAACAATAATAAATTAACAAGAAATTGTACAGAAAGTAAATGGTTAAGAATACAGAACATACAGAATAAGTAGTTATTATTTGTAATATATTAGTATCTAAAATCAACAAAATCATTTGAGTCATAAACAAGAGATTTTTCTATTTTCAGATAAGTATAAAATTTTCTTATATCCTGGATAGTTCCCTTCGGAAAAAAAAAGTTCCGGAAGTGGAAAATACAAATCCAACATGTATCTGCATTATTCTAATCAAACTGCAGTTTTATTTGTAACAGGAATCCGATTTTTTGTGAGCGACAAAATAAAACTAAGTCATCTGCATCAAATTCAAGAACATTTAGTAAGTAACACTATTTCTAAAACTGTAAAAATTTCAGATAGCAAATGGATTATTTTATCTATTTTCTTTTAAGTATTAAATAACATACCAATAAAAATATATTAGAAACTAACTTGATAGTTGTCGAAGTCATTAATATTCACTAAAAACCTTTCATCACTGGGACCGACTACAAGTTAATATTGAAATTTAATTTAAATATTGTATTATTAAAGTTTTTAATTCTAAACAAAATATGCAAAATAGCTTTTATTTTAATCATTGCTTTTATTTTAATCATTTTAACTTTTTAGGTAATTTGGCCATTTTGTTATTAAGTCAATTGTTTTTCGAATGGGTGTTTTTCCTGTAACCTTTTGTATAGAATTGCTGTGGGCACTAAGCATTGTTGGTTGGCGATAAGGGTCATTTCAAGTAAGGAAAGGGTGACTGCATCTCAATGGTCCTTGCTTTAAATCGATCGCCTTAAAGAGAACTTTTGCTTACAAAATAAAAAGACAATAGCTCTTATGAAAGGATGTTTGTTTTTGTTTTGTTTTTTTGTTCCTTTATTAAGAGACTAAGAAAATTTTGAAGATTAAAAAGTTAGTTAAGAACAATGACATCTCTGTGCTGTTCTGTTTAGAAAACTTATTTTTCTAAAAATGAAAACTATTTTTTTTAACATTAAAAATCACAGCACTTACATTCAAACAATGCTAACATGAATATGAAGCCTACATAGGAAAGTAATAATGTATTAATAATTCAAGAGTACTGAGACAATTCAAAAACACTCAGAATGACGTATAAAGCTACATAAAAGTACATTTTTTTCTGTAGTACATTAAGTGAGGGAAAAAAATTATATGGGAATCCGAGTCATAAGCAAACAAAACTTTCTAAAATACAATAAAAATCCATTATCCGAACCATCACAGCCAGCAAGATTTCCTACACTTTTTGTTTTCAAAACGTTTTGTTTATTTTTTAAAAAAGCCATGTCCGAAATCTACGTTTTATTAACTGAGCACGAGAATTCTTACAATTTCACTTTAATGTTTTTCTTATGTTTATCCTTTTTGTCTGTTTGTACACTCATTAAACAGCTTGACATATTTTGATAAAACTAGGCCACTCCCCGTGTACACGCGCTTGCTTTTCTACTGTACATCACATATAATATTCTTACTTAACCAAATTCTATTTAAAATATTTCAACGTTTCGGCAATTATAGTTCTAATTGTCATTTTCAATTACAAATAACAGACGGATCGGAAATAAATAAACAATCGTGAGATTCAAAAAAAAAAAAGGTTGAATACATTCATTATTGATTGAGGGAAAGGGGAAGGAAACATAAGTAAAAAAAAAAAAAAAATATGAAGTGAGTTGTGTCCCCGTGGCCTAACGTCTGACTTCGGATCAGAAGGTTGCAGGTTCGATTCCCGTCGCGGACGTGCTTCATTGTAAAATTATTTCCATTCTCAAAGGGAATTGCACCAGACAGACGGAGGAGAAATAAAAGAGTTTAGTAATATAGATTTGATAAATAGATAATTTAGGGGACAAAACAGATTTTTTGTTATATTTATTAAATAAATATTGATCTTTGATATTTATATTGCCAAGCCTTTACTAATGCATACATCTCAGACTATTAGTCATTAAGTTAATCATTTCAATATATGTATATTATTGATAATTTTTCTTTATAATATAGTGGACCCTCGTTACAGCGCTGCTCGCTATACCGCGCACTCGGTTATAGCGCGGGCGATGTTAGCGATAAGGTCCGCGCGGCGTTAGTGAGTAACGCATTTTATACAGGTCCGTGCGGCGTTGTCAGAATATGACTGATGAAATGATTATCGAATCCATTTGCGGTAACGAAGATTGTCAAGAAGAAACAGAAGATGATGATGAAAGTGCCAGTGGGATAGCTGATATACCGTCAACAACCAAAGAAGCAAAAACAGCCAAGGAAACTGTTATAAAATGGGCTAAATCACAAGAAAATATTAACAGTGTGAGATTGTTGCAATTAGAATCTTTCAAAAGGGAAATGATACAGAAGTTATCAAAAAGCAAACAAACAAAAATTACTCACCTTAAAATCTCTTAAATGCCATAATATCAACATACACAAAAAAACAACAAACATAAAACTCTCCTGGCGATATTTCGTCTTTATTATCAAGACTTTGACGAGCCATTTTTGGGATGGAGAATTAACATCTCTTCTTCCCAACCCTAAACTAATAATATAACAAAACAAGAATTTAAACAAAGAAAACGTGATATCAAAACACGTGTCTAAATTTCAAAATATTATTTACAAATATTCAATTATTTTCTTTTCAAATATTCAATTTTAAAGAAAATAACATTTAAAAGAATTGTTAGTAAAGAAAAAATGAAAAATTCTATATTGAATATTTAATTGAATATTTGTAAAGAAAAAATTGAATAATTGTAAAGAAAAAATTGAATATTTGAAAAGAAAATAATTGAATATTTGTAAACAATATTTTGAAATTTAGACACGTGTTTTGATATCACGTTTTCTTTGTTTAAATTCTTGTTTTGTTATATTATTAGTTTAGGGTTGGGAAGAATTGATGTTAATTCTCCATCCCAAAAATGGCTCGTCAAAGTCTTGATAATAAACACGAAATATCGCCAGGAGAATTTTATGTTTGTTGTTTTTTTGTGTATGTTAAAAATTACTCACTTTTTAAGTGATGTTTTATAATTGAAATGATGTCGAATACATGGATTTTAGTCAAGTTATAGATAGTGTTTGTTTTTACATATTTCCAAGCGTACCCATTGTACATAAATAAAATAATAAATATATGTATTTATTAAGATGTATAACTATGTTATGTGAATTTTAATAAAACACTGAACAAATACTGTCATTTTGTTCTATTAAAATACATATGTATATAGTTGATGGGCTGTTTCAGTATATAGCTCAAATCGTTCTGAGTAAATTTATTGTGTCGCCACCGCGCCGCTCTGTATAACGCGGTTCACCTTATAACGCGGTTGTTGTTTCCCGCCCGACATGCGCGTTATATCGGGGGTCCACTGTATAATGAACTAAATAATATTATTTAATATAATAATCAAGAAAAGTTAGTGTTTCTTTGATAGATGAACAAGAAAGCTCAATTGTTCTAGTCCTGTGTTTTTATTTTTATAAATTGTAAATCTATTTTTTATTATACTTCATTAATATCAGTTTCTACTTAAGATAAGAACATTCTCACTAAGAACAATTTTTAATTATTAAAAACCAGTTCAGATTTCTGTTTTCAGTAATTTCTTAATGAGTGTGTTGCATTTGAAAGAATTGCATTATTGTTTCAAGCTCTGATAAAATAAACCCAAGAAAATAACTGGGTTTTATTTTTGATGTACGATTTGTGAATCCTGAGCACAAAGTACAAGAAAATATATAAAATCTTAAATTCATTGTTAGATTAGAAAAAAACAATTAGGAAAAGAAAAGATTGCAGTAAATGAAAGTTAAAAAGAAATAAAAATATAAACAAAGTGAAGTGAGGACATTGTCACGATAAATCAAGAGACAGAATCTAAGAAGAAAAGTCAAACAATTACTCAACTTAAGACAAGACCATTAATTAGCACTAATTAAAGTAACGTCCTTGTTCCGTTTTCAACAATTTTACAATTAATAACAAAGATAAACCTTTCGTTGAAAACTTGTTTGTCTTTTTTATTAATTGTAAAATTGTTGAAAACGGAAAGGCGACGTTGGTTTTCAACTAAAGATTCATTAAGTGAACATGTCTATTTTTATCAACAGAAACAGTTTAATTAAAAGATTTACGTTTAAAAAAAAGGTATAATAGAATCGCAAAATTCACAGATCTAGAGGGCGTTTCTTATAATTATAGTATAAAAATTTTTCATTTTCATTTAAAGTTGCTCTAATGGTAGGATATTTAGACGGGCTTTTTATCTGTCTAACTTTTTAAATTCGAAGCTGTATGTATTACAATCAAAATAATCCTTTAAATCAAGCTTCACGTTTCAGCTTCCAGAGATAAAATATCTTTATTACAGAAGGTCGCAATTTTTAAAATTTTATTTATGTCTCTGACGCATTTTTTAGTATGTTACACCTAAAATTAATGCCCCTCTTACAGTTATATATTAATCCACTTTGTTATGTGATATTTCAACAAAATTTGTCAGCAGCTACAAGACCACTCTTCACAATACCACGTGTATTATAAATTTGGTCTGACGATTTTAAGGCCTCTTAATATGCGACTGAAGGATAACAAAAGTACACTCATTAATAAAAAAAAACGACACACCTAGAAGGAGTTGTCCATTGAAGACAAAAATTGGTGGAGAGGAAGATTATGTACAGAATAGGAAATGATTAAAATTTCAGACAAATTGAATGATTTATTTCAGAGTTACAGAGTTACAAAGTAACGAGCTCAATAAGGTGTTGACCCACCTCTACCCTGAATGCAAGCTACCACAAGACGTGGCGTTGAGTGATAAAGCTCCCTGATGGTCTCCTGCAGTATTTCGTGCCAAATTTGCTCCAATTGTCTGGCTAGGTGATCCACATTCCCTGGTGAATGCAGTCGCCTTCCCATCATATCCCAGACATGCTCGCTTGGAGAGAGATCTGGGGATCTGGCTGGCCAAGGAAGTGTTTCACAAGCTGCAAGACAGGTCATAGCATCACGTGCCGTATGTGGTCTGGCATACAAGGGAAATTGCACCCCAGACCATAACTCCTGGCTGAGGGCCTGTGAGGCGTGCAGTAGTGAAAGCAGGATCGGCACGCTGCCCTTGGCGTCTCCAGACACGTCTGCGACGATCGTCAGGACACAGTTGGAAGCGGGATTAATCGCTAAACACTATACGTCCCCAGAAAGCATCATTCCAGCCGGATCGAGCCAAGCACCACTGTAATCTGGCCCGACGGTGTGCAGACATGAGTGGCATGTGGCGTAGCGGTCAGTACGAGCGTAGATGTCGCTCTCTCTCAGCAGTCTGTGAATGGTCATGGTGGACACTCGTGTGCGGGTCGCACGTCTGATGGTTGATAACGATGATTCAGGCGCTGTGACAGCTGATCTGACAATCACTCTATCCTCCCGCTCTGCTGTGGCCCTAGGTCGACCGCTACCTTCATGACGCTGAAATCTGCCATTGTCCACCCATTCCTGCCAGCATCTTCTAATCGCCGCATCACTTCGACCCATATGACGAGCGATTCTCCGATTTGCCTAACCTGCCTCTTTCAATCCAATGATACGACCTCTTTCAAACTCTGACAGTTGCAGGTAATGAGCTCGAATCCTGCGGCGAGGCATTTTTTCAGTCGTTGAAAGGTATCCTAACTCGCAATGCAACAGAAATTTTGATCATCAGATTGAGAATCGCTTCTTATATACATCTGCTGAGTGCGCAGTTCCGATGCGCTGTAGCTCTCGCTATTCATTCATTGGACACCAAAGTTTAATCATTTGCATGGGCGGTCCCAATGTCTTTGCATACGAAATTTCATTACAATCGAACAACTCCTTCTAGGTGTGTCGTTTTTTTT
>JAFIDM010001028.1:28025886-28074353 GCA_023159025.1 Thereuonema tuberculata | reverse complement strand
CGAAACTTTGTATGGAGAATTTGGTAATTTTTTTATTTTTTTATGTATAATTTGTAGAGTGTGAAAAAAAAAAACCTACTAAACTGCGTTGTGTTTAAAAAATATTTTTTTTTTTATAAAAAAAGAAAAAAAAAAGCCTGCTATAAAACTAACTATAATTGAGTGTAATTTTTTTTAATAAAAATTAAAGGATCATTCATTATGAATCAAGTCTTTTTCTTTTTCGGTCAAAATTTTAAAGGTGTCCGTCTGTAAGAGTCTGAGAAACTAGGAAGCTTTCAGTAACTAAGAATTTAAAGACAAAAACTGAAATTCTTCATTATCTTTACTTCAACAAACCTCTTTAAAAACTCAAAAGAAATTAAACAAGAAAACTGGTATTAACTCATTAACTCATCAATGGATATCTCATTAACTATTTAGACAACAGTTTAAAAAAAAATTACTGAACAAAAAGATAGAAAAAAAAAATCCAGGGTTAATTCTATCATCCGGTGATAATGATACCATTCCGACCATTTCACAAGGAAAACAGACTGAACAAGACACGCGATCAGCCCTTGCGCAGTAATTCAATGATGAATTAAAAGAGTGTTAATTATCTGATGTAGGCTACTTAATTGAAAACGAAAGGAAATCAGATAAGTATTGGTATTACAACTAATATTCCACTTCAATCTCGCATTTTCAGGGTTCTTATCCAGTCATTGTTTCTAAACGGCTCCGTATTTGACGGCATCACAAAGCTTAAAAGTTTTATCGTTGACGGCATCACAAAGCTCAAAGTTTTATCGAAATGCCTTCAATTATGTATTTAATTGTAAAACGAAACTGATGCGGTTTAAATTGACATTAATATTCTTATCTCGTTTCAGATTTCAGTGCTCAGTCCTTTGATAAATTCGAGAAAGTAAGCGAACAGAGCAATCTACTGTAATTGACTCCATACTTCAAGAGAAAGTCATGTTGCCGAGCAAAGTAACTAATTCAGCAGATGATCCTAAGGCCTTTCACCTCCAATACGATACAAGGGAAAAAAAAATAGGAACATCTTAATATTTCTGCAGTTTTCGATTTGAGCTCTGCAAAAATATTTACTCATACTTTAACGTACTTTATGCAAATAACAGCTTGTAAGTCTTTCAATGTATCATGTGGACTAGACTGAAATTTATCGATTAGTCTCCAAGTACTTAAAAATTAATGAAAAAAAAAATAAAATATTAAAATATCTGTTTTCTTGCAAATATTCGCATTCCATTATGTAGCTTGGCGGGCTCTTAATCATTGTTTTCCAAGTAGAGTTGATATCATTTCCAGGGTTAAATCTTAGTCTGTTTCGAGGGTTCCAATAAATCAATAAACATAGAGTGCGTAATTGACAGACATACAAAAATCATCAGAATTGAAGTTCCTGAACTTCGTAAGAGAACTACTCTCTTAAGTTCAAGAATGTAATTCACAATCAGCAGCAGCTGATCTTGAATAGACAGGAAATCTCTAGAAAATGTAAGGAAATATATTCTGTCACGAATGCGATTTTAATAATTCCGAATAATCAAGACAACAGTAAGAATAAATCAGCCGTCTACGAGTTAAAGGTTACTACAGCAATTCAGGAGTCATGGACTCACAAGCAAATAATCCATATTACTTGCCCGAGGTGAAACTTCTCGAAGAATTAACTAAGCATCTCGCTGATGTCTTCCGAATCAACTGAACACATTTGAATTTAATGCATTGAAACGTTTTCGTGAAAGTAATCCCGCTGCTAACCAAAGACATGTAATTGTAATAACTATTTATGCGTTTTTCGGTGCTTCTTTTAAACGCATCCTATCTAATGTTACTACTTGTTTTCTTAATGCTGCAGTGATAACACTTATCATCTTGGACACAATTTCTTATTTCTATTAACATACAATATTTTGTTGCACATTAATACAATATTTACTGTGAATGAATATCAATAACTCCGCTTCACCTTTCTACTCTGGTCTGTTCAGAATCAATGAAGTGAAATTTCTCGCTTCGGGTTCTTTGTTTATTATTTTTTTTTTATCTAGTTTCTGTTAGACGAAGAAAGGATGAAGTTCAAAGATAATGAAACTACCTCCTTCCCACAGAGGTTCTTGTACTCCTGTACAGATCGATTCCTTTGTGATGTTACCTTGTGTATTCGGACTTATTCTGTCTGATAAGGATGGTTTTCGTTTCGCTACTCCTTGAAGACCCGCCAGACATCGGCGGCGATACAAAGCACTGGACACCCACTCATATCTTTCCATATTGATTGGACTGCCTTTGGATATCCTTTGACAAACAGCTGTTGGACTCTATCCTATGAAAACGAAGTGGAACCATGTTTATCTTCCGACTTTCTGGGGAAATGTTTTTGGCAAAACAAAATTTCGTAGATTATTTTAAACAGTTTAACGATCTCATCATTCTTATCCTTTTAACTTCTTTTTTCTGCATCTAAACACTGTACAAAAAATTTTAGTTTTATTTTTGAAGAGAAACCTCAATAAAAAATACATTTTTTTTTTCTAATGTCACTCAGGAACATTATCTTCCGTTCGTTTAGGATGCATGAGCCGTTTTGATGTTGACTCCATCTTTATAATTAATCTACAGCAGCTGCGAAATTCTCAAAGTTAAATTCCAATTTCACTAACGCAAGTGTAAAAGCCGCATTAAATCTTCTGTTTTAAAATGAAGTCTTGATATAAAATGCAAATTACATTCAAGACAAAAACTCACTGAAATTATTTATAAAAAAGAACTATCAGCAAATCATGAAAATAAGCAACGTACAGGGAAATTAACTCCAACAATTACGACCATAATTATTTAACAGAGCGTAGATTATTTTTTACCCAAGTGGATTTATTTGCAATGTTTTATATTACACAACGATGTAAGTTCTTCAATTCATTCCTCGTATGCTGTGACAGGTTTTATTTAGAGAAAATTACATTGTTTTCAAAACAAAGCAGCGAAAACTCAAAATGACTGCAATGAAAGCGATTTTTAAAATCGCGAAATATGAATCAGAATCCTTTTCTTTTTAAATTATGATTAGTGAGACTAGATTTTTTTGACATCAATCTGACTTAACAACACTACTATGTACGGGACACTGTAATAAACTTTAGGACGTCTGATTCCCTAATTATGATGTATCTTCTGAACACAATTGTTTGATCAGAATGAGGTTCATTAACTTTGATGTTTTTGATTTAAATACATTAATAGAGTATTTGATAATAAAAACGATACATAATCACAAATAGAGTTATACGTGCACTGCTCATAGTTTACCCACAAATGATAGCCGATGCACGTGGTTAACATTCAAAAAAGTTCCTTTAATACAAAAATTAGAAATACAACTGTAGTTTTTGGCACAGCTCAGCGTCTATTATCAAGTGGCCTATTATAGGGTGACCAGATTTTTACATTGGCAAAGCGGGACACCATTGACCGGGGGGGGGGGGGGAAGACCGGAAAGAAAAAAAAAAACGTAATCTCTAGTTTGACAACCAAAAAAAAAGAATCTCCAGGTTCAACAACCAAAAAAAATAAAAAAAAAAAGGAATCTCCAGGTTCAACAACCAAAAAAAAAAAAGAGTTCAACAACCAAAAAAAAAAAAAAAAAAAGGAATCTCCAGGTTCAACAACCAAAAAAAAAGGAATTCATTAACCACAAAAAAAATCGGGACATTTTTAAAACGCCGCGGGACGCGGGACAAATTGTTAAAAATCGGGACTGTCCCGCCAAAATCGGGACGTCTGGTCACCCTATATTAAAGGAACTTTTTTGAATATTAACCAGGTGCATCGGCTATTTGTGAGTAAAAAACGATACATACGTTAGGAAAGACATGATATAGTAAAACATTTATAAAATATATAAAGAATACATTGCAATTTATAAATTTTATAAATGTTTTAATATATCATTTCTTTCCTTAAGTATGTGTGTTGTTTTCATTATCCAATACACATATTAGTTATATTTTCATATACATTTATGTATGTTGGATGTTTAACAAAACTAATATCTATTTATATATAAAACTATTTCCTTCCAATTCTGAATTAGTTACCTCTTAACCTCCAGAGGATGTGTGTTTTTTGTTTTTAAATAACTTTACAAGTGTAACCTATTGCACCTATCCTCACCCCCAAATCTGATTCCACGACTTCAGTGTTTTAGAATTCGGACACAAATCTGGATTAGAACGATACAATTGTTTCAATGATTGTATTTCGAATAGGCTTTGAATTGCTACACCTAATTTAGGTCAACAGCTTCTCCCTAATCTGATTATCTTTTCCTAACGTACAATTACCATTTTTTCTTCCAATTTCCCCAAATATCTACCTCTGCGTAATATCTCATTTAAATCCATTACAAAAATGGCTAATTTCGGAAAAATAATTAGAAGTTAGTAAAAAACTCATGAGGTATTCTTTCTAATTGAATATTTAATTGAGTTTTAATTTCATTTGAGGGATTTAATTAAGAGGATTTCTTTTCAGTGAATTCATTTGGTCGGAACGTGCCCATTTGCTTCCGGTGGGAATTAAGATCTACCAACGATATCTTGAAGGATCAATGTTTACTCCGTTTCAAGAATCCTTAATGCATTTGCTTTGCAATTGTAAATAAACAAAATAAATACGTTGGATTAATAAGTTTCACTGTAATTTCAAATTAAACTTCACAAAATTTTAGAACTTTAATAAATTAAATGAATCTACAACCTTTAATTTACTTTCATTGATTACACGATTCAGGAAGTTCAAGGATTAGGAAATTTAAGATTAATATTAAAGCTTAATCAAGATTACGTTTGAAGACTTGTTTACTGAAAAGGAATTAGCAAATGAGAAAAATATTCCTTTAGTTACATGGTTTGAAATAACAGGATTACTTTTTTGCCAACCGTGTTTTGTCTGTTTTTTGAAAATGTTTTTCATGGAAAAAAAATTTCCGACTTTTGAAAAATTTCCTAGGGAATGAAGTGAAACCAGAAATGAATCATTATTCGAATTTACTATAAAAATAAATCAACCTGTGTCTTAAATAAAGCCTCAAAAGGTTTCTGATGTGATGAAATCAATTATCAACGAAAACAGATGAAGGTGATGTACAAAGTAAATGTACTGAGACGAAAGTGATTTTGCACCAATTCAGCACAAAAGGATGCCCTTTCTAATCAAAAAGCGATTCTGAATAATAAGAAAATATTAAAGCCTATTTTCATGTTCCCGAATTGTGATAATAACCTTATAAATGAAATTAAAAATGCTGATAAACATGGCAGAACGCATACTGGTATGTAGAGATACAACAAGAAAATTAGGGGATGCAAAAATAAAATCATAAAATAATTTATTCTGGTTATCATTAAAATTATTTCCTTGCACTATATTTACATGACTTATATACAATAGACTAATGCCACACATTGACAGCTACAGTTCTTGTTTTACACTGTCCTCAAAAAAAATAATAAGCTACTTAGATCTATATCAACTTGATACTCATCGCTCAATTTAATAACTGCAATTACTCTAACTTGTAAATGCAACAAGATCCTTAAATATTATAGAACACTTATAATATTAGAGTTAGCACAATTCTTGATAATTATTATCACTGCACTTAAATTTTATTTGGAAGCACTATTATGCGATAACTTCGGAGTTCACATACACGCGAGACTTCGTCGCACAATCACTACAATTCAATATAAAATAATAATGGCTTTCGGAAATATTACCTGTGTGATTACAATGAGACTTTCCCTTCACTTGTGTGAAATAAATATAATTCAATATAGGCAATTCACTATCTAGTATGACACTACACTAGTTACTGTTAATGTGTTCATTCACCCTTGTGTGAGAATAATCTATCTTTATAATTTAAATAAAGATATTTAAAACATAACATTTGTTTTGGTTAAAGCACCTGTGTGAAATTATAATCTTTATAAGTCAGTATCCGATATACTTCGTCGGGAAACGTATCACTTTGTAATTAATCTTCTCTAATGCAATTGCGTTGCACCCTCCAAAATGGAATTTATTAAATAATTAATTACTTACAGTTCGTTGACTATTCTAGCATTTTTATCCTTAGTGTAGTCACTGCGCTAATAATTCATCGCTGGGATAACATCCATTCGTCTTCCCAAGGCACACACGAGCTTCGCTGTCAAGGAACACTTCTTTACGCTGAACTTTTAAATATGGCGCTCAACACTCACTCACTCACTTGACTTCGTCTTCCCTTTATGCTTTGCGAATAATTCATAATCTGTAGAACTAATGGCGCTTGAAATTTAGCTATTAAATGAGTCCTTCTTAATCCAATGAGGAGATAATTAATAGAATTCTTCTACTTAGAATAATTAAAGTTCACTCTCACATAAATAGTTAGGCCGTTCAAGGTCCTTAATATATAATAATTTGAAGTAATTTAGTTTCTTATTGGAGTCACTCTTAGCTTCGTCCAAGATATCGGGTTTTCGTGTTACACGAATAATATAAACGGGAAATTCTTGCTTCCTTAATTTAAACAGTCTAATAGTAATCTTCTAGAATTTGACTTAATTCTTTAAATTTTTACAGTTGAGAATTACTTGAACACTCCTTCACTCTCAATAGCTCAGTCCAATGCACTTTTGCCTTCTTCCATTCTCGACGTAGGTCGTCTACCTTGGTCTTCGTTTGACTAATGGCGACGATATTCCTATATCTTTCACAATGGTAATTACTTCGACTATTGTAGTTTAACAAGAATACTTCCAGGACTCAACACAAAATAACTTCTATTGATCTCGTCCGATCAATTTAATTTGTCTTCTCAACTTCCCTTAAAAACTGATCAGCAAACTTCGACTGATCCATACAGTTGAATTCATATTTCAACTGGTGATAATTCAATTCGTCTGAATTGATTTAACGACTCCGTCTGCTCTATAACTTAGCAGAATTGAAACTCCTACCCATCTTTACTTTCTTTTTCATATTTATGACGTATCATCTCGTTACGTCGAAACCTCATTTGAATATGCAAATTTTGACTATTCTCTTAGAGGCAAATGAAGAAAGAAAAAAAAATATTTCTAAAAATTTCTTTTCAAGCATTTTAAAATTTTTCTTTTATTTTTACTGTAACTAATTAAATTATTATAATAAAAATCCAAACAAAAAATTAAATTTCAAATAGTTCTAAAAGATTCTTGTTAAGACAAATTACAGCCGATACACCTGTTTAAAGTTTGCAATATATTAATTTAATACAAATTCACAAAAATTACATCACGACTATAGTTTCAATTGCAAAGAGCAATTATTCTCAAGTGACAGAATGCAAGGGTGAACAAGTTTATATGAGGATTCCCTGTGGAACCCCATAGAAATTTAAAACAGGGAAAATATTCCACAGGGAATCCTCATATAAACTTGTTCACCCTTGCTTTCTGTCACTTGAGAATAATGACTCTTTGCAATTGAAACTATAGTCGTGATGTAATTTTTGTAAATTTGTTGCTAAAAGATTCTCTTTTGCTAAAATACTGTAATAAAAACTGATTTATTGTTTTTTTTTAATAAAATAATACATATGCTCAAAAATATGATCATAAATATCTATCAAATATGATATAAAATTTTTCTGTATGTCTTTACCCGATTTCAATCTTCAATATAATTTAATATGAATAGAAAAATTAAATCTACACAACTGAAGTAATTACTTTAGTCACTTGAAAGTATGCGCAAATTATCAGTTCACTAAAAAGATTAATACGCATTAAGAAATCATAGAAACTCATTGCTTGTAATATTCGGTTTACAATACAACTACGTCTCATTTCTGTCCTGAATTCTGACATCGAAAAACCCTTCCTTGGAAGTGTATTTAAAAATAAATACGTCAACTTAAACTGTAATTTGAAACTTCTGGTTTTTTAATGGAATGCAGTCAAAAAATAATGACAGCCATTTCCGTAATTTGCGAGTTTTTATTGAAGAGCACTCGAGTGGTGATTTCTCTTAGAGCGGAAGTGATTATTAGAACTCCTTTCCAATATCTTTCATCCAATTTCTTTCGTTCAGTTGTCACCAATTTTCCTACCAAATGGGGGAGACTTATTCAGAGTTCTTTTTTTATCTCAGAAATACGAGGAATTGGGGATTTGGGGAACTCTCGGTGGTCCCATATAGACCCAAACCAGTTATTCGGTGGAAAGAGATCGATGGGTGGTTGCTAAGTTTAAACAGGAGGGGAAGGGTTCTAAAATAACATCGGCTCTCGTCGAATCAATATTCAATGTGGATTCCTTGGAATTTGATTATCGACAAAGCACCTGCTTCGAGTTCTCACGTTTTCTTGGAACCCAATCGTTACTTAAGTCACAGCGTCTTCAAACGATCAAGAATTGTTTCCACACCTTTTCATTCTCTTTTAGGTGTTAGACTTATAAGAGGTACTTATAAATTCTTTGAATGAACTTAAAAATTTATTTCAATTATCTAAAATAGTTCTGAAATTACTTTTACAAAGTTCAATACAGATACAAGAGTTATTCGTCCATTACAACTTAAAATTTCAAACATTTTCACTCAAAACAACTTTGACCCAAAAGCTCTCATTAATTATACGGAACTTGTTTATTAGAACTCTGGAAAGAGGTAAGTGGTAAAACTTATAAATTAAAATTGCTGAACTGCTTTGGAATCTGTTCGTCATTTGACATCACTAATCTAATCTTTTATCAGAAGTGTGTAGAAATTAAAAAGGAACGACAAATACATAAAAATGAATTGAAAATTTTATGTACCAGCATTTCGATGGCCACGATGAGTTTTCTCTGGCAATTAAGAACGAGCAAAAAGCACCTAAGATATTCATAATATATTTCTTGTTCTTTTTTAGTTTCCAGAGATGCCATACTTTCTGATTATTCCTCTTGACCTCCGTACTGAGACCTCGTTTACTGGTGACTACTCCCAGCTGATGACCGCCAAAGAGCGAGGACCTGCTGTTCTGCGATGTCACTTAATAAGCACTTGGTCTGAACCTTTTTTTTTTATTAATCTAAGCTTTATTTACATCCATTTATCAGCTGACGAGCTCAATTAAGTCTCAATCTGCTCCAATCGTTCTGAATCTAAATTAACTTCAACCGAGAGAGATTAGAAAAGCTGCCTTCGCTCCGTCAATCCTAACTACGTCAGTTGTCTGTATCCCTCTACTTAAATCATCTGAACCATGTAGCAATAAAAATATTAAAAACCGTGAATAATAGAAAAGAAATCATTGCCTATAAAAGTTGAGGGTTAGTCTCTATATCTGATCTTGAATTTCCTAATAAAAAATAGAAGCGCCGTTTGTTATTTATTGTTCCAGTTCAATTGTTTAGAAACCATTAAATCTGCAAATTCCTTGTTAAAATTATCAACTTAAAATTAAGTAATAAAATCAGTAATAGACCGAACAAGGCCATAAGGCCAAATTGTGAAAAAGAAAAAAAAGTTTGAATGGTCAACCGAATCCATCTGTTTATTTTTTTTAATCTATTGATTTAAATTCGGTGTTTTTAGTAGCTCATTCTGTACAGTCAATCAGTTCATCTAATCATAAACTTCAGTTTCGATTATGACATTAACTTCATACAGATATATATCTAGGTTTATTCTTAAAATCTCAAAAAGCAAAATAATAAAACAAGTAAGTTAATTTTAAAGAGATGTTATTAAGCGCCGAATTAAATGAAACAATACGATTATGTAAATCCCACACAACACGAAGTGAGGAGAGGCAGTGTTGTTGTGTAGTGAAAAAGAAATGAAGGTAAGCCATGAAAACTTTGAAGTTACGATGTCGCCGAAATGAGCAAAATTGATTGAAGTTAGACAATTCTATCCAAATTAAATAAGCAAATGTTCTAGCTTCTAAACCAAAATAGATATCACAAAAAAAAAAAAGGCTGTAGGGTTTTATAAAATAAAGACATCGCAAAGACGACACATCAAAACATTAGTTCGGTGAATCACAAATAACTCGAAAATCCAAGTTTCGACGTGTGTTCGAGTTAGGACATCCTGGTGAAATAGAAGGTAAAAATAGCATCAATGACGGGTTTATATTAATCTCTCAATTCGAGTAACAGATATCATTTTTAACTCGACTGAAACAAGATTTAGATTTTGAAACATCCACGAGAATAGACAGTGTTATCAGGATTTCGGCCTCCTAAAATGATGGCCATTTTCATGTTTAAGAACTGTAAATATTTTATATATATATATATATATATATATATATATATATATATATATATATATATATGCATTGACTTAAAGTGTTGTACACTAGAAAAGAATATAGTTATCGAGTGATTTGCAGTAACTAAGATTTGTTTCCGATATTTAACTTTACTTTGTTAGGTTTATCTTTTATCGATCTTGAATAGCTCAACTTCCATCACAAGTCTCAAACAAAGTACATATCCATCCACTAACTAAGTTTGGGATTTACACACACTTCGAATTTAAGTGTACATTACATAGTTTGTAAATGTATTTTAATATTCTTAGTTATTTGCTTAACTATTAGTGATTGTTTTCATAGTCTTCAGGAGGATCTGTTTAAATAGATATATAATAGCAGAACCTCGATTAGCCTGAGTGTAGGCGACCGAGACATTGATAATAGAACATGAATATTAGAAACAAGATGTACATAATTGTGTGTATACACTGTCTGGCCACTTTATTAGGTACACCTACTTAGTAGCGTTTTAGGTCTCCTTTAGCCCTCAAAACGGTCTGAATTCGTCGAGGCATGGATTTCACAAGATGCTGAAAATATTGTTGAAGTATTGTGTACCATGCAGACATGAGTGTGTCACGCTGTTCCTGAAGATTTCATGGAGGTGAAGGCCTGAAGCGAACAGCCCATTCCACCTCATCCTACAAATTTTCAATAGGGCTGAGTTCCGGGGACTGCAGCAAGGAAAAGTCATCGTCATGTTCCTCAAACCATCCCAGTGATGCGGGCTTTGTGCACCGGCGCATTATCCTGCTGAAAGTAGCCATCTGCATGAGGATAAAATGTAAATATGTACGGTTGCACTTGGTCAGCCACGATCTTTAGATGCGCTCTAGCATCCTGACGTGCCTCCAGAGGTATCAATGGACGCAACATGTGCCAGAAAAACATCCTCCACACCATGACTTGAAGAGTTGTTGTGAGACACGACGGGTCCAGGCATTCATGTTGTTTGCGCCAAATTTTGTGTCTGCCAACAACATGATGCAGCAGGAACTTCATCTTATCGGACCAAGCAACCTTTTTCCAGTCGTCGATGGTCCAGTGCCTGTGTTGCTTTGCTCACAGAAGGTGTGCGCTCCTGTTCTTTGCTGATAACAAGTTATCCGACGAGGCCGTCGGCTGTTGTAGCCCATCTGCAACAGGGTATGTCTAGTGGTGCGTTGCAAGATGTCGGACGTTTGTTGAAGTCGCACATCTCTTGGGCAACTGTTGCACAGTTCTAGACATCCTCCGGCCTCTGTCATTTACGAGCAATTTTCATCGACAGGAGTGCCGCTGACTCGACGTTTTCTGTTCGTTGCACCATTCCCTATACACCTTTGATATTGTTGTACGCGAAAAGTTCAGGAGCACTGCCGTCTCGGATACGCTTTGACCAGCACATCTAGCCCCGACGATCATGCCACGTTCAAACTCAGTTAGATTACTACACTTCCCCATTATCGCTGTGGTTTGCTTTCTCAACTGATGATGGGAGGTTTGTACTGCTGTATTTATAACAACTGTTCATGTGACTTGCAAATGAGTGGAAATACCATTTCTGCACACAGCAACGTGTATCTAATAAAGTGGCCATACAATGTATATATGTGTTTGTGTGTGTGTGTGTGTGTGTGTGTAAAAAAAAATAGATAGCTTAACTTATTCTTTTACACAATAACGTAACCTAATGAAATTTAAACTTTACGGTTTACAGGATCATCATAAAATCGTAAGATTTCTATGATGATTTTGACTGCGAAATGTGGTTAAATGACTGTTAACAGACTGATGGTAAATAAGATGATGGCTAACCGAAGTTCTATTTGTATACAGCTCTAGTCATTTCTAATAAAAGATATTGCAAAAAAAATCATTTGTCACTTTTTCCTTAATATTTTTTTTCTTCATATCTTTTCTTTATCAATGTATTTCACTCATTGGCGCATTTCTCAAATCAATGTCGCGCCACCTTGTTCCCAGACCATTGATCATTATTTTAGCTCCGTTAAACAAAATTTCATCAGCGTTCTTACGTTTCTTTAAATATTTAGCCTACGCTACATTTCTCAACAGGTGTTTTGGTTTTTAAAAAATAAAACAAGGAATAAAGTGCCCGTTATCAGAATGCTTCATTCTAAATCCCTCAGTGTTAAGGAACTTTACCTTAGATGTGGACCTCATAGAAATGCCATTGTATATTTAGAAACAAATCTACCAGAATTGAAAAGGGCTGAAAAATACTTGCTGAACAGAAATAAATCAGAATGTCATCAAAGAGACCTGCTAAACATGACAGAACGATGCTCCCAAGAAGAAAATCTTTGACTTATATTTAGAATAAACGTTTGAATCAATGTGGAACCCAAAAAGCTAAATTAAGCAATAAAAAACTCGCCAAAAGAATAAATTGCGAGAAAACTCATGTGCACGCTGCACACGGCCACTATGAATTTTTTTAGCGCATTGTCCCGCAGGTAAAGATTAATAAAATAAAGGGTGAGCGACCAAGTTGTTTATTAAATGACATCCTAGTACACCTGTTTCACGCTAATATAGGATCATCAGCTAGGAGCAGTCATCAGTACATAACCAGGTCTCGGTACTATACGAGAAAACGTCGTAATCAATGTGGAACCTGAAAAGCTAAATTAAGCAATTTCTCACAATTTATCCTTTTCAAAGCCAAAAATTCTCCCTCACCCAGAGCTTCTTTTCGTGAATTTAGATACTGTGCCTGTTTGCTAGCGATGAAATGGTGGGTCTTTAGATGTTGAAGCTTTTCACCCAACTTTGTCAAGAATTCCTGCAGATACAACACACACATTGTCAAATCCCATCTGTCTGTGGACACCCACTGCGTATATAAGACTTCCATTTCCTCATCTAAGACACCTAAAATCTTTCAAATCAATAAATTGAATAATAATTTTGGTCTAAGATTGGAAAACTATGTAAAGTATAAGTTTTTCAGTCAAATTAATTGGGAAAAATATAATTCTGAAACACTAAAAAGCATTAAAAATATTAAAACTTTATTAATCGCTGACATATTATTTTATTTTGTTTTCATTTGCATTATATCAAATATTGCAGTTGTATTCATGCAGTTATTATTATTATTATTATTATTTGTGAAGTTCTACGTGTGCTGAGGCTGTGGTGCAATGTGTGAGACACTAGACCAGTAGGGGACAGGATGATACACGTACTCCACTGCTTCTGGAGATCGTATACTAAGTCGGTGTATTGTATTATTGTTAATATTATTCCCCATTCTTAATTGACGCTTAATTGACAAAACATGTTTTTTCAGGGTAATTTTATTAGAACTTTAGACCCTTGTAACTCCCAAACAACTTTGAAAAACAAATCAATTTTGTTTTTCTGTGAAGCAGGTAAAAAGTACTTTAGCTCACATGAGTAAAAATATTTTTACTCCTCCCCCCACACGGACTTTTTTTGCCTTAAAAACTGCGTTTTCAGAAAATTTCACTACTTCTTGGGATCATATCTAAGGAAGGGGGGTCAGAATAACAAGCCATTTTTTTTTTTTTTTTACACAAATACTACCCATCGACAAGTATTTAAGAAAAAAAAATTGACTTGATATTCTAAGACCTTCATAATTTTTAAAATTGCCAAAACTCATAAAAAAGTAGTTTTGTTAGGTCAACTTTGACATGAAAAAAATAGGGTTTGTCTTGAGAAAATTTCAAATATGGTAACAACACAAAAAAAAGATAATTTTTTTATCTTTCAAATGAGTATGACTGAGCCTTGTAGCTTTGACTGGAAGAAAGTTACAGCTCAAAAGAAAAAGTTTTGAAATACCATTTTTTGCTTTGAGCTGTAGCATAAAATTACCTAAATGTGGAGGGGTAAATTTTTTAAAAATGTACCAAAGACAATTCTATGGTCTAGGACAGGGGTCGGCAACCTTTTGTTGTAAGAGGGCCAAATATTTTACGTGGGGATTACTGCGGGCCGCACTTAACAACCAAAAAAAAAGGAAAATATTATTTAACAACCAAAAAAAAAAAAAAAGGAAAATCTTAAGACGCCCCGAGGGCCGCACCAAAACGCTTCGCGGGCCGCGGGTTACCGACCCCTGGTCTAGGAGATAGCTACAATGCACACACAAATTTTCATCAAAATCAAATTGGTGATTCATTTGTTGAATTAACATGGAATGACCCTAATTCTAGTTAACGTCATTCAATTGATCTCACCAACGCAGCAGTAGGTTCTTTTCACCAAGAATCCCATTTTCATTAATTTCACGTTTTGTAATTTTAAATTGAATTATTTAATTTCAATATGAAAAAAAAATACAAATTAAACAGAATAAAAAGGTGAAGCAGAAGGAAATGACAAGGAATGAAATGGTGGAAGGATGATGATGATTATTGATTCGTCAAGAAAAAGAATTACACATGGAATTCGCCATTTGAACAGAAAGGGGAAACCGTTGAGAATTGATTTTACTCAACTTAAAGTTTCGTTTCATTGCAGTTTTTCACTTTTTGTAAGTTTTGAAGGAATTGAATAGCAGCAGCAATTTATGATTTCAATATGCAGAGAAGTTAAAGTTATAGAATATATTAACAAGAAATTTTAAATTATAAAACAAGAAGTCCGGGAGAAAAAAACTCCACCTTAAAGTCCACTTTCAATTATTATTAAAATTTCTATATTGTTTTTCTAAAGTCGTTACTAAAAGGTAATACGTTTATAATGAAATTCTAATCTATTGAATACAAACAAAAAAAAAATTATAATAGTAATAATAAATAAATCTGTCTTATTTGCTTGACTTGTATAAACTGAGCAATAGGAATCACATCAAACCCAGCCAAAAACATTAGTTAAGATTTAACGTTCATGGTTTCAGATAATAAGGTATTAACAGAAACCCAATGTTTAGTTGCCAATGCCTTTCGAAGGGAATTTTCCTCTTCTTCCCGTGATAATTCTGTCAAGGACCCATTTCGAGATGACTTGAAATCAATCGTTAGATGGTTCGTAGTTCTCGAATGTTCTTATGAAGAGCCATCCAATAGTTTACAAGTTATTGGGGAGAAAAGTGGGAGGGAGTGGATAGACGGGCGCCAAGTTGACGAAATCCCCTTTTTACGTATTTTTATTTAGCCTAATTTCCAATAGTAACATAAAAACCTGTGTAGTTATCGGGCTTTTTTTTTTTTTTTTTACTGTAGAACATATGGACATTTGACTAAGTAAGTAATTTCCTATTTAATAGTGAAAATTATTCTTTTACGACTGAACGTGTCTCACAGTTGAAATGTATGTTGTTGGGAGTTGTAATGATAAGTGTCTGAAAGTGAAAAAGTAACAACTCAGTTCCTTTGAGTAACTGAAACATGTTTTAAAATAGGTGAAATGCCGTAAGGAGAGGCTTTCCATTGCACTTCTAGTCATTTCCTTAAATTTAGGAAGATATAGAATTATATATGCTGAACTAAATTATACTTATCACGAAAAACATGAAAGCACAAAAGGATTCACTGATCTGTTATTGATATCAGGAATCCCGGACGGCTGTTCTGGTTTCCTAACCATCAACATTCATCCAATATCCAACAGATACCCAGTCGGTGATCTCCAAAGACAAAGAAAACAAAATTCAACAAAACAATGGACCTCCATGTTAAAAAAAGAACGGTATATAAATTAAGAATAAAGCGCAATAATCAATCCCAGCTAACTTACGAGCAATACATAATTCTTGTATAAAGAATTAAATTTTAGAAGAATACAACTTTAAACGTGCGTAAATAACATGAATAAAAACAGCTCAGTGAATCCTTATTTATGTGCGTTCATGTTTTTCTATTGAAATATTAGTAAGATTTACCGCACATTAAATTTGTATCAGGATTTAGGAATTACTCCCAGTGTTTTGTACATAAACAAATCTTTATCAGCATCTTAAAGGAGGGAAAAACAAAACAGCAAAAAACATCAATTTTAAAAACGTACTAATATTAAGCAATAAACATAAAAAAAAAATCACCAGTTATTTTTAGAAATATGTAATGTGCCTGAACATAAACTTTGCGATCATTGCATTAGTTTAAGACGAGTTTTGAGTCTCTTGTCAAACTTTTTTTTGTTTGTTTGTTTTTTTGGCGCGGGGTAAGAATCCGTTCGGAAATGAATGGAATATTAATTAAACCCGAAAATGAAATTTCGATTACTGCTATAAACAAAGATGAAAATTGAGAAGAAACTTCCTGAATTTACTGGAAGAACGAATTAAGGGAAGGATGGGGGTGGATGGAGTGAAGCGAGCAATAGAAACGAATTTATTCGATGTCAATTATGACAGATGGTTTTGGTTCACACGAAGTGCATTTCATTGAAATTAATACGAAAGGTTTTGAATTTAAGAAGGAATTAAGGAGATTTCCCCGCCCTTCAATTGAGAGTTTGAAGTAAAAGGAATGAAGAAAAAAAAATAACGGGTTTTAATCAAGTATACTGGCATGAGTGGTGGGTAATTGGAACTATAAAATTAGTGAAATAGTCTTATTAACAATTAAAAACTTAATCCATTTTTATTTTTTTTTTGCGCAGTTGGAGGTCAGCTCCCTAACTTAGCCGACCCCGAAAGAAATTTCAGTCGGAATCTATAGGATACCTTTGAACCCTTCGTACAACAATGGAAAATTCCTGCAGTTTCAATAAGATTTTCCACGATTTTCAATCTTACACTTATAAACCTAATTACCTTATAAATACGAGACTGATATTAAACCTGCCCATTCATCGGCTTTCTCATTCAAACACGTCGTAAGTCACATTGAAATGAAACAACACTTTCGACATCTGTTCAACATACAAATGAATAAATACTCTTCCATTCTGTAGCGTAGTACTTTACACATAGTTATTAGTGAAAAAAATTTTCAATAATCTGCAAACATAGGATTTTTTTACAGTAAAATAATAGGATGTTTTTTCTTCTGCTATTTTAATTCTATTCCTGAAGTTCTAAAAATTATAAAGTTATTTCTAAAATCTAACTTATTCTAACTTATTCTTAAGGTTTGCTTATAGCCCATCTCATTTTGAATAGGTAAGAAGTATCATAGACTGTTTCATTTTCAAGTATATCCAGTTCCCTTCACCTATAATTACTTCAATGAACAAACGACAAGATTAGGTAAACATTATTTCTGAGTAACAACTTATACTTTGTGTAGCCAAGATGCTTCTTTCAAAATATTTTCCATTCTTTCTGGAAGCGTACTTGGTTGAAATTAAATAATAAAACGTAACTTACAATACAGATGAATCACTTGTAGCCTTCGGTAACTTGAGAACGAAGACGCACTGTTGAGTAAGAATAACTCTAAGACAGCCGTTGGCATCATCTAACTTTGTAAAACTTGTTCTCTTTGCACAATAAGAATTCTTATGACACTGGATTTATACTTCATCTACGGTAACCTGGAACTCTGATATTTACAAAAGTGACTCCGTCAACTCACTGCCACTTCTGTTTAAGCTTAGCGCTCTCTAAACGGACTCCGCCTACAACCTACGCAATTTACGTCGTATCTGCTAGCGCACGAATAACCAAATTTGATCATATTTCGGCGATTCATTTCCGGACCCTTCTGCAAAGGCTACTGATAACAAGATTTGCTATTTTTAAAGATTTATTTCATTTCAAATCGACAATAGATCAAGTATATCGATATTAAATTTCTATAACGATTAAACGCACATAACGATCGAATGTGCCTCACAATCTAAGTATTATAATTCTGCATTTTCTGGTTGCGTTAATACAGGGTGTTTCAAAAATACACGGCATAATTTCAGGTATGTATTTCCCACATGTAGACAATCAAAATAGTTCATTACAACATATGTCCGGAAATGCTTCATTTCCGAGTTATGGCCTTCACAACATTGAAAATCACCGGAACGTTTTTCGTTCCGCCGGTCGTTGCCATTACAGAAGATGTTCAAAATGACCACCTCCTGCTTGAATACAGACCTCACATCGATGTCTCAATGACCTGCGAACACGATCCCACACTCCAGGAATGTTGCGTATGTCCTCAGAACGTGCCACAATTCGATTCCGAAGGGATTCCAAATCAGGCACCGGAGACGAATAAACCAATGATTTTAAATGGCCCCACAAGTAGAAATCGAGAGGGTTCAGATCAGGTGAGCGTGGAGGCCAAGCAATTGGGCCACCTCTACCTATCCATCGATCAGGAAACGTTCGATCCAAGTACCGGCGAGCCGTACGACTGAAGTGTGCAGGAGCGCCGTCATGCAAGAAGTGAGCGTGCTGACGATCGATCAGTGGAGTGTCGTCATAAACATGAGGTATGGTGTTTTCCAGGAAGTTTGTGTACGCCTGCCCCGTAAGTCTGTTTACAAGTACATGGGGTCCAACTAATCGATCACCAATGATACCGGCCCACATGTTGAGGGAGAACCGCACCTGGTGATGAGATACAACAGTTGCATTTGGGTTTTCATACGCCCATACATGCTGATTGTGGAAATTTGTTATGCCATCTCGTGTGAACTGTGCTTCATCTGTAAATACGAAAAACGTTCCGGTGATTTTCAATGTTGTGAAGGCCATAACTCGGAAATGAAGCATTTCCGGACATATGTTGTAATGAACTATTTTGATTGTCTACATGTGGGAAATACATACCTGAAATTATGCCGTGTATTTTTGAAACACCCTGTATAATAAGTTCTTATCGATTTTATTTGTTTGTGTTTTTTTTAGTTAATCAAACTTCATTCGCTTGAGGAGTCCAACGACGAAGTATTATAATCAAAAATATTCTTTATGGAATGTGATAAAATATATTTTTATACATAAAGATACAGAGGATAAGATTCATTGACAGCATATTGCTATTTATAAAGATTTCTCATAATGTTTATTTAAAATTACTTAAATATTAAATTAGTATTTAAAAGTTATCAGATAAGAAATAAATTTAAAGGAAAAATATTATGAATGAAACATCAAAGAATGCACATAAATAAACAAATCACGCCTTTGAGTTTATCATGAGAGGGATCGGGAAACGTCGTTTAGACCTTAAGGACTATCAGCCCAATCAGGGTTTGTCATCAACGGAAGGTAGATCGGATAGAGGAGTCTCTAAGGACGAAACGACTGTTCCCGAATCCCTCTGTTTACAAACTCAAAGGCGTGGTTTGTTTATTTATGTGCAGTCTTTGGTTTTCATTCATTTTTATTCAAAATTATCAGATATCAAGGAACAATGATAAAATACAAATGGGTTTGAAATGCTGTAGGATAAATGGTTTTAGAGTTTGCAAAAGTTAGCTATTTTTTTTTTCTTTTTTTAGAAAAGATACATTCTGTGACAAAAAGAATCGAAGCACTCTGAAGGAAACATCCAATTTGAATGAAAGTCTTTGCCTTTTGGATGAAGAGAATTGGAATCACACAGTGAAAAAACATTTTTATTCAACAATAGCAGCATCGTTGTGAAATTGTTAGTACTGTGTTGAGCCGTCTCTAGTTATTATACATACTGATATACTGCGTGACATGGATTGTAACAGAATTATTATGTTATCTTACGGCAAATCACGTCAAACTTTGCTGCAACTGCTCTTCCAAATGCCACATGTTCGATGATGGATGCAGTTGACGTCCTAGAATGTTCCAGACGGGGAACAAATCTGGGACCTGGCTAACTAAGGATTGTATTGAGTGGAGGACTGCTCGGATGCTTATGTAGTGTCTGATTGTCCATTGTTCTATTGGAAAATTGATTCTATTCCATTACTCCTCCAATCACTATGAGAGGGAATCTACTGCATAATAAATAGCTTCCCACACAATAACAACAGCTGTAATGGCTGTGTGCCTCTCTACAGTATTTGAGCGTTGCCAATCCTTCTCCATACACGGATGGAGCAGCGGGATTCATCACAAAACACACTTCGATCATGTCTAGCAGATTAGTTCATGTCTCTCGGGTATGGCACCACTGTAGGCAGAGTCTCTGATGTTGGGTTATGAAAGGCAGGCTTTGTAAGGGGCCGTGGAAATTCTTCCATCGTCTGCAATTCCTCTTGTTTACAGTATACCACGTTTCATTGGATGAGAGAGAATGAAGTTGAAAGAGCAATTAGGGCTTGCTTTACAACAAACCGATTGTCCTGTACTGTTCTGCCCACTAGATCCTTGACTACGTGAGTGAGAGCTCTCCTGCAATTGTCGATTCCAGTATATGCCCACAGAAGCATCAGTACTACTCAGAATGAGAGCGATTGGTCTGCATAACCAGCCAGCTTCTCGCAGTCCCACGATGCGGCCCCTCACTGAGTCCAGAACTTACTCATAGGTTCTTCAAGCGCGTCATCGTTTACTGATGCTAAACTGATTTGAACTTCAGTTCCATGAGCAGAATGTCTTGAGGGCCGCTGTATGGATTACAAAATGAACATTGATTCTCTTCTTGTCAATTCTTGACATTCGTTTCTTGACAACTAAACTTTCATCATTTGCTATTTAATGGATAGATAGATGAATACGACGTTTCATTCAATTTGGACTCTTCCTTCGGGACTTTTTTCACAGTGAGTACATTTCACTAAATTCATTAAAGTGCAACTGTGTCTCCTTAAAACATGAAATCAAGGATAGAAAAAGAATTGGAGCTTCTCTCACCATGAAATGATGTTACTCTCAAGCGTCAGTCGAACATCAGATATTTAGTTAAATAAGTTCATTGTCTGTTGTTAATGTTAGAGCTTTACTTGTAGGCCTATTTGTACTAGAATCCATGCGAAGAACAAATGCTCTTCAATGCTTTCAATCTGCACCTATCAATAACGTTCCTGAGATGCAAAGGGAGGATGATGTGCAATTACCGACACCCACACTTCTGAAACATTTAACAGTTTCCTTATTTTTATATTGTGGTTGTTTTTATTTTTTTGATAGAAAAAAAATCCAGTGATACTTAAATATACTACAATTTTCTTAAAACTTAAAAAAAAAATGAGTTTTTACAGAAAAAAAGGTTCTTCGTGGAGAACGAGAAAATGGATAAATCAAGTTCATATCTTAAAATTGTTTAAAACTTTCCTTTTTTTTGAGACACGGTAAGTGGTATTGAAAATAACGGCCGTCTCATACTCCCATTGTTGATAGCTCAGAGGCGAATCTTTTGTTTATCTTTATGCCTTCTTGGTTTGTTATTTATTTTATAACAGGACGTTAAATTGTTATTGATATTATAAACATTAGATTAAACCCGTAGAATCCTTTTCCTTATTTAAGAATAAAGACTAACAAAAATCAGGTTTAGCTTTTTCTTGCGTATTGCTAAAGAAGACCTTTTTTTGTTTTTTATTTCAAGACAAAATAAAGTTAATAACAGGCTTTGTCCAAAAAACATATCCAATAACCAAGACAAGTGTACAGGACGGAAGAAGCTGTTAGGTTCAGTTCATCCATCCCATCTCTACAATCCAAATTACAAATCGGACAGACATGAATCCTACCTTATTAGAACCTTTATGACTTGCAGGGAAGAGGAAAAGTACGAGTTCCGGCCCCGTGATGACACTTGATAGTACTGGATTCTTAACACCTTACAGGCATTTTGAGTGGATTCAACTCATTTTCTTAGCTATGATCGTGTAGTGTTTAGTACATTGTGTTCTGATAACCCAGGTTCGAATCCTGATCACAATAACGCTTGAATATCAATACACGAGGGCTTTTTCTCTCCCCTCCCCTTTTTTTTATCTTATTTTGATTTTTCTTTATTCTTCTATTTTTATTGTACGGTATATGTTCATAATCACTATTTATAAGAAATAAAACGAGTCGTGTACACTAGGAAACCATTTTTTTTCTCTTGTTTTATGTTTTGTTAATCTGTCTCTTCTCGCCATTATTGGCTTGCTTCAAAAATTAGGTTGATCAATCCGTTAACCTGTGTCTTCATCCTAACAATGTGTTGCATGGATTTTTCTTGAAACTTGGGACGTGTATTTGAAACGATTTGTATTTGAAATATGTTCCATGTGACTTCTTGACAATTAGCATTAATTCAAAAATTAGCATTTTTATCTAATTACCTAAATATAAATTAACCTAATTACCTAAGGGTGATTCCAATAAAGGAAAAGTGCATTTTATTGAGATACAGATCACACATAAATATTCAAACACGACATATAGTCCCTGTCCTTCTTAATGCACTTCTCCCCATCTTTCGATGAGTTTCTGTATTTCAAGACAGAAAAAAATGTTTTCGGTTGTTTCGAAGCCAGAAATGCATCGCCTGATTCAGCTCTTCGTCGCTGTGAAATCTTCGTCCACTTAATTCCAGAATTGATGGAATAAGCAGATCCAACACTAATGTTCACAATGTCAGCAACAGTGGCCACAGAAATCCGCTTATCTTAAGAATAAGTGCGTCCACGCGAGCAACATTTTCATCAGTGACGACTGTCAATGGACGACCCATGCGCAGTTCATCAACGACGGACGTTCGGCCTTCGTTAAATTGCTCTACCCACTTTTCTTTCCCTCCTACAGCTTAAGCCATATTGATGGGCTATTCTTCTTTGAATCTCCCTCGGTTTCACTCCTTCTCACCACAAAAAATCTTATTAAAGAACGCTGATCTTCTGCGGTGCAATTTTCTAGTGGAACGGCCATGTTTATGTACTGTCGTTTTGTTTCGCAGTTGTCCTGCCATCTGTTGCACGCTGCCAGAACCTGCCTTACAGTTGCCTCTTTACGTTTCAGTAACATTTTATAAGATTCCATTCAATCTTATTATAACTACAGACAATTTGTCCTTACTTATTGAATCATCCTCATATAAAGGCATTAGAAACTATAGGCAACCTAACCAGACATTGACTTTGACCTTGGACGAGAGCGATGATCTATTAATCATTCCAGGACAATAGAGAAACTATTGACAAAGGTTTGCCTCGCTTGAGAGTCGCCAATCAGAAGCCATAAACTTTCCCGCCATAAACACTGACATATACAATCGATTCAAATTCTACCATTGCGCCATCTGGTGCCCACGGTCGACCTTTCGCTGGGAGGACTTTAAACAATTCTACCACGTGTTAAACAATCAATAGTATTAGTAATTCTGTTAACGAATCCATTAATCTTAATCTTACAAAAGCTCAACTTAGACAACTTCAGTAATGCATTAATTATTCATCTTAATTTTTTTGGTTTTATTTCCGAAAATTGAAAATTTATTAGTATTCAATAGATGTCGTAAATAAATGTAAGAATATAGTCTTCTTTTTTTTTTATGTGGTTGTTTTGACGACTTTAAAAAAAAGAAAGAAAAACAAAAAAAAAAGTAATATTATAAGCAAGTTTTAAGGAATAATATTTTAAAAGTAATCTTCAATTTCTTTTAGGAACATCTGATTTCATCTTTAATATATCAGCTCAGTCAATATAAAGAATAATGGTATTAATACATTTCTTTTTCATAACAGCATTCGATGAATATTTCAAAATTACAAATCCCAAGGGAAAAAAAATAACCAAACAAAATTACGATATTATCTTTAAAAAAACGTGTGTGTGGGAGGGAGAATGGCTTAGGGTCTCCAATTTCAATCCGTTCTCCGTTAAATCAGAAATGAGTCGATAACGTTCTTCTCCACTAGCTCCGAAAATTACAAACTCAATGCAGATTTGGATAACTCCCTTAAATGAAGCGCTCCAAGATCAAAAGAACCGAAAAGCTGTTAGGTATTACTTAACTTTTAATTAAGTTCATGCACGGACGTTAATTTGTTGTAATAATTATTCATCTTCTATAAATTGCTTCGTTATTAAAGCTCATGATATTAGCTATTAAAAAAAAAGGACAATTGAACGTTTAATAAAGAAAATAGTTAATAAACAACAATCTTTCCCAGAAACACGTTTTGTCTACTTACTATCTTCTGCTTTTACCTTAGTTTCGTAGGAAAGGGGAGATGCGTTTTTGAAACGTTGTTTGTATCTTCTTGAAACTTGATATGCATATTTAAGGACTAGAAATTTTTTTCCAAACGAATCCTTGACAAGAAATTAGATCATGAAGGTGATAAGAATTACCATAGAAAAGAATTGCATTCAGAACAATAGACATTTAATCCTTATAGGTAATCTAGTTATCTTTAAAAGATTAACTTTTATTTGTTTGTCATTTTTTTCTACGACGCACCGTTTGGGAGAAAAAGAGCGAGAAAAACATTTCTGTACAGTTGTAAAGTACTCAAGAATTTAGCTCAAGATTAAAAACCGTATCTACTCGGAAGTGGTCGCAATGGCAGCTGTCGTAGAAAATAGAAGGATATTACGATATTTCAGGTAAGTTATGATCCTTCAGGTAGAAAGGATATTACAGGTCACCGAATGAATGACATTCCAGACAGTTCTACTGAGAAATGCTTTTAAGAGAAAACAACAGATTCTCATTGTGGTTATTAGGCTTTTCTTCGTATGAATTCTTCTTATGAATTACGCAGTTTTGATGCTCAGATATTAAAGAAGATATGGTGATAGTGAAAACAATAGTGGGTGAATAGTAAGGGTTCTTTTAGATCTACGTTAAGATTTTATAAAAGAACAACAAATCTCTATTTGTTTGAATTGAGCAGATGTAATTTAAAAAATACAAATCAAACCGAAAACTTTTTCTTTATATTATCTTCACGACATTAAAAAAACATAAAATAAAGAAAGAAAGAAAGAAAGAAAGAAAGAAAGAAAGAAAGAAAGAAAGAAAGAAAATGCAAGATGTTAAGAAAGTAAGTTTCAAGTTCTTTGAAGAATTAGGAACTTGAAGCTTACTTTCCATTGTTCTAACTCTTGCCCGTGGGAAGTTTTGTCCATTTCTCTCATGCAAATTTCACGAGAGAAAAATAAAAATTAGATCGTCTCTTGTAAAGGTTAAGAATATTCGTTCAGCAGTTCAGAAGTCATTAGGGAACACCTAACACAAGTGACTTGAAAGTAGACTAAAAAAATTAATTTCATCAGCAGATATAAATTTAAAAAAAAAAGGGGAGACGTTCGTTATTCTTTTTTAAGACTTTAAAAACAAAAGTAACCTTCTACAAAATAGAGTCTATGGATTAGAGTGCACCAACATCGCAATCAATGATCAGTCTACCTTTAGCACCCTTAGGTCGGGATCGCGGGAGCCTCTATCTCCCGTGGTTTTTTTTTTTTTCTTCGTTTTTTTTTGTAAGAGGTGACTTATGCTTAATTGGGATGTCTCTGCATTAGATAGAAGGTCGAATTTTAAAGTTTACAGGTAACAATTTTTAGACAAAGTACACTTTTTCCTAGACATTGCTTAGATTACAAGGATATACCTTAACATTCTGAATCATCAATATATCCATATATATATCCACAACCATATATGCAATTTGGCATTACATTAACTTATTAATAACAATAGATGAATCATGCCTAGAACCGTTCATTAAAGATCAAAACTAATACTTCTGCATTAATCTTTCCGTAAACTTAATCGACAAAAAAATGAGTGCCTCTAGATGTTACCGTTCGGAATACTGATAGGGGTCTGCGAATGGTCTAAGGGGGCTACTACTTACAAAGTTTATAAAAGATGACAATATTTATGCAAAAGTCTGTCGCCGATAGACAGGTCTCGCTATTTAGCAGAGTTTACTAATAGGACACAAGGATTCGTCAACATTATTTTTTACATAAAAGCAACATTAAGCTGGTTTTCTGTAGCCGAATGTTTTTAAATCTTGTAATAAAAAAGATTTAAGAACAAAGTTTCTTTGGGATTAAGGGGGAAGACAGAGCAGGGATTATTATCCAAATAATATCTTGATATCTGAATACATATTCCCTCCAAAACAGTGTTGGAATAAACAATGACGGATATCGACATCATGCATTATTGTCCCATGCATTTATCATTGTTAACGGGCTTCTGGGTTTTGCTTATTTCTTTGATCGCGCACTTATGATTTTTAATGGCGATATGGGCTAAACTAAAGGAACAAAGTATAACATTGAGAACAAGCATATATTACTACTTGTAATAATAATTCTATATTGTTTAATGTATATCACTGAGATGCGAAGACGGGCTAAAACCAATGCTGACGCTTATTATGAGATTTATTATATTTGGTTAATTCATTGATATATGCGTATATAACATGCTAGCCTGTTATTGTTGCTTCGCTCCGGAAACCTTGCATATGTATCGCCGTGTAAATCGCCGTGTAGAAGTATCAGGTAACTCCTGAGTTAATCGCTGTCCGCGCCTGCAAACAATCTCCTTAAATGCACTCATTGTCAACCAACTTTAGCGCGATTTAAAACTGCGGTCATCGACGTTTGGGAAGTTTTTTTCTTTGAATCTATAGCGCGTTAGCGACATCTAGCGACATGTTGGGAATAATTTCATTCAGATTTAGAGGGCCTATCCCACGGGAACTACTTGATCGTCCGGGATGAAAAGTAGCCTATATCCTTTCTCGTGTCATAGACTACCTGCATAAAACATTTCATTAAGATCCGTTACGCCGTTGAGGCGTGAATGACAGACAAACAAACTTACAGATTTTCACTTTTATAATTACTAAGGATTCTTTTAATTTTAAAAACAAAGATTGATCCCCCTTAGTCAACATTCAAATAAAATTAATTTAAAACTACATCTTTAAAAGCAAGCAGTACTTTTTTCCAACATTCTAAATACACTTACTTATTTGTTCTATAAGCATAGAAAAATGAAATAAATAATGCATAGGAAATTATTTTAACATTTTGTAATTCAACTCACAAATACAAATCCATCTTGTATTTGTTTTGCTGAAATCTTTATGAAAAAAGTCCTAATTATTTATGCTACGGAAATAACTTTGTCAGTTTTTCGATTGATTTAAAAATTAGATAATGAAAATCTAAGTAATTGTGGCTTTGTATGATTTTTTTTTTACTAATTTATATCTTGAAAGCGAAGGGGGAACAAAAGAGACGACAGAAAATTACCTGCAGACGTTCGTGGACCATCAACTAAATGAGAATTCAGTTAGGGTGAAATCCCAATCAATAGGTTCCTCATAAACTGTGTCATTTGAAAAATGGTTAAAAAAAAAGATTGAAAGTGGAAAGATATTAGGTAAGGCGAGTTGAATTATGAACGATTTCTTGTGGCTTATTTTTTGCTCGTGCTGTCTCCAAGGTTGAACTCACACCTATTTCCAGCGATGCATATGTGTGTGTGTTCTTCGATGCCACAGGCCTCAGACGAAGCCAAATTGAACCTCAGCCTAAGTTTGTGGATAAATTTTTCGAACTTTGACAACAGCCACACGACAACTAGGTTATAAGAATGAGTCATCGGTTTACATTATTAATAATCAAATATTCAAATATTGAAATACTGAAATTTGTTAAAAAATATCCAGTATTAATCAAAACACGTCGTAATTCGGCACTAAATGAAAAATTGCATTATTAATTCTACCAATTTAATGAATTTATTACCGTCCACCAAAAAATATGTATTTATGCTTCAATGGCTTCATTTTACGGATATAAGTTATCAGTTATTGCTGAAGAAATATATATCAAGTACAATATAATAACAATATAATAATAGTTACAAATAAATGTAAGCTTTGAAAAGATATCAAAAATAACTTAAAAGTGAAATATTTCATTCTATAATAACTAAATATTAAGTTATTAAAAACTATTTATATAATTAATATAAAAATACTTTATAAAAATAAAATGAATTTATTTTTTCAAGTCATCAATAACACGACGAAAAGCTTAAAATAAAATATAAGTTATCAAAGTCATTATTATAACAACATGGTAGCTAATAAAAGTTTCTTGCAATAAACTACAATTTTTGAAAAAATATTAGTCTAAAATGATATTATAATCTTGGAAGGTCCTAGACAAGAGGGAAATTCGTGTATATCTGTTTTATTTATTTTTTTCTTTATTTACTTTTTTACTTTATAAAATAACATTTATATAAATAATGAAAACTATTGCATTGGTAAACATTTGCGATTTTTTTACAGTAAAAATGAAGAAAGAAAAAAAAAAAAAAGAAAAATCAATATTTTTCAAAGTAGAAGCCATTAAGTCAAATAATGACAACAAATTTATGATCTCTTTTGTTGATGAATATTATTACGGTAATCATTTGGAAAAATATAATACACTAATAATTCAAAAAATGATAATAATTCATAACTGTTGCTTTACGAACTCATGGAAGAAGTTCTCTAGAGAAAACTAATAATAAAATGTAACAACTTAAACTGGTAAATTGGTGACCTAATAATATGAAAAGTTTTAGGCCTAAAATTTTTCTGAAATCCGTTTTTAAATAAAAATTACGTTAAAACGTTAGATTACAATAAACCAACTTCTTCAAATTAAATAGGCTTAATTGGAAGTATACACAGATGAGATTCTGCTTTGAGAACACGGTAGACGAATACTGCGGCTGCTTCAGAAGTTAGTAATATAAAAGCAAGAAAAGAAAAATTCAAGGAAAAAGAACCCAAACCTTTCAAAGTATTTACCTGTTTGCAAAAATTACTTAAAAATTAAAAGGAAATAAATTTTCAATCAATATCTTTGTTATGGTTATTAGAAGTCCTCTCTAAGTCCTATATTCTATATGTATATTAAAATTTTTGAGATATTGTTGATAATTAATGTTGCATAACGAATAAAAAACATAAAGTAAAAAATAAATAAATACATACATACATAAATAAATAAATAAATAAATAAATAAATAAATAAATAAATAAATAAATAAATATGATAATTCGAAAAACAAGAGTTATGCAGAATGTTTAAAATATCAAGAAACTAAAATTTTTGGATAAAAAAAATTTGAGAAGATTTTGTTATTATTATTATTATTATTATTATTATTATTATTATTATTATTATTATATTATTATTATTATTATTATATTGTTTACTGTATCTGCTTCGATGTTTTGTTGAATTCTTTATTTTGTAAGAACGAAGTGTTCTCCAACTCTTCCGCGTAGACTGTTTTTGTTTTTGTTTTTTCTCTTATTATCAAAAAAAATATCCTTAAGGGCCCTTGTGCCTTGTTGCAGAAGGGCCCCTAGATTTTCCGGCATATCTTTGCTACAGAATAAATATTTTATTTACTCACATGTTACGAGGCAGACCCAATAGAGAAGATCCCCTGCATGCATGCGGACACTTTGAAGTCCGTTCAAAGGTCGAGCGAGTGTCACGATGCCTCCTACATCAGAATTTTCGAAGAATCCAACTTGAAAGACAGCGACGTTCGGGAAAAGCCAACACTTCACTTGCACTGATGTTGGTGCAGACGCCCACAGCACGAGGCCTCTGCCCGTGGCGCCATCTACAGCGCACCTGATTGGTTCGTTCCCCTAGAGCCGCTGTCTGTGTGACTTGCAGCAGAGGATTCGATTCAGTCGGAGCAGGGCGATCGAAGAGTAGGCTCCCGTGACCTCCATTCCCTCGCCTCAGCAACAGTTTAAAGGTAGCGCATTGAAAGGAAATCCTGTCTCCACGTCAGTCGGGAATATCTCATTTGAAATAAATATCAATAATTTAAAAGCGTGGAAATCGAAATGAGCGAACGTTTTAAACATTTAAATTAAAGATCAAGAATCTCAAGAAAGTAGCAATAAAAATGAATTATAGAAATAAAGCTCAATTTTACCTTCGTATTCTCTACTTTCATTTATAACTTATTTATTATTCTTCGTTGTATTATGAATATTATTTATTCAATTTGCTAGATTTATTAGTAGATTTATAAATTATCATTACTTTTATTATTAAGTACATGTTAATACTGTTAAAAATTTATTTATAATAATATTTATATTAATTGTTTTATATTTTATATTTATTTTATGAAATATAAGTACAGTAAAACCCCGTTATTACGCTCCCGCTTATAGCACTATCCCGTTCTTTACGCTCCTTTTATACGGTCCCTGGAATTTTCTGTATATCTCTGTATACTTTTACCCTCTTATAACGCTTCAAATCCCGCTTGTAGCGCTTTTTTTATATCGGAAATTTTGTATCGAAAAGAAATGTAACACTGTAAAGATTCTTTTTTTTTTCCCTGGTAGGAGGGAATCTTTGAACTCTGTGAAGTGTGGGTCTGTGATACAGTAGTGCAAAATGTCGAAGCGGAAATCCCTTTCTGTAAGTGAAAAATTGCAAATTCTCCGTAAGTACGACGAGAATTCTACAAAAGTGAGAAGGATTTCGCAGGATCTCTAGGAATTCCCTCGTCCAGTCTGCGAACAATAATGAAAAACAGGGATACAATTACCGATGCAGCGAAGGGTCGTTGCAAACGTAAAAAAGTAAAGTATGCACTAAATGTGCTCCGAAAATATATTAGTATTGCTCCTAGTGGTGTATCAATTGACGTTAATAGTTACCTGAACCGTTAATAGTTATTGAAAATGTCATAATTCATAACAGCACATACATACACGGCAAACCACAATCAAAGATTTTTTTTTCAATAGGAAATAAGCTCATATTTGCACTATATCTACTGCAGAATCAAGTATGACACTTGTAAAATGGTGTCCAAATCTTTCCCCATCACATAAATCATTTCCCGTCTATAGCGCTATCCCGCTTATTACGCTTGTAGGTCATGGTCCCTTGACGAGCGTAATAACGGGGTTTTACTGTATTTTGTTTTATGAAATATAAGTTAATATTGTTAATGATAATTTTATTTTAAATATTATTTACTTAAATATTGTAAATAATACTATGTATAATTTTTGGGCTATATTAAGAAAATGTATTAGAATAATAAATAATAAAGTATTGTTTAACTGTTTTGTTTAGTTTAGTTTCGTTCTAAATATTGATGGCAGATTTTTAATACTAATTTCCTTTGTTATGTTATGTTTCATCTATTATTGGATGTAATAAAAATGAGCCCTGGTTGGGATTCAAACCTCGATCCTATTCTGATGGACTCATAATAATAACAATAATTACCACATTCACATTAGTATTAGTATTAGTATATATTTTGGGAAACAAACACAAACAATAAGCCATAGCATGCAGAAGCATTAATTGTAATAAACTCAAGCAATCAATAGCAATAAACTAAAAATAAGCCTTACCAAGTAATATTATATTACTTTTTAAAAGCTGATCTCTTATTACGGTGTTAAAAAAGTAATAACATGGATTTTATTCTTGGTTTTTATTGTAGCGAAGGCAAACAGAAAAGATTAAATGAGCTTTCAAAATTTACTGAATATTTATTCAATTTAAAAAAGATGAAAATCTCTTTATGTTTTTTAAACCAATACTACATATTATACGTACTGATATTTTGTGATAAGTGTAGTTTGTAATTAATGTGCAGCGAAAATTATCATTGACCAACACAACCGTCATGTATGTAATAGTTGATGCTAGAGTCATTAAAGATTCAGCTAATGATAATCGGACTTGATCAAAACACATTTCTGTTGACGATTCTACACGGTCCTTGAGGATTCCTATGTTTATCCAGAAAATGTGTTACAATAGCGAGATAAACCTACAAAAAATGTTAGCAGAATCGGACCTATGAGGGGGCGATGTCGGATCAATGCAGATGATGCCAATTCTGTGAGAGCGCTTTCCGTGTGAGCAATATATGTGTATGTGATCTAGCTGTCAATGTCTTGACATAAACAGCGTAGAGAAGTCGACGAGCGTGCAAAGTCAGTCTAATTTACTTCTGCAAATGGTTAAGTCTTCTGTATCTGCTGTATCTTGTGGAATCAACTGCAGAAGCCAACATTCGGTTTAACTTTTGGAGCACATCTCCTGATGCGTTCTTTGAAAGTGTATACAGATAATGGAGCGATTTAGGCCATAGAATCACTTCAGGTATTGTTTTGAGTGACTTAACTATCATTCCAAAGGCCAGCAAGATAATTGAACAGTAAACAACAAAATTCAAATGATATCAATACATTATTTCACTAGAAAAATGGAAAGTTATAGAAAATAATAAATATGGTAATGATTTTCATTGGGGAACAAAAAGTCCAATTTCTCATTTAATTGTTTTAACCAGTGTTCCCCCAATGCCCAAGTTTAGAAATGCTACTTTTCTGTATGGCAATGACCAAAACAGAGAAACCCACCTACATTACCAGAGATGAACACCATCGAGCACATTTAGTTATTGGTCAAAGAGAAAGCTGAGACGGAGTCCAGGTGATTAAGAGGGAATGTAAAAAGACCTCCCATCCACTTTTCGATATTTCGTCAAACTTTTGGCGTTTTAAAACTTCGTCTACTGACATTTTTAATTTTTTTTTTACTGTAACATCCAGAGAAACTCCCACCTGGTTAAAGAACTGAGAGCCCCTAGGAAACATCCTCCCAACACTGCAAACGTTTTAAAACTATTATAAATTTCACTCCGGACCATTATGTCCAGGTTAGATGAAGATAGAATTAGCTGGTAAAAGAATGGATGGGTAAAGTCTCTCAACGCTTCCAAAAATTATGGAAAACTTTTCATAAAATTTAAAATATTATTCAATTATTGGAGTACTATCTATATTTAATCAAAATTACAAAAAAAAAAAAACAGTAATATCTTCGAATTATTATTGGTCAACAGGCACAAATTTTATCTCTGGGATTTTTAGTAATTCCTATGACGGACCACGACAATGCCTCCTGAAAAAAACAAGAATTTACTCCATAATTAACTAAAACAGTCTTGAGGAAAATGAACAAAACATGGAGTTGTTTACTATTGCTAGTATTAATATAAAATTTAAAAATAATAGAATCGTTTTTTAATTTTGGGTCAATCCTTATGAAATCAACCAATAAAAAAATATTTTGTTGATGACATATTTTATTTTATTTTTGACAGTACATTGTCTGTTTATATATACATCTGGGAGTATAAAACGATTTTTTTTTTAAAAAAATTATTTTTATTACTTTGGCTTTTAGCAGCCATTTTGTTTTCGAGGGTCGGCCGTTTTTGGCGTTTTCAGAGGTTAGCGATAAGTTTAATAACTTTTTTGTTTATTAAGATATCAACTTGAAATGAAAATCATCTTATTCTAAATGAAACCATCTACAAATCATGTTATGACCAAAAATGTGTTAAGATGTAAGGAAATAACCTAAAACTTAACTAGGAAAATGTATTTTCGATTAGAATAAATTGAAGAATTTCGGAAATTTTTTTCAAAGAAGGGATTAAAACACAACTTTAATGTTTTTTCCCCTTAAAAATATAATAGAGGACAATCTATTTAAAATTTGATATCTTTTAAATGCCACCTTTAGGTTTTGCAGGCCTTCAAATATCGCAATTTGTCCAAAATTGCCGATTTTCAAACAGGCATATCCCAAAAGGGACTGAATCAAAAAATCTGAAATTTTCAAAAAATACCCTTCTAGTACCTGGTAATATACACATGAAATTTCATCATTGTGTTTTGATCAGAAGTATTTTTTTTAATTAAAGAAAAAAGCAAAAATACACAGTATGACGCACATTGACGCAGACTCCTAAAGTGTTAAAACACTTAAAAAAACACACCTAATAAACTAACCTATTCTAAGTCTATATGTACAAAATGTGTAAACTACAAATGAAGAGTACCCATGAATATATTTAAATAATAATACATATATATATAATATTAAAAAATACACTAAAATAACTGAAAAATAAAACATATGCCTACTTACACTTTACGGTTTATTCAATCCTTTTTGTGCATTGAAACCTTAAAGAAATACTGCAATTTACCTTGCACCCTTTTGTATATTATTACCTGCATGATGATGAAATGTGCCACAGAAGCTTTTGTGTTATAAATGACTGTTTGGACCATAGTACCGAGACTGCACTGCTTTCAAAAACATTTGACTGAAGATATAAAAAAAATGTTCCTTTAGTAAAAAAAAAAAATGTTTATTTTAGTGATGGAGCTGGCAGCCAGTATAAAAACAAAACAAAAAAAACTTTGTGAACATTTGCAACCACTCTAAAGACTTTGGTCTTGAAGCAGAATGGCATTTTTTTGCCACTTCCCACGGGAAGAATGCCTGTGATGGTATTGGAGAACCACAAAAAGGGTTGTCTCCAGCTGTAGTTTGCATAGACCTTATTCATACCAGATAACTTCAGCTGAAGAAATGTTTAAGCTTTGTTCTGAAGAAATAACAGGGATTTTCTACATTCTAGTACCTTTACAAGAAGTTGAAACAAATAAAGCAAAGCTGAGCCAAAGATTTAAAACTTGTAAAAAGGTACCAGAACAAGTACATATCTCAAGTTTGTACCACAAAATCCCAGTGAGATACAGTGTTATGTTCACTCAAAAAGTGAAACTTACAGTGAACATAATGTTTCTGTTCTACCATAATTTGAAACTGGGTCTCTCAAAATAAATGACATGTTGATATGTCTTTATGATCAGAACTGGTGGATTGGTGAAGTTAAAATGTGAGTATGGAAAACGGTGACTTGATGATTCATTTTTATCATCCACATGGGCCTCAAAAATCATTTAAAATTTCAAACACTGACAGAGTGTGGCTACCAGTGACAAATGTTTTGAGGAAACCATTGGAGTTTACAACCATGACGGGCCGGAACTATAACATAACTGAAAAATTACGTCAAGAAATTTCTCAACTGCTCAATACAGTGATGGCCTTTGGACAACTAGAGTAAAGTAAATAAAATGACGTGATCATGCCCAAAGACAAGTATAGTTTATCATTTATAAGAGTTTCAATGTGCGTCATACTGTGTATTTTTGCTTTTTTCTTTAATTAAAAAAAATACTTCTGATTAAAACACAAAGATGAAATTTCATGTGTTTATTATCAGGTACTAGAAGAGTAATTTTTGAAAATTTCAGATTTTTTGATTCAGTCCCTTTTGGGATATGCCTGTTTGAAAATCGGCAATTTTGGACAAATTGCGATATTTGAAGGCCTGCAAAACCTAAAGGTGGCATTTAAAAGATATCAAATTTTAAATAGATTGTCCTCTATTATATTTTTAAGGGGAAAAAACATTAAAGTTGTGTTTTAATCCCTTCTTTGAAAAAAATTCCCGAAATTCTTCAATTTATTCTAATCGAAAACACATTTTTCTAGTTAAATTTTAGGTTATTTCCTTACAACTTAACACATTTTTGGTCATAACATGATTTGTAGATGATTTCATTTAGAATAAAATGGTTTTCATTTCAAGTTGATATCTTAATAAACAAAACAGTTATTAAACTTATCGCTAACCTCTGAAAACGTCAAAAACGGCCAACCCTCATAAACAAAATGGCTGCTAAAAGCCAAAGTAGTAATAATAAAATTTAAAAAAAAAATCGTTTTGTACTCCCAGATGTATATATAAACAGAAAATGTACTATCAAAAATAAAATAGCTAAAATATAACAGCAACACCCATTGGTTGAGTTCATATGGATTGATTCTTTTGCGAAAAATTTGTAGAAGAAACTTTGCAGCTCTTCCTGCATTGAAAGGATTCTTCTTCTAATTTAATATATTTTTCATATTTTTCTAAAGATTATTGGTGCTTTTATTTGATCTAAAATTTTGAGAATGCAAATAAATGAATAAATAAACTTAAAATTTTGATCACAGTCCAAATTTTGATCACTATGTCTAAATTTGACCTTAAAGTCTTGTCTTTTATGATTGAAATGAGAATAAAATAATTGTGGGCGTAAATTGTTCATTTCTCATTTGGCTAGTTTTGCTTGAATGGTTGCATAAGCGTATTTGTATTCAGATCTACTCTTTAGCTTAGAGGATATTTCAGTCGCAGGAAAAATATCGATCCACTGGTCTGATGTATGGAATATATGATTAAATATACGACAAATATATCAATCGTACATTTACTTCAGATACGGAGAAAAATCCCCCGAAGATAACCTCTGTTATTTATGAATGCTTAGTTGAAAATGTCATGGTAAAACCGTATTTATTTATTTATTTATTTATTTATTTGTTTATTTATTTATTTACAACTTTTGATGGAAGTTGAGAAAGAAATTAGCAAAATTCACAAATACTGTAGAGTTTAAAGAAAACAATATATAGTACGCGCTAAATTATATCCACAATAATTAATAATAATTTTTAAAAAAATAACTTTAACATTTTTATTTAATTAATAATTATAGTTTAATACCTGTAGTATGTTGTATTGTAGTATATAACATACAGAATTACATGATATATATTTACATATTTCTATTTTTCTTTATTTTCGACATAATACTTTAATATGAAATAATTCATATTTTCTGGAACTTTATTACACTATAATGTAATGTTATAAACTTTGATGTTTATTCATTATGTTGTACGTACTTCCAGCACCCCGAAAAAAAGATATCTCTGCCGCGAATCCACCGCGGTTAGTGTATTTTCCAAAGGTGAAAAATGTTTAAAACTTGTTTATAATTTTGAGGTCATGTCCGACTTCTAAGCCCTGCCCCCTAAAAACCCGTGTTTGTGCTAAAAGCTGTAAAAACAACGTCTGGATAATGTTTTGAAGTTAGTGAAAACGTCAAAAAGTAGAAATTTCTATCGGTCGCCATTTTGAAATGGGTGATTCGATTTGGTTGAAATGCAACACAAGCCGAGTCCGTAGGATATTTAGTACCCATAAACGTTTTAGCTCAAAAGCTCAAAATGTACGACAACAATTTTGATGTCATTCCCCACTTCTCAGGCCCTCCCCCTAAAATCCTGTGAACAAACTTCGACTTTTTTGTTACTTATTTTATTGTTAAACCAATGCCCTAAAAGATCTCAGAAAGTTTGTGGCAAAAGCTCTAAAAATACCGTGAGTATAAGGGTTTAACAAAAATAGGAAAAATTGTCAAAAAATGGAAAAATATATACAGGGTGATTATAATTAAAGTTCAACTTTCAACATGCTGTAAAAAAAAGAACTACTGCTCAGAATGATTTGAAATTTGAACTGAATGCACTCGAAGAAAGGGGAAATGCTATGGCATAAGAAAAAAAATAGTTCCAAATGTTAGCAAAGATTGCACTTAAAGCGTCATAATATGCAAAAAACAAGACGTGTCATGCGCACGACACATTGCATTTATTATAAAAACGCGGGGTACATGGCGTTTTCCTCATATTGCTTCTGAGAAGCTCGCCAATGAATCTCTCAATAAAGGATCGCGCTCTGCTTGTGAAGCTCTTATACAAGAACGGTGATTGTGCGCCAGTAGCTCAGAAGAAGTTCCGGACAGTAAAGGGTATGAAAAAAGGCTGTGCCAAGGGTCTGGAGAAAATGATGAAGAAATTCGAAGAGACAGGTTCAAAAGAAGTGAAATCTGAGGAAGGAAAACAATTGCTTCAACGTCAGTAGAAGATGTGGCCACAGCAGTCCAGGAAGAGACGAGGAGTAGTGTGCAAACCTGCAGTGCACGGGAAATTGCTCGAACTTTGGACATGCCTGTGAGCACGGTGCATAAAATTGTACGAAACACCCTGCATTGCAAAATTACCCATGTTCAGGAGTTGCTTCCTGCTGACCTGCCAGTAAGAGAAAATTTTGCTCTATAATTTCTTGCTCGCATGGAAGTGGACAATGAATGGCCATGGAACATTCTGTGGACAGACAAAGCCCATTTCCATCTCCAAGGACATGTCAATACTCAGAATTGCAGAATATGGGCAACGGAAAATCCTTTCGCACATGAACCAGTACCTCTTCATTCTGCAAAGGTAACTGTGTGGTGCGGGTTGACGCCAGCGTTCACCGTAGGACATTTTTTTCGAGGAGGAAGGTCGTGTGGGTCCTGTTACCTGTACCGTCAATGGTGAACGCTATGAGAGTCTTTTGCACGTCATTCCAACACTTCAACAGCGTGCGTATGTGGGTAGCATCATTTTTATGCAAGATGGAGCTCCTCCGCACATTGCAAAGTCAGTGAAGCAGCTGCTCAAGTGGCATTTCGGAAATGATAGATTTATCATCCGCCATTTTCCAACAGCCTGGCCGTCAAGATCACCTGATCTTAATCCTTGTGATTTCTGGCTGTGGGGTTATCTGAAAAATGTTCTGTTTAGTATTCCGATTGCAAACTTAGCTGAATTGAAGGCACGCATTGTGGAACATAATGTGACCCCTGAGACACTCCGATCTGTTGTGGAACATGCTGTTTCTCGGTTTCAGCTTGTGGCAGAAAACAGTGGACAGCATATTGAAGTTCTCTTGCGCAAGTCTCGCGATAATTAACAACAGATTTCATTGTTGCTTTTTATGCGGTTTTTTTATCCTCAGGACAATTAAAAACCGATTTTTCCCATCCGATGTGGTACGACTTTGCCGTGGTGGATGGGCTTTAAACTAACAGTGCCACAACTGTTGAATGATTTGGATGTCATTTCTTTAGACACAGTCATGCACATTGAATAGAACAGTTGGTTTAGCGTGCAACTCACGCCATAGCCGTCGTATTGCGATTCAAATGTCACTTGTAGCCGAACTCACTTACGTTATTGCTAGCATTTGGAACTTTTATTTTTTTCTTATGCCATACCATTTCCCCTTTCTTCGAGTATATTCAGTTCAAATTTCAGATTATTCTGAGCAGTTTTTTTTTTTTTTCTTTTTTTGCACAGCATGTTGAAAGTTGAATTTTAATTATAATCACCTATATATATATAATGGGAAGAAGAATTTGAGACCCCTGTTTAGCACTTATCACAAGATCCCGGGCTCATCTGTTCAGGCAGGGGAGGACGCAGTAGTGTATTTTTCTTTGGAAAATACACTGGAAATGCAGCCAAGGGTAAGTCTAATAAGTCAAATATTAAGTATGAAGTGTAGTTTGATGCTTTTTTTTTTCAGTCAGCGTCATGCTAATTATGCTTCCCGTAATTTTACGAAATTGCTAGAAAACTTGGATGTAATCGTACTGTATCATTTCTGTAACGCTGTTATTTTTATAATAACAAATTCTATTATCCTTGTGTTATTTTAATTAAGTAACAACATAGGCTACTGAATTTCATTAATACAATTCTGCAACAGTCAGGTATTTCAGAGAAAGTAACATATGTAAAGAATTTTTTGTTCTGAAAATGAAAAGAAACTTAGAAATATTTTTAATAAATACATTAATAAATCAAAAACTAAATATTTGTATATTGTTTCTTTTATAATCTTCATAAATACAGAAATATTTGAGTCTTTTCGTATATGTTACAATCACCATTTAGTAATCCATTTTATAACACACATTTTTAGGTAAACACAATTAGATCACCAAAGTCTAGGTTTCATTTGCAGCAGCAGAAATCTGTTTCCTCTGTAGCAGCCATTGCATCCGATAGCGTTCTTGCAATCAATGCTCACCATCAACATGTTTCTTAACACCTCCAGTCAAACGGAAGACACTTCCGCTTTATCTGAGGATCATTTCTCGAAAAACAGAGATGATGCCTGAAGCAACATCCAATTTCATAAGAATTAGTGATGTATTGTGGTCGATATACGGTTCCTAATTTCTATAAGTTATATTGTTTGTACAACTTATGCATTTTTGCACGATTAAAACTCCCATTTACTTACTATTCCAATGACTTGTATTTAAGTAATTTTTTCATGTTTTTCGAGAATGGATTTTATCCATATATTAATTTTAGTTACTGGTCTATTCTTATAAATTTTGAAAAATTCAGGATTTTATTTTACAATCTTTTGGATTGTTAATATTTCATTAAATTCTTTTATGGTTTTTTTAAAGTTTCATTAAGAGATAAGCTTTCATAATTTCCTAATGTCATAAAACAATCATTCGTCCATTAAATTCACTTTTCGTTTACAATAAATTAACAAATTTAAGAAAAACTTAATTAAAATTAAATCCTAAGAAAACTTAATTAATTAATGAATTTTTTAAAATTTCAAAAAGTTTCAATTAAGTAAAATTAAATCCTGAGTTCATCAAAATTTATAAAAATTATAATATGAGACCCAGAAACTAACGTTAAGATAAAAAAAAATAATAGAACAAAATTAACGTGCCTAACCATCATAAATTAAAAATATAGAAACTATACTGGCACTAACCTTAATCTAAAACAACGTTTCAGAGCTTCATGAATTAAGCCCCCTTTTCAAGTGGAACGAGTCATATAACGAAAAACTTTCCTTATCTGAGATTGTAAAACAGAAAGGAATGGCCATTCCCATTTTAATAAAAACACCTCCTGGTGACAGATGCTTTAAATACGCACAGGATGTGGTCGTCTGCGAAGGCTTCAAATACAATCAAATGGAAAAAACTATTAGGAAATTTATTTAAAGGAACTAATACAATTATCAAAGCCCGTATTCCAACACATTTGAAGTAGAAAAGTCCTGATTATAGCTACCTAACAATCTTATCATGCAAGATTCATAAAAAATACGCAAATATTTATTTTTACGTACACCAAGAATCTCTACTTGTCCTAAGTCGAGCGAATGACCCGTTCGCTGGCAGTGTATGGCAGTACTGTAAGACAGATTAGCATTTCTTACAGCAGAATCGTGTTCCTTTAGGCGTGCACTTAACTCCCTTTTGGAATGGCCTACGTATAAACAACTATTATTGCCTCTAACAGAAGATTTACACCTAATCCCGTAAATGGAACCTCGAGTACTTAATCTATTATCTACATTAGAATGCCTTCTATTTAAGAAAGATATGGTATTCTGTGGCTTGCAGGCTATACCAATCCCCGCAATAGCCAGAGCCGGCTTTATTCTTTTAATGAGTGCTTCATCATATTTTTAATCTCTTTACGTTTCTTGTCATTTATAGGTTATGAATTATAAGTCTTTTATATAATAACTTCTTCCTATAATTATTAAAAACTTGCTCAATAACATATTCTGGAAATTCATTGGCGATGAAAATACTTTTAATTTTCTGAAGTTCAGCATTGAAAATCCTTATATTGGAACTAATGCTATGTGCTCTATTTACTGCCATATATATAGAATTCCTTTTATATGACATAGGTACCGCACTATGAAAGTTAACAGCAATTTGAGCATCTGTGTTTTTTCCTATATACTGATGTTTCATAAAAGTCATCTTTCTTACCTACGTCCATTTAAAGTTTTAGATTAAGGTTAGTGCCAGTATAGTTTCTATATTTTTTAAAAAAAAAATAAGCCTTCAAAAAGCAGGAAATGAAAAGTTAATAAATGAAATGCCTTGGAAATAGCAAGTAAACGAAGAGTGTCAGAAGTATAAAATATCTTTGAGAAAAATTTATCAAAATTTAATACATCATTATTAGTAGAAGAGCTGTAATATCTATTTGGTTTTGCCTGTCAAGAAGAAAGTGGTTAATTGTAAGTACTAAACTCTGGTTATTTTGAATTTTATTCTCTTTCTAAGCGAATTAATCTTATAAGTGAAAGTCAAAAACATTATTATGCGATTACAAAGCATCATTAGTGTTACTTTCTTATAACACATCTGGACAAAGACTGTCTCCTCAAAATTCACTTCTAAATGCACAGAAAAGCCACTACTACTTCGAAGAGTTGTCATCAGAATTTGGAAAGTTGACATGCCAAATAAAAATACCAAAAAAAAAATATTCAACAACCAAAAAAAAAAAAAAAAAAGGAATCTCCAGGTTCAACCATCAAAAAAAAAATATTCAACAACCAAAAAGCCTGATGAAGCAGTTAAAAGACAATAAACTGCGAAATATTGCGAAGATAAAAAGAAGATGTGTTTTGTATTATTCTATAATTACTACCAATACCTCTATAAATTTATTTTCTTTTTTTGTACGTCTTCCTCCTCTTCATCTCCATTACTTAACAAACTTGACAAACTTAGTATTTAATGAATAAAATTTTATTCACTAAATACTGTTTGTCAAGTTTGTTTTCCAGCTTCTTCTGCTCATCTGTCCGTGAGGACAGATCTTTACCCACTATGATCATCATTCAAGATTATGACTTTAATCTTGAATTCCCATAGGGATACCCGCCTCACCCGACCTTATTAGAATATTTGATTTAAAAGTATCAAATAGACAGCCTTTTTATTCAATTTTTCAACAATTGACTCGATGTCCTTTTTTAACATAATTGTTATAATTCTTTTCTGCTAATTGTTGTAACAATGAGATAATATTATTGTGTTATCTTTAATAATATGTTAATAATATGTTTTTTTACTTTAGATATAAACTAGTATTATGAAGTATATCCTTAAATCGAATATTTTATTTTCCTAAATTGAACCTAAAAAAAAAAACGAAAGGAATCTCCAGGTTCAACAACCAAAAAAAAAAAAAAAACCGGAATAAAACAGCGGGCCACATGTAACAGCTTCGCGGGCCGTAGGTTGGGCACCACTGATCTAGAACATGTCTTATATGTCCAAAAGACAGACACAGCCTTGCATATGTGAAGCGGTTTCAGCTTATGTTTCGGAAACCCAAGTGATAGTGTTATTTTTGACGTCATTCGAACATTCCGAAGGACAAGTAGTATGCTGACACAACGTAAAGGATGCACGGGACGGCCACGAACCATAATAGCAAACGAAATCACGGCCGTCTCTTGGTATAGGTTTATATCTGTCATACAGCTGTGGCGTGAAGGCAGTTTCTTCATGAAAACCTTCCTCGCCCTGTCATCCAAAGGTAGAAAAATTGCAGGAACGGTATGAACTGTGTAACGGCGAACATGTTGAACATACTGTACACACTTTGGATGGATAATGATAAGATAGGGTATTCCTATATACGTAACTGACATTTAATTATATTTACTACTTCCACTCCTAGTTTCTGTCTTTCACTACTTTTTTTTTTTTTTTTTTTTTGCAAGTTGCTGATGATGAGGAACAATGACTTCCTTGAAACCGTCCTAGGATGTATTGTATAATTTTTAAAATTTTAAATTGTAAATATCAATTGGAAACATTAATTGTAAATGCTAATTGAAAATATTAATTGTAAATGCTAATTGGAAATATTAATTGTAAATATTTTAATTGAAAATATTAATTATAAATATTAATTGTAAATAATTGTGTGTCTTTATTGTATATATCTCCTAAAATTTATAAATCACACACGTTAAAAATTGTATATAAAACAACTAAAGATAATTTTGTAGATAAAATAGTAATTAAGGCGTAAACAGCAATTATATTATTATATCCATGGTATTTGGCACTGAGTAGTTATTAAAAAAAAATGGGAACAGGGCTTGAGGATTAATTATCGAAAACCGCATTTTTCTGACCAAGCTGGGGAATGAAAAAAAAATTGATGACATAGAGATTTCGGTAATCACAACCGATTTTTATGAAATTTAGTAAATACGTGAGGTAGCTCATGGAGTTAGCTTTTTTTTTAATTCTTGAGGGATAATAGTGAGGATAACAAAGTTTAAAGACAAAAATGAATGTCTACGAGATCTTCGCAAGTACAGTTAATCCATTTGAGGAAGGCAGTCCCCTCAAGCGTTGGGACTGAGAACTTGAAAAAGTAGGGGTGAAAGGGTATCAGGGTATTGTTACGGAATTAAGAAAAGGCCTTATGTGATCCTTATGTGATCCGATTTTGAGAATTCAGCTCTTCGGAAATATAGTTACTTAAAGCCGATAATAACGAGGTCAAGCTCTGCAAACACTGTTGTAATCTTTCCTCCCTACCCCTACTTACCTTATACCCTTTCTCCCCTATTTTTTCAAGTTCTCGGTCCCAACGCCTGAGGGGACTGCCTTCCTCAAATGGTTCAACTGTACCAGACTGATGTGCATAGTATTTAATCTGTATTTAGGACTCCTCGACGTTTTCAGAACTACATCGGAATATTTAATCTTCTGAGTAAATAAAAATAAGCTATAACACGTTTTCATACTTCTAATGTTTCTCGCTAATCTGGCTAATACCATTTGTATTGTAAGATTCATCCCGATTTGTAGAGTTTTTCGCACAAAACATCATTTAGATTACATTTATTCGTCAGAATATCGTTAAGTGATTAGTAATAGATTAGATTTAAGCTTTGTTTTGTTAAATAATGTTAATCATAAAAAGAAAAATGTGTTTAAATTTATATGTTAAACTCCCTATATTAATAATAACTTTTATAACAAATTATTCGTTACTTCAAAAGATCAAACGGAAGCTTTCAAAATGCTTAACAAGGAATTACAAAATAAATGTCAACTTCATCATTTGCGTTTGTTTTTTAGTAACTCATTGTTACAAACTACCATTTCACTTTCTGACGTAAAAGAAATGTTCACTGGTGATTTCACTGGTCATCCTTCTTTTCAATTGCTGTACGTCATTGGGAAATTTCAACAATGGTAAGAAAAACATGAGTAAAAGAAATATATCAATATAGGGGTGTCCCAGGAGGAAAGATCAATATTTTGGGAGATGATAGTATCGGCCATAGGATGTTTGAGAATGATGGGAGAAAGAATGTTAGAAGTGAATAAAGACTTATTTGTTTGTTTTATTGATTGGGAAAAGGCATTCGATAAGGTTAATTGGTATATACTACTGAGAATTTTAAAAGAAATTGGCATTGATTGGAAGGATAGAAGACTAATAAAGGAGATGTATTGTAAGCAGGCAGTGGCTGTAAAATTAGGAGATGATGAAACTGAAAAGATGGGTATTGGAAGAGGAGTTAGACAAGGGTGTTGTCTTTCACCAGTGCTTTTTAATGTATACGCAGAACAACTCACTGCGAAAGCTTTAGAGGAAGCAAGAGGTGTTGTGATAGGAGGAGAGAGATTGAAAACCATTAAATATGCAGATGATCAAGCAGTGTTGGCAGAATCAGAAGAAGAGTTACAGAAAATGATGGACAGTATAGTAACAGTTGGAAAAGACTTTGGAATGAACTTAAATGTGGGAAAAACCAAGGTGATGAGAATAAGCAGGCAAGAAGGTAGTGTGAATATCTCCTTAGAGGGAAAGATTATACAGCAAGTAAAGGCTTTTAAATATTTGGGAAGTCTGGTGAGATGGGATGGAAGTTGTACCGAAGAAATAAGAAGTAGAATAGCAATGGGTAAAGGAGCATTTGAAAAGGTAAAAGCACTGTTAACAGCACAAGGCATTTCAATAGAATTAAGGAAAAGGTTTGCTAAATGTTTTGTTTGGAGTGTGATGTTATATGGTAGTGAATCATGGACTATTAAAAAGAAGGAAGAAAGATTTCTAGAAAGTTTTGAAATGTGGCTCTGGAGAAGAATGTTAAAAGTGAAATGGTCGGATAGAGTAAGGAATGAGGACGTTTTAACAAGAATAGGTGAAAAAAGGAAATTGTTAGAAACCATACGCAAGAGAAAAACATCTTGGCTAGGACATGTGCTACGAAGAAATTGTCTACAACAAAGAATAACAGAAGGAAAAGTAGAAGGAAAGAGAGGAAGAGGAAGAAGAAGGATTGGAATGCTGGATGATGTTAAAAGGGGAAGAAAGTATGAACAATTGAAGAAAGATGCACAGGATAGAAGAAAATGGAGAGCGTCCAATTGAAACCTGTCGTAAAGACAGTTTACACCAGAGAGAGAGAGTATCGGCCATTTTAAGCAAAAAAGTTCCTATGAACGAGTGTCCTATTCCGAATGGTTTCCGAAATAATTGAAATTTGGCATACAATTGTGACTGTGCCTGCTGGTCGTTGTTTTCCATCTCTTCCACAGCACTGCAGATTTCGAGATCTAATCCCCTTGGATTTGTGTTTAAGGGGTTGGATGAAGTGTACAGACATTGAGTTGTTCACGAGACAATTGCTCGCTCACATAATAATGCTTTTGTGCGCATAAAGGAACGTCATGATGAACTCAGACAAGCAACACGTCATGTTCTCACAAGAGTTGAGAAATGCCTGTGGAATTTTTGAAACTTTATTATAAACTTTAAGAAATGTGTAACTTGACAAATAAATATTAGAAACAGTAAGTAGTATCTCTTTGTTATTCATTTTGAAACTGTACTTTCAAAATTGCTCTATCTCGGAAACCATTCGGAATAGGACACTCGTTCATATGGACGTTTTTTGCTTAAAATGGTCGATACTATCACCTCCCAAAATATTGACCTCTTCTCCTGGGACACCCTGTATGTATGTTTGGTCGTATAAGAGTTTGCAAAAAAAAAGTATTTTCTTTTTTAGCTAAACAACGTATTCCTGCATCTGGTGTAAATTATATCTGGATGTACTTCTAGACTACCAAACAATAAGAAAATACTGAGAAACTTTCAACCTTCCGATGTACGTGAAAAAAACACCTTCTATTTACATTATTTAAATGATTATTAGAAATACTTAAATGTTACATATTTTATTTCCTTTTGTTTGTTTTATGAATTTCGATTGAATCACTGATCGAAAACAATTATCAACAATTCAAATGTTCATTCCAAATTGTAATTGACTAGCCAGGAAACGCGAAATCTTAAATGTATGAATCCATCATAATACAGATTTCCCCAAAAACCGTCTTACAACTTTACATTTCTAAAGCATCTATAATTTTCACGGTGTGAATAATTAGAACTTTTATTTTCTTTCGTATATTTCGTATATTTATTTTTCCTGCAATCCTCTTTCCTTTCTACTTCCTTTGATGTTTAACTTTAATTCTCAAACAGAATTACTAATGAGATTTTCGTTCGCGTTGATAATTATTCAGAAACTTAGTAATTGGAACGACATCATCACACAATGTTAAAGACATTTCTTTTTCGCTTCATCGACTTCACTTATCGTTGCTAAAGATCTTCCAGTTTCATGGTTTCATAGATTTACGCTCCTTTTATTAGGAAATCGAATTTTCATATCTACGATGCTTGCTTTTCTCGTGATAAAGTCATCTTAATAAATTAAACCTCTTACTTTTCTTTGTGTAACGTAACTCTAGTGCCATCTAGTGAGAAAAATTAGAACTATGTTTCGCAAATTACTATGGAATGGAAGAATAAAGGGTCATTAAACGTCAAGTCATCCAAGCCATGACACCCCACCATCTAGTTGAGAACTGAGATTTTGTGTACTGCTATTATACATAATTTCATAAACTTTTGCCAATTTTTATACATTCTGTTTTGTATACATTCTGTTGGTAGTAATTGCAGAAAGTTTGATGCAATGTGGTACTTCAAAGCGAATTCTGAAAATTTGAAAATTGCCTGTAGTAGGCTGACCATTATTTTCCTGAATATGCTTTCTGACATGTAGTTTTGAATACATGAAAGAATTGGTCATATAAAATTTTGTTTTAATTTTTTTTTTCTTGAATTAAAAAACAAAATTTGGACACTTGCCTCCATCTGAAAATCAATGAAAAAATTAGAAAGTGATCTATAAATAGTAAAGTTAAATATAAAAAAATCAGTTTTGAGAAAAGAATGGTACTCACAAAAAAAACACACCTAAGATGAGTTACCAATGCAACAGCTAGTATGAGTTACCTATGCAACAGCTAGAACGAGTTACCAATGCAACACCTAGTACGAGTTACCAATGCAACACCTAGTACGAGTTACCAATGCACCTAGTACGAGTTACCAATGCAACACCTAGAAAGAATTACCAATGCAACACATAGAATGAGTTACCAATGTTACATCTAATATGAGTTACCACTGCAACAGCTAGTACGAGTAGCAATGCAACACCTAGTATGAGTACGAGTACGAGTTACCAATGCAACATATAGAACGAGTTACCAATGCAACAGCTAGTACGAGTAGCAATGCAACACCTAGTATGAGTACGAGTACGAGTTACCAATGCAACATATAGAACGAGTTACCAATGCAACATCTAGTACGAGTTACCAATGCAACAGCTGGTACGAGTTACCAATGCAACACCTAGAACGAGTTACCAATGCAACACCTAGTATGAGTACGTGTTACCAATGCAACACCTTCATATGAGTTACCAATGCAACACCAAAT